>JAODAL010000760.1:182500-274879 GCA_025379985.1 Phyllomedusa bahiana
TTCAATGCTGCTTCTTAATCTCGTTATTTTAATACCTCATCTGCTACATGGAAGTTTCATGCTTTGACACATGACCCCATTAATAGAGGATATAATATATCCCTAAAATAAAAAGTGGTACATTTCATGCCATTAATCAACCCATCAGCAGCTCTTCTTCTGGGTCTTTTAACACTAAGCTCACATATATTTACAAGACAAACTCAAGCAGGTTAAAGTTTCCATGTAGTGGCTGGATAGGTGTTTGAGACTATCCAATTCACAGTTATCTAGGTGAAAGTTGTATTGGGTAGACAGCCATTCACAGGTTCCATCTGTAATAACCAAGTCATATTCACACTCATGTGAACCTTCATTTTATGGATGATAACTGGAACTGTGTCTAACAGTAAAAATAAAAAATAAAAATCTCAAAATGCACTTCACTCTCCCCCATGGCACAGCATTTAGGTGCTTGAAACCAGTAGAAACACTCTTAGATTCATTGCTCCCTTGTAAACACTGTGTTATAACAGACGTGAATGGCAACTGCTTATGAATAAAAGAATCCTCCATTGTGACTGTGACAGCACATGCTGGAGACGCTGGATAGAAACGTGCATGAGGTCTAATCATATAAGATGTAAATGAATGCTAGACATGAAACCACATTGTATACACTACTTCAATGTAGTATGCACTGGAGAACACAGACCTTCAGTGCAACTCTCCCTGTCTTCTAGAATCTTGGATTTCTTAGAAATAAATACCATGGCATCAAGCATAAGCAATGCTTACCTTGAATCTCCTACTATGATGTTCTAATCAGAATCAAATACACGCATTATCTTTTACGAAACAGACTTGTAGATTAGAAAATCCACATGTAGTTCCCAGCCAAATGCATTTGTATTGTTCTCCACCCTCTATATCCCACGGTCTTGTTTAGTCAAGCTCTAATACCAAATAATGTACAAGTCATCTCCAAAACTGTTCATCGATTGCTGCAGATGAGAAAGGAAAATGGTTACAGTGTAGCATTTTGCTAAGAAAAAAAAAAATCCCCTCATCCCTACAGTATCCTAAGTGATGACATTTAGGAAACAGAAGAGTCCTTACCTATGACACCTCTGATCTCAAGTGGGAGGAAAAGAAAGGAGGTTGCGTGGAAAATCCTGTCTTGTGAAAGTGACTTGAGATCCAGGGAAAAGCAGAGAGAATGTGATAGAGGCTGGGAGTTGAGCTCGGCCCTGCCTCTCACTCATCCAGCAGCAGCAGCAGAAGCAGCAGCAGCAGCATCAGCAGCGCATCGCTGCTCCCTCCTCGAGATGCAACCCCCCCCCAAATTCCTTCCCAGTTTGGAGATCACAGCTACAACAATGCTTCTTTTTTTTTGTCTTTATTCTTTTATTTCCAAGACGGTCCCGGAGTAAACCGGATGTGAAATAAGCTGTGACTTCATGCCAGAGAGATTTTATTTTAGAAAGGAAGGTGGTACCAATCTCTCATCTATAGACCAATCCGCCCATTTTTTATATGCAACACAATTTAACTTGCACTGCTCTCACCCTTAATCCTTTCCTCTGGATGCTGGATCAAATCCTCTGACAATCTGCAGCATTCGTTTTGTGATGCAATTTGCAAGGAAAAGCTTATTTGGGGAGGGTTCGTGGTGAGGGGTCGGATCCTTTGAAGTAACATTTGAGTACTGTGCTTGTTTAGAGGATAAATGGTGCAAGAGGTGGTTAAACACTGCAAAAGTATTCTAAGGTATATTTATATTCATGCACCACTATGCCTATATGTGTGCTAATAGCCTACAGTTATAGGTTATCTCAGGCTTTCGAGTTTCACTTTAGGCTTATTATATAACCATTTCTTTTATTCTCAGTATAAAATTTACCCATTTGCTATAGTATATAAACATAAATTAACTTTAAGTTTTAATATAGTTGACTCCTAGCACATCAGTTCACTATTTAGTATTGTAAATGGTCATAAATTATGTACAGTGGTCTCTCAACATACAATAGTAATTGTTTCTGGGATGATCATTGTTTGTTAAAACTATTGTATGTTGAAACCAAAACTCCACAGAAAACTGGTAGTAAATACCAAAACCTCAAAATGTCACAAAAATATCGGAAAATAAAGAATAAAGAAAATTACTAAGCTATGTTATCCAGATAAGGGAAGTCCTTACATATAATTGTCAGAAAGAACTGCTGGAAGATGGAAATCACTTCCTATGTTGAGGATAGGACCTTCTTTGAGTCATGTCTTTTATGCACAATGTACCAGAAAAAAAGAAAATGGGCACCCTCAGCTGGTGCCCTAGTGGGCACATTTAAGGAGCAGTACAGGACATGTAATACCGCATTGTACTGTAGGGAGGCGCTACTTGACCGGCAATAACTGCCTGCACTTCACAAATACAGATGATTTATGAGTAAAATGTTTATTGGCTGGATCAGTGTCTGGGACATTGTATCCTGAAACCACACTCAACATACAATGTCCCAAGAATAGCCATTGTTTATTGAGCATATTGTATCCAGAGGCCATTGTAGCTTGAAAGACCAGCATATAATTTTTAATATAATTGATTCCCAACACATAATGTGACTATTGTATACAGTAAATAACCATAAATTACATATAAGTTTTAATAGAATTTATTTTCAGCACATGATTTGACTTTTTATAGTAGAATAACATAAATTACATGTTGGCTTGTGAATACTTTTTCTCAGCAGAATAATTAAAGGAGTGTTTCCTTCTCACACACTGATGGTATATCAAAAGAATATGCCATCAATGTGAAATAGGTGTGGGTCTTACCTCTAGGACTCATACCTACTGTATATCGAGGTTGGGTCCCCAAAATGCCAGTTTTAGAATGGAGAAGTGGCGACAATTACTCTTCATTCCAAGAATTTCATCAATGTGTGAGATGAGATAACCCCTTTATCTATTCGTAACACTAAATAAATACTATTAACACATATAAGTTTTAATAGAATTTATTCTCAACACATTAATCAAAAGGGTTGTCCACCATGAACATTGACAGCATATCGATATGTGACAGGTGTGAATCTCACTTCTGGTGGTAAATAAACCTAAATTATATTTGTATTGTACAGGAGTAGAAGGAGTGGTACACTAATAAGGAATACCTATATTACTGTGTGCTGTTGAGTATTTATATCTTCACTACTTGAACTGTACTGGAACTTAATAACTCTGATACATGTCAATGTAGAGTTTGTTACTGTGAGGAACTGCAATGTCCTGCTTAAACTACTCTGTGATTGCAAAGAGTTAACAGTCACACAGGATCATCAGGAGATGGTAGCACGGAGATAGTGAAGAGGCATAGGTAATAAAACATCAGTTAGTTGTGGGTATAGATGGGCGAATTTCTAAAAAATTTGATTCGGTCACTTCGACGAATTTTCCGACAAAATTTGTTCCGAATTATTTCGGCACGAATCGTGTTAAAAAGCAGCTATTTCCAGGCTGCACAGAGCCTGCAGGGTGCTGTAGAACGTTGTGCCATGCTTAAATATACTGAAGCTGTGCACATCTAAAATATATTCTGAAAAACGTAAGCATAGGTGCACACTAAAAAGGCAATAGCATATATCTAACAAATATCAGTGGCACACTAAAGACTAAATAAAACCTCAAGGTATATCGGAATATTGAAAATGCATTACTGCTAAGGAAAATATGAAAACCTGGGACTCTTAGTTTACAGTATTTGATCAAAGATTGTATTAAGCTCACCTTGACGTTTTGGGAGGTGAGCTTAATACAATCTTTGATCAAATACTGTATACTAAGAGTCCCAGGTTTTCATATTTTCCTTAGCAGTTATGCATTTTCAATATTCCGATTATACCTTGAGGTTTTATTTAGTCTTTAGTGTGCCACTGATATTTGTTAGATATATGCTATTGCCTTTTTAGTGTGCACCTATGCTTACGTTTTTCAGAATATATTTTAGATGTGCACAGCTTCAGTATGTTTTGTAGTTCATTTGAGATTGGTAATCTCATTGGCTTGCTGCACACAGCTGCCTCTTTTTAACCAGTGCAGGATGACCCAGTTGCTAGTTCCTACCATTCCCTGAAATTGCAGTCTGGATTGACGCCTAGTGAGGAAGCATATTTAGTGTGAGGGACTCACCTGCTCTGGGATCCCCTTGACGTTTTGGGAGGTGAGCTTAATACAATCTTTGATCAAATACTGTAAACTAAGAGTCCCAGGTTTTCATATTTTTTTCTCTTAGACAGATAATGCATTTTCAAAATTGATTCCCCCCCCGATATACCTTGAGGTTTTTATTATTAGTCTTTTTAGTGTGCCCACTGATATTTGTAGTCTAAGATGCAGTGATGCATGAGGGATAGTGGGTGCCTTTTTAGTGTGACACCTATGAGCTTACGGTTTTTTCAGAATATATTTTAGATGTGACACAGCTTCAGTAGTGTTTTTGTAGTTCATTTGTAGACTGGTAATCTCATTGGCTTGCTGCACACAGCTGCCTCTTTTTAACCAGTGCAGGATGACCCATTTGCTAGTTCCTACCATTCCCTGAAATTGCAGTCTGGATTGACGCCTAGTGAGGAAGCATATTTAGTGTAGGGACTCACCTGCTCTGGGATCCCCTTGACGTTTTGGGAGGTGAGCTTAATACAATCTTTGATCAAATACTGTAAACTAAGAGTCCCAGGTTTTCATATTTTCCTTAGCAGTAATGCATTTTCAATATTCCGATATACCTTGAGGTTTTATTTAGTCTTTAGTGTGCCACTGATATTTGTTAGATATATGCTATTGCCTTTTTAGTGTGCACCTATGCTTACGTTTTTCAGAATATATTTTAGATGTGCACAGCTTCAGTATGTTTTGTAGTTCATTTGAGATTGGTAATCTCATTGGCTTGCTGCACACAGCTGCCTCTTTTTAACCAGTGCAGGATGACCCATTTGCTAGTTCCTACCATTCCCTGAAATTGCAGTCTGGATTGACGCCTAGTGAGGAAGCATATTTAGTGTAGGGACTCACCTGCTCTGGGATCCCCTTGACGTTTTGGGAGGTGAGCTTAATACAATCTTTGATCAAATACTGTAAACTAAGAGTCCCAGGTTTTCATGCTTAAATATGCAGAGGGAGCTTGGTTTGGTCTTCATACAATGTTGTGTTTTAGTATGACACGCAGATCGGGAATGCGCAGCTCTTTAGAATTGTTCACTACAAAATTCCCTGGGCACTTAAGAGGGCAAAATGACCAAAAAACTGAAGGAGGGAAATGTAGCCTGATAAAGTATGCCAGGGAAAGCTGGAAAAAAGCAATGCTGAGAGTCAGGTTTGGCAACTTGTGACATGAGTGTTGAGGGTGCCGGCGGCGAGCCAACCAGCAGGCATGAGGTCATGGCAGTGGCACAATGACATTCTGAGGTGGCAAAACACGAGAAGCCACAGAGGTGGCACAATGACTGGAGAGCGGAGGGTCAGCGGACGCTAGCCGTATGAGGAAGGCAGTGGCACGCAATTAACATTCTAGGAGGTGGCAAAAAAAACAGGAGGAAGCCACAGAATGGCGACATGAATGGAGCGGAGGTCCACGGCGGGCAGCAGCATGAAGGTCAGGCAGTGGCACCTCAACAATGACATTCTGGGAGGGTGGCAAAAACAGTATTATGGCCACAGAGTGGCACGAACTCACAACTGTGTGGAGGGTAAACACAGCAGCAAGCATTCGCGGTCAGGTCCAGTGGCACAATGACATAATGGACGGTGGTTGGCAACACAGTATTAGGCCACAGAGTGCACAATCACACGCTGTGTGGACGGTCACTGGCGGCAACAAGTATGAGGTCAGGCAGTGGCACTCAATGGACATTCTGGAGTGGCAAAACAGTGGGAAGCTACAGAGTGGAACAATGACCTGAGAGCGGAGGTTCACGGCCATGCAGCTAAGTCATGAGGTCAGGCGTGCGCACACAATGACACAGAGTGGAGGACATGGCAGCAGCCACAGCAGCAGCATGAGGTCAGACGGTGGCACAATGACACAGTGTGGATGTCACGGCAACAAGCAGCCAGCAGCAATTGGAGGTCATAGAGTGGCACAATGATAGAGATGTTGAGGTGGGTGGCACATACCAGTCCCTGGTCAAGTTGTTGGTAGGCAGATGGAGAAACTGGCAGCACGATGTGTGGCACTCAGGAGGGTGGCGGCATCAGTAATAGTGGGTAGAGGCAGGTTAGTTGAACCCAGGAAGACGCCTAAGTTGGATTGCGGGTGTGGATATCCTGGATGATCCACGCCCTGATGATTCATCTTGAAAAGGTCAGTGTTCACATTTCCAGTGACAAGGGGTTTCTTTGGGGTAGGGGTTTGGGGTAACGATGGCCCCGCCGCAATGAACACCCGCGTTCTGATGCCACATTACTGGCCGGGCGGACAGCTTCTACACTGCAAAACTCGGCAAGTGTTTGCGGCAACATCCAGTTTGCTGCGCCCAGTAAGTCCAGCGGATCTTCAAACTGATGGTGGCAGTTGTGCTGTCCGCAAGGTAGGCCACATGCTGTTGGTTCAGGGGGACTGCTCCAGGTCCTGCTGATGCTGCTGCGCGGACTGCCCTCTCTCACTAGGCGGGTGAAAGAAGCTGCTCATCAGTGGGACTCCAGACTTAGGGTTACTGACTGATGGAGCTGGTATTGCTCCTGCCCCCCGCCGTCCCCCAGCAGCCGCCGCAGTTAGTACGTAGAGCGTGAGGACCCCCCGGGTCGACCTGTCAGAGAAGGGACGATGCCGCAATAGGCAGCGGCCAACTGTTTACAGAGGGCATTTCCCTTTAGTATTTGAGTTTGGTTCCCTATCAATAGCTGGGAATGAAAGGCTTCCCATTTTGGACGGTAGCGAGCGTCCAATAGGGTGGGATGAGAGAGTTATCCCTCTGCGGATGCTGACTAATGTCGGCTTGTCAATAGCCAGGCAATAAGCATGCTGGCGGGCATCTGCACAGTGTACTCCGGGGGCTCCTGCCTCCATTTTCCACTGTATTACTGCCACGTAGCTTGGGGGTCATCTGCCTCATCTTCCTAATTCTCATCCACCTCCTCCAGCTGCTCCTGCTATCATCTTTGTCACTGGGGTAGAAAATCCATCTCATTTCACCAGACAATGCTTCTGCTCCAATGTCACTCCTCTCCTCTACCATTTCAGTTCCCCCGGACAATGTGGCCAAACGAGATGTAGTCGCCACGATCTCCAGTCCCTCTGCCAAGACGATTTTTTCAGCATCTGTTCCAGGACATGAGCAGCTGGAATGACGTTTATTCATCCGTAGACTTGAGTGATTGACAAATAACGTCGCCTCTCGAATTTACTTTCTCCATATTACTTTATTGGATGGCCTCAACAAGTGCGGACGGTGTCACGCATGAGCTTGCCACTGGCTGACCATAAAGTTACATTTGGGGATGTACTTCTGTCTGCGCCTGGATCATGAAAAAACGTTAATGGCCTTTTTGTCTCTGTTCAATACAGTCGGTCCAACATGTGCAGGCTGGAATTCCAGCGGATGGAAACATCGCATATCAGAGTGTGTTGGGGGACGGCCGTTCATGCCGCTGCAATCGAGGAGGGTGATTCCTGGCTTTGTTCGAATGGAATAAAGTGCATGCACAGTTTCCTGGCATTTCTGAATGTTCTTTGAAGATTCGGTGGAAGACTTCAGGAACCTTTTAACAACCAGAATTGAACATCGTGCGCCATGCAGGGCGCATGGCTCATTCCCTTCTTCAGTATGGCAGCATGCGGACACCATGTTCCTCTCCGATATGTCGTCACCATAGTTCCAATTTGCAGTTGGGGCGCGGAGAAAGCCACACATCGATTTCTTTGTGCATGACGCGGAAGCTGTTCCTCCCCTGTGCGTCTTCGTTGTCCGTGGCGAGGAAGCCCGGTGTAGATGCTGCGTGACACCGCTGTGCCTACACATGTTGTATGGATTGGAGCAGTACTTGGTGGAGGCTCGAGATGGTGGTCGGTGGTGGAGGAGGAGGAGTGCGGGACATTGGCGCAGGTGCAGCAGTTTGAAACGTGGGGGAGAAAGCGGCGTCTAATGTCCAAGTTGTTGGGTGTTGCCTGGCAGGAAGCACATTCACCCAGTGGGCTTAAAGGGACATGGTACTGGCCGCTGACCGTAGTTACGAGCTCCAGACGTACCGCCTCTGCCGTGTACCTTGGAACAACCGCATAAGCTCAAGGGACTTGACCACTTCTGGTTATACATATTTATGAAGTTGCAAGTACTGCCTTTTTGGAAGAAAAAAATTACGGTTGGAACTCTCCATTCTCGGCTCGGCACAAGCATTAGTTCTCTGAACGGTAGCGAGTCCACCAATTTGGAAAGAGGAGGGACTGCCAGTACCAACAACTTGGACCAGGAGCATGGTCAGCTGCTAGCATTAGGATGGATTTGGACACTGTACTGTTGTCTCTTTGCAATCGCATCGTACTGAACGAGGCTGTTGCCCCTGAGTAGCGAGGAAGTCGGAGATTGGACCGGGAGAGGATGTCAAAGTGTAACAGCTGCCGTCTGCAGAGGTGGTGGGCCCTTGACTGGCTCTGCTATTGGATGCGTTGCCACTGGGTGCTGCTGCTGTGCTGTTGCGGCGGCGGCAGGATGGACCACCACATCTGAGCACGTTTCTCCGCTGCCAACGAGCTGCTGACTGCCCCTCCTCAATTGTTTCATCCTCGCTATATGTGGGCGCTTGAGCCCAGACCACATCTAGTAAGATCTCTGGCTGAAGGGAACCGGGAATGGACAGAGGCGGGCTGAGGACGGTGGAGGCTGGCGGACCCGCTCCCCAGGGCCCATGACACTAATGGTTGTGTCTGAGGCTTCACCGTCTTTGGCTGGGCGTTGTCAGATGTCATCTGGAGGAAGAGGATGACTAGTCAAACCAATCAGAAACCCTTGGGTTGCTTGAACAAAACTTGGCCGCTAGATGGACTGCATGGCATTGTGGCGTCTCACCGAGTGGACCCTGCTGCGACGTCCCCTTGCTGTGCTGCGACCTGGGACCTTATTCAGGAATGTTTGGTGCCACTGCCACTCGCTAGGATGCAGAGCTTCTGCCACCTCCCTCTGTCTGACATACTGTTTGTTCTAAAAATGTACAGACACTGTTTGATGATGATATCTGGTATATGATAAATTTTACACCCCTTGTTTTTGACTCCAAATGAACTGCAACAAGCTTGGGTTAACCCATGGATATAAATTGCGCTCCACAAATGGGCCAGGAAGAAATTTACTTGTATGTGTCGTTTTAAAAACACTGTGCAGCGGTCATTGTCTTGTTGGGGCTTTTCGCTGTTTTCTGTCTGGCGTACACTGCGCCTCCTAGCCTCGAATCCCGCTGTCGGACGCAGCGTTCGGCACTCCGCGCTGCGGCCCGCATGAAGGGGGGCGGTGGAGGCGCGGTGTTAGGCGTTCGGGCTAGGACGCGGCGCGCTCGTATAGTCCAGAAGTAGTGTACCATTGCGGCTCGCCAAATCGCGGCGTCGGCAAGTCCAACAAGCAGACCTGGTTTTTTTGGTCTAAAAATTCCTGCCGGCCGAGGTCGCGAAGTGAAGCAGGATCGGAAACATGCGAGAGGAAGCGAACGAGATAGCGACAGAATTCTCGCGGCGCTCCGCTCCGTGCAGCAGGGTGTGATTCCCGAAAAAATCACCTTTATAAAGCGGGAGGAAAACAGTGTTCAGAAAGAGCTGAATGTACAAATACACATAAAAGAAAAAAAAAAAAAATTCCCAAACTCTGTAACGGCACAATATCAAGAAATATGATATTGGAAATTGACGTGAAATACAGTAATTACAAATTCTGAGAAACCAATTGTTCATTGGTCGAATAAACCTAGCCAATCAGTTTAGGAGGCGATAAGTCCCGTTCTATCCTATGGAGGAGTTTGGACCACTTCAGATCTCGCGGGATAATTCAAAATACAGTAAAAAGACAGAAAAGAGCTGAATTGGTTGAGCTAGCGGGAGCTATGGCGTATCCCAGTCCAATCAGAGCGCGATGCTACTTTCCCATTATAGGCTCTATGGAGAGATGGGCGCATGAATCTCGGCGCTCAGCGCCGGTGCAGCATGATTGTATTATAAAAGAAAAAATATTATTATTAAGTTTAATACATTATCAGATAAGAGCAGAACATTTGGATAAAAAATAAAGCAGTTAAAACCCGAACAACGCGTTTGGCCTCGCGTTTGTCGCCGAACGACTGGCGCCTACATAGAATTGCCGATAGAGAGAATTGCCGGGAAAAAATACAGTAATTCAACATTGTTTAAGCTATTCTCATTGGTCGGCATAAACCAGCAATCAGAATAGGAGCGGACAAATGTCCCATTCCTAATCTCTATGGAGGAGAATCTGACCAATCAGAATTGGTGCGACAAGCCCCATTCTTAGCCTAGTGGAGAAAAAATGGACCAATCTTATTCAAAGGCGGGGACAGTTCAAAATCAGTAAAAAGGGAGAATACGAGCTGATTGGTTGAAGCGCAGCGGGGCTCGTCCAGACCTTAGCCCTATACTCCAGAGGCGTGAGTTAACTTTCTCATAGAAGTTCTATGGGGTAAAGAAATATCTGAGCGCGCTCTGGTGATTGGCTAGTTATCAATGTAGCGCCGTAATTATGGACAATGGGGGAGAGCGAGCGACGATCCTATGGGTTTTGTATGCAATCCTGAAATCAAACTGTATATGGCCGAAAATCACATTCTAACACTACACAAGTTGTCACGATGTGTATATAAAAGGAATCCTGAATATGTGTGCTAACGAAAAAAAAGATTAATTCCAATAAAATCAGGTTTTTTGTTCTTTTTATTATTTCGATAGCACAATACCTATTGATCCTTGGCTAACGAAAATAAAGAAGATAAATACATGGTTATTATAGGGAATTAATTTTTTTTTCGTTAGCATATTTGGATTCTTTTATATACACTTCGTGACAATTGGTGTAGTGTTATAATGTGATTTCGGCCATATACCAGTTTGAGAATCCAGATTTGCATTACAAAACCATATGTAGGTCGCTCGCTCTCCAATTGGTCCATAATTACGGCGGCTCTTCTGAAATTAGCCAATTCACAGAGCGCGCTCAGAATTTCTTTTCCCCATAGAACTTCCCCACCCCCCACCCCCCCCCCCCCCTAATGAGCAAAAGTAGCTCGCGCTGTGATTGGCTGAGCTAGTCGGAGCCCCGCTAGCTTCGCTAACAGTTTCTTTGCAGCCTTCTTTACTGTATTTTGAACTGTCCCGCCGTGGATTCTGATTGGTCCAAACTCCCCATAGGGTAGAATGTGGGCTTTGTCGCTCCTATTCTGATTGTCTAAACTTCTACATAGGCTAGGAATGGGACTTTGTAGCTTCCATATTCTGATTCGGCGAAGCTAGGCGAGCCCCGACCGCTAGCTCAGCCAATCAGCTTCATTGCCGCCTTTTTTCTGTATTATTGGAACTGTCCCGCGTGGTTCTGAGTGGGCAAACTCTCTGAATAGGCTAGAATGGGGCTCTTGTGCTGCATATCTGTCTGAGTTGGTTCTAACTTCTCCATAGGCTATTTAGGTATGGGACCTTTGTCGCTCTATTCTGAATTGGCGAGCTAGGCGAGCCCCCGCTAGCTAACCATTCAAGCTATTGCAGCCTTTTTTAATGTATTTTGAATGTCCCGCCGTGGATTTGATTGGTCCAAACTCCTCATAGGCTAGGATGTGGCTTTGCTCGCTCCTATTTCTAGATTGGCCGGTTTTTGCCGACCAATGAGGAATCAGGTTTTCATGATTTGGAATCTATCTGTATTTCCCGTCATTTCCAATTTCATATTTCTTGGTATATGCTGCCGTTTCGAGTTAGTTTGGGAAGTGATTTTATTTTTTGTAAGAAGTGTATTTATGTACATTCAGCTCCGCTTTTCTGACACTGTTTTCCGGCCTGTTATTAGGCGATTTTTTTGGGAATCACACTCCTCTGCACGGAGCGGAGCGCGCCGAGACTTCTGTCGCGATCTTTCGATCTGTTGTCTCGCATTTTCCGATCCTGATTCACTTCGCCTCGGACGGAGGATTTAGACCCAAAAATATGTAGAACGACTTTATAAAGGCAGATTTTTTGGATTCGCAACTCCGCACCGACATCTGGAATGATTTCTCGCGCTCCAGCCGTCTAGCATCGAAACAGATGTTCTGCGGCGAAAGTCCGACTGCACCCCAACACTGGCGAGTCTGCGGCGGACTTTTACCCACATGTATGAGTGCATCTTCGCCTCTGATCGGCGGAGAAGCATAGGCGCGAGCACGCCGCACAGCGCCCTCATGTCCCCTGTCACATTCGCCTCCTACGCTTGGCGAGGCGCGGGACTGTACATGATATGTATGAGCACCGCCCGGCCGCGAGACATAAATCAGGCGCAGATCCGCCGGAAAACTGGCGGAAAACGGCGTCGACCTGGGGGATTCATACATGTGGCCCTGTGTGTTGTTTATAAGAATGTGAAAGCACAAACAGGCTTGTAATTAACCTTGCGTAACATGATTAGGTACAGGAAAAATTATATATATTTGAGTTGAAAAGCACGGTTTATTTTTGTCAGACACCAGCAAAACACGCTTAATTATACCCTGGGATGTAATTTCGCCAAAGAATTGAGCCGCACAAACTAGTAGCCTTTGTAGCGTGTTACAATTTGCTGTGTTGTTTCTATGCCACACAACAAGAGATACAGTTATAATTACCTTTGCTTGTGAATTAATCTACAGGAAAATAAATTGTATACTATTTTGGAGTGAAAAAGACGGTTTATTTTTGTTCAGCCTCCGCAGCAAAACAACGCATTATTACCCTCTGGATGATAAATTGAGCCAAAGAGTTGAGACGCACAAACTAGTAGCTTTAGTAGCCGTGTTACAAATTGCGAAGTTTTGTCTACGCCACACAACAAAGAAGATACAGTTGTTAATTAACTTTGCTTGTGAATTAGGCTACAGGAAGAAATGTATATATTTTGGCGTTGAAAAAGGGACGGTTTATTTTTGTCAGTCACCAGCAAAACAACGCTTTAATTACCCCTGGATGTAAATTGCGCCAAAGGATTGAGCCCGCACAACTAGTAGCTGTTGTAGCGTGTTACAATTGCGTGTTTTCTCGCCACACAGAACAAGAGATACAGTTGTATTAACCTTTGGCTTGTGAAATTAGGATACAGAAAAAATGTATATATTTTGCCGTTGAAAAAGACGGTTTCTTGGGGTCTGACACACAGCAGAAAACAAAGCTTAATTAACCCGCCTGGATGTAAATGACGCAACGAATTGTGATCGCACAACTAGATAGCTTTGTAGAGTGTTACCAAGTTGCGTGTTTTCTAAGCACACAAACAAAGAGATACAGTTGTAATTAACCTTTTGCTTGTGAATTGTAGGATACAGGAAAATTGTATATATTTTGGCGTGAAAAAGACGGTTTATTTTTGTCAGCACACCAGCCAAAAACAACGCTTAATTAAGCTCCTGGATGTAATTGCGCGAAGAATTGAGCCGCACAAACTAGTCAAGCTTTGTACGCGTGTTACAATTGCGGTTTTCTACAACACACAACAAGAGATACAGGTCTGTAAATATTCCTTTGCTTGTGAATTAGGCTACAGGAAACATTTACTATATATTTGGCGGTTGAAAAGTGACGGTATTTGGGGGTCAGCCACGACCAGCAAACAACGCTAACGATTAATTACCCCTGGATGTAAAATTGTGCAAGAATTGGAAGGCCGGCAACAAAACTAGTAGCTTGGGTAGCGTGTTACAATTGCAGTGTTTTCTTCGCCACACGCATAAAGAGATACAGTTGTAATTAACCTTGCTTGTTGAAATTAGCTACAGATACATGTATATATTTTGCAGTTGAAAAAGAGGTTCTTGGGTCAGCACACCAGCAAAACAAGCTTATTAACCCCTGGATGTAATTGCGCAATGAATGAGCCGCACGCAAACATTGTAGCTTTGTAGCGTGGTTTCCAGATGCGTGTTTTTACGCCACCCCAACCAAACAAGAGATACAGTTGTAATTAACCTTGCTTGGTGAATTAGGCCTACAGGAAAAAATGTATATTTATTGGCGTTTGAAAGACGGTTTTTATTTTAGTAGCACACCAGAAAAACAACGTTATTGAAACTCCTGGAGGTAATTGCGCCAAAGAATTGAGACGCCACAAACTAGTAGCTTTTGTTGCGTGTTACAATATGCGTGTTTTATACAACACACAACAGAGATAGCAGTTGTAATAAACTTGCTTGTGAATTAGGCTAAAGAAAAATTTATATATTTTTGCGTTGAAGAAGATCGGTTTTCATGGGGTCATGCACACCGCAGCAAAACAACGCTTAATTAACCCCTGGATGTAAATTGTGCCGAAAAGATTGAGCCGCACAAACACTAAGTAGCTTTGTAGCGTGTTCAATTGGTGTTTTCCTACGCCACACAACAAAGTAGATTACAGTTGTATTAACCTTTGCTGGTGAATTAGGCTACAGGAAAAAATTAATATATTTGGCGTGAAAAAGACGGTTTCTTGGGTCTCAGCACACCAGCAAAAACAACGCTTAATTAAACTCCTGGATGTATAATTGTGCAATAGAATTGAGCAGCCAAAAATGGAGAGTGGTATTGTATTGTATTTAAAAAACGCTGATTTCTTTAAATGAAGATACAATAAGGAACTGGCTTAGATCCACTTGGATATTGAACTGTATATATGGCAGCTGTCGCAAAATGGAACGCGACATGGATTTCAGAGCAATACCCAGAAAATTTTTGAAATAGACCTAAGATAACAGTCTCTGAGACAAGTGAGAAACCCCACAGAAATCGCTATATGACAAAATCAATTCGTCAGTAAGAGATATTTCAGTGACGGCAGCACATTCCCTGATGAGCACAGTAGAGTGGAGAGAACTGTGAGCTCCAGGCGTCGCGCCGGGACTTATATATTGCAGGGTGACGTCACAGAATTCCGCCGGTCTCTGATTGGCTTCACCTCCTTGCAAATTGTCATGCAGGCTATGCCCTTCTTCCTCCCAGAGTTGCTTGCCGATGTGCTATGTAGCGCATGTGCTCGCAGCCATTGTACAATCAAAAGCACACTGTAGTCTCACCGAAATACCCAAGTTCGACTTCGTTCCAGAACCGAAGTTTCTGAAATTCAGAAAACGAATTCACTTCTGTTAGAATCGATTCGCCCATCTCTAGTTGTGGGTTGTTGTGGATTCAGCATGTCTTTTTGATTCCGCCGGATGGAAGCTTTGCTGACCCCAGGGCTAAGAGGCCAGTGCCACCTTCACCTTATTTGCCATGGAAGAAATTGTTTTGAAAGCAGAAAAGTAACATATTGGGAGTTCAGCAATCCTGTTAGTGGAGGATCCTAGAGTCTGAAAAACTCATGAGGTACATTAGTCCCACAGACCTCATGGCTGTTGGTGTATAGCATTTGCTTCAGGCCTAGCCCAACACCTTATAGTGCTATTAAAAGATAGCCAGATTAATTTGTGGTAAAGGGGAACTCCATGGTTGCCAAATCTGGAATGCTCTTATGCAAGGGACTTCTAAAGGGGATTGCCGTCCTCTACTGCATGCTGTGTGGGTCCGAATGTAAGCAAGGACTAATTGAAAGATGCCTTTCTTTTTGTGTATACTACTAGCTGGGAAGTAAAAGAAGAGGGTTTTTTTGTACTTACATAGTTACATAGTTAGTATGGTTGGAAAAAGACACGTGTTCATCATGTTCAACTAAGTGTGGGGAAAATGTGGGTGAAGGGAGGGAGACAAGGAGGGAGATAGACAATGATTTCAAGCCCAGCCCTGAAACCCACAAGGCAAGAACCAATCTGCTCCAGGGGAGACCGCATCTCTGACTCCATAGCTGCCACCAGTCAGGATCCAGAATTTTACTTCCATCTTGTCTCCTGCCTGAATTATCTGCACTACACCACCAAGGACACCACACTTTCCACCACAGACAATTTGAGGCTAACAACCAACAGAGTGTGTCTTGGGCGAAATACAGGGCCGAACCCCTGCTATCATCATGTGTAGCACCTCTTACCACTGTACAGACGACTGGGAAGCAGGAGAGGAGTGGTGGGTGAAAGCCACTGTGACACAAGTAAGTCATGACTACTCTCATCTTCTCTGCTTGCATCACATCTTTTAGCATCACGAACAGGATGAGCTTTATTATGCCTGACAAGATTGTGCTGAACCCTGCTGAGAAGAAGATTGCAAGCATTGACAAGTTTCCAGCAATCATATGGGTTAAAATGCCATTTTGGATTTTTACAGCTTGCACTAGAAGACATCCTTCCAACATCTTTATTAAATATGAGATCTGTGTATGTGTGTGCAGAAAGTCTTAATAGCCAACCGTATGTACTGCAATTTAAGCGGAAATGCAGTGCTGCCACTGTCTTGCCGCCATTGCGGTTGTCTGACTGCTGTCCTGCTGCCATCCTGTTGATATTTTCCTGCCAAGAAGAGAAGTAAGCAACAGAAAGCCCACCAAAGTGAAGGAGTGGGTGCTGACAAAGAAGAGGAGGAGGCCAGTGTGATAGAACCCTTTCTCAAGACCGAAGTTTCTGCCAATACTTAAAACTAGTGATGAGCGATTACGTTGACTATCGTCATCGGGTCGATAGTCGATATCGGCAATTATCAAGACGATTTCCGATAGTCGGTAATAGATTATCGCCGATGACCATTAAAGTCTATGGGAGAGGAACAACACCTTCATTCACATCCAAACAGGGCTGGAGAAGCTGGAATTAACATCCACAACAGTCAAATGGATACGTGCTACATCTTAGGCAACACACTTAGGTTATAAAAGCCACAGAAAAAAAATCACAGACCATTCACTATCCCTGTTTTGTACCACAGCATGACCATTAAACCTGTCTGTCCCACAGATTAAAAAGTGCCAGAAAAAGGAGTCTTTTAACCACCATTTAAGTTGAACTGGACATTGACTATACCTGTTCTGTACCACAGTATGCCCCAAACCCCCCCAATAAAATAAAATTTTTGCCCCCTTTGTTCCCAACAGATTAATAATAGTAAATTTAAATGTTGCCAATTAAAATTAAAATCAACCACCATTTTAGTTGAAATGGACATTGACCTATATCTGTCCTGGGCCACAGCATGAGCCCCAAACCTGCATGTCCCCCAGATTAAAAAAGTGCCGGAAAAAGGAGTCTTTTAAACACCATTTTAGTTGAACTGGACATTAACTATATCTGTCCTGTACTGCAGTATGACCATTAAACCTGTCTGACCCACAGATTAAAAAGAGCAGGGAAAAGGAGTCTTTAAACCCAAACCATTTTAGATGAAATGGACATTGACTATGCCTGTCCTGGACCGCAGTTTGACCATTAAACCTGTCTGACCCACAGATTAAAAAGTGCCGGAAAATGGAGTCTTTCAACCACCATTTTAATTGAACTGGACATTGACTATACCTGTCCGGGGTAACCTACATCTGTTCAAGTCTTTCTGTACCTCGCTTGTACAATTCAGGGGAATATTTGTATCAGCTTTTTTGGGTACATGCAAGTTTTTTAGTAGTTTATTTCTAGAAAACACATTTTTAAAATAGGATCGAACCCCCCACCACGTCTTTGTTTCTCTTTTTTTTAATTTGTATTAAATGGTTGTCTCACTACAGGGAATGCTAGCTATTTTAAAAAGATTCTTGCAAAAAAAAAGTCATTTTGCAATATGTGTCCATTAACAGTGTCCTACCTATTCCTGCTTTTGACAGCACCATCTACTTTGAGCCACTTTTGAAAAATTGTGAAGAACAAATGTCTGTTTAAGAAACCACATTTTTTTAGACTAGGCCTGTAGTATAGCTGCATTTCACAGCAAAATGCCCCAAAAATTCAAAACATGACCCTTGAGCCCTTTTGACAATTGTGGAACGAACAAAAATTTCTAGATCTTTAAATTTTAAAGATTTTTGAAATTAAAAAATTTTGAAAAACAAAAATTTTTAGAATAGGACCTGTAGTATTGCGCATTACAAAGCACATGCCCCCAAAAAATGATAAAAATGACTTCTCAGCCACTGTTAAAAATTGGTGAGGGAGAAATGCCACTTAAAAGCCACATTTCTTTTCCCAAAGGGACCTTTGATCATGGGCTTATCTCACATCACCATGCCCCCAAAAAATTATAAAAATGACTTCTCAGCCACTGTTAAAAATTGTGAGGGAGAAATGCCACTTAAAAGCCACATTTCTTTTCCCAAAAGGGACCATGATTATAACTGTACTAAAAGCACCATGACCCCAAAACCATTGACAACGCGAAAAATTCTAAAGATGAAGAGAGTAAAATGGAATACAGTTTGTCATGAAACCTTGGTGTCTTTTACAATCTCCACACCGCAAAACCAGCAAAATAATCTTTTGGGAATTGAGAATAAAAATTGCAGAGAGAAATTATCATTTTAAAAAACATTTTTCAAGAGGACCATTTCTGTTTGAAGAGGAATGTGAAGTAGACCAGCAACTAATCAGTGACCTCGGCAATTGGGGCCACAACTTCATCAGAGATCCATGCCTGATTCATCTTGATGAAAGTCAAACGATCCACATTATCTGTGGAAAACCCGGGATGCGTTTTGTCTGTAATAAACTCCTCCAGCTGTGCTGAAGGTCCGCTCAGATATGACGCGGCTGCTGGGCAGGACAACACCTCATGGCGTGGGCAGCGAGCTCGGCCATTCATGCATTTTGGATACCCAGAAGTCAATTGGTCCGGAACACATGCAAAAACTTCGGTGTTGAGACGCAGATAGTCTTTGCACCATGATCTTAAGCGGTCTCTGTGTTTGTAATGTGTGCCCTGCATTACATGCGTTGTGAGGTGGTAAATAAAGATTGCCAGAGGTCACCCATTAGGCTTCTGCCACATTGCCTGCTGCTGCTGCTGCCGCTACGGCTGCTTGGCACTCTACTGCTGTCACGTCACTGACGTTGTTCCACCGTGACATTTGAAGAACGTGAAGCAGACGCAACAGATTTTCTCCAGTTAAATCAATCAGCAAGGTCTCTATTTTCCTACATTTTACTCTCTATTTGGGTGGGGGGAAGGAAAGTGCTGATTTTGTTTTGTACCGGGGATCCGGAGCGTGCCACCCAGTAACTGTTCTTCATTTTGATGGCATTAATGCGAGGATCAGTTGGAGGAAATGGAGCATCCAAGCACTCATGTTAAGAAATGGAACCTTGATTTCCCAACCTCTGGGTCGAGGGGCACTAGCAAACTGATCTTCCCATCTTCCTCCTCCGCCTCAAATTCAAGCCAACCTCTTTCCAAGGCAGGGTTGTCGGTAACGTCGGTGTCTAGGGATACCTCCTCCTCCGCTTCCTCCGGCACAGCTTCAACACAGCCCTGACTTGCCTGAATGATCACCCTGAGAGCTGATGCGCCACCTTGCACTAGCCCTGAACCCCGAACCACTGCCTAATGAAGACCGATAAAATTGTGAAACTGTCGGGCCTTATGATTAGACTGAGAAAGGCTCCGTGTCTGCATCTGTGTCCGTCTCCTCCTCCATCGCTGGTGGGAACCTGATGTTTCAGAGTGTCCAATGATCGTTCCAGAACTAAGATCACCACTTATTCATGCTGACAAGGGCATTGTCCGCACTAAATCATTTGGTGGTTTCTTCAAAACTGGCAAGGATGGTGCAGAGCTCCTTTCACCTGCCTCCACTCTCGGTGGCTCAAAAAACCCCGAGGTCCGCACCCCCTGCTTGTTAGGCCATGTGTCACTTCGTACTGCTTTAATGGCATTGCGCTGCTTCCCCACAAATGCTGGAGCATGTGGAGGGTGGAATTCCAGCATGTTGCCCCCGTCAACAATGAGACGGTTTTGAATGGGAGGCCGAGCTGACGCTGCAACTCAGCCGGGCGGGACGAAGCAGGGTGCGAATGGGGGAAAGGGTGCAACTCAGACCCGAGTCTTCCTCAGCAGGCAGTCCAACCCGGTAGCGCTTTAGAAATTTTCTGGACGTCGATCTTCATGACATGTGCCAGGAAAGGGATGTGCTCCAGCCTACCAATCTTACGGGCGGCCAGCAGATTTCCATCGTTATCACACACCACCCTGCCTGGCACAAGGCTCTTGTCACCCAGCCAGCGCTCGGTCTCGTTGTGGAGAGCCATCCACAGCTCCTGACCTGTGTGTTGATGGTCTCCAAGACAGATTAATTTCAACATGGCCTGGTTTCTCTGGAAACCAGAGGACCTTGGGAGAAAGAGCCCTGCACCATCCCTGCAGTTTTGAAGAGCGTGCGCCGAGCCTGAGAGCACCCGTCACCACCAGAGACATCCACCCAGCTCACCCAGTGAGCTGTCACAGAGAAATAGCGGCCTTGGCCGTGCTTACTAGTCCATGTGTCGGTGCTCAGATGGACTTTTCCAGACACAGATGCAGACAATGCGCTTAAAATTTTAGATGACACTGGCTGGCCAGGGCAGGACGGCTTTTCTGGAAAAGAAATGCCTGCTGGGCATCTGGTATTGGGGGGTAGGCAAGAGCCATGACGTGGCGGAACCCATTTGTGTCCACCAGACGGAAAGGCAACATTTCCAAGGCCAAAAGCCTGGCAATGCCGACATTCAGGCTTTTGGCTTTGGGATGGTTTGGGTTAAAGTTTTTTCTTCTTTTCTCCCAAACCTGGAAAGACAGAAGGCTGGCTGCTAGACTGGCCGCGTACGGCGTGCAGGTCGTCAAACTGGTGGAAGGAGAAGGGGTAGGATGGGTCTCTGGTGGTGCTGGTGGTACTCGGGCGAAAGGTGAAGGCTGAAGCAGAGGCTGATCCCTGATCATGACTCTGAGAGACATGGGCAGCCTGAGGAACCTTGTTGGTGGCGGAGGAGGGGGAGGCGGAGACAGAGAGTGTGACAGTGGTTGGAGGCCCGGCATCAGTGTGGGCCTTTTTGGCCAAGTGTTGCCTCCATTTCAACTCATGGGATTGGCTGCATGTGACTAACATGTTGGTGGTGGTTAAACACCTAAGATTCTTGCCTCTACTGATGCGTTTATGGCAAAGGGGGCATATGACATCGCTGGGTGAATCAGAGCTTGCTCGAAAAAGGCCCAGGCTTGAGAGGCCCTGGACCTTTTCGACGGCGATAAGCAAGGAGCGGGGTTTCCGCTGACCGTGGCTGGCGGAATCATATCAGCGGACTTCTGTGACCGCCCTCTGCCTTTTTGAGGCGGGACCCTTACTGACACTAACCCATCGTCTTCCTCCTCGTCCAGTGATGAAGAGCTCGCAAGCAAATTCTGCTGAAAAGACCACGTTGGATCCGCCATGTCGTCATCATCATCATCAACACAGGGGACTTGGTCGTCCTGACATTCTGCATCCAGGAGCTGTGGGCTACAAGCAAGAGGCACTGCAAGGCGTTGCCGGGCCGCCCCGGATTTTTGCCGATTTTACCGGCTTTTCCCTTTTCCTCCTCTGATGGCATCAGCAACTGGGCGTCAGAGCAGACAAAATCATCCTCTTTGGCCTCTTGATCTGTTAACATGCCTTCTGACCCCAACCGCATTTTGTCATCAAAGAGGTCTTCAGAAAATGGATTATTTACAGTGGTGGGTACACGAGTTGACATTTGGGCTTCCTTCGCTTCATGTTGGACGGATGCTGATGATGCTGATGACGACATTTGTGGCCATGACTGGGAGGACGAGGAGGTAAGACTGCTGGATGCAGGTTGCATTAACCACTGAAGAACAGATTGGCGATGCTGTTCGTTACTGAGATTCACAGGGCCCTGACCCAGCGATGACAGGCCTGACGGTCCTGCAACCGACGATCCACTGGCATGCGTGTTATCGCCAGCACTGGAAGGAGCACCTTCTCTCGTACCTCTACCACCATGTTCTACACCCCTCTTTGCTCGCTTACCACCTGCATATCGCTCCATGTTCAGAAAGATAAAAATTTAAGAAAGTATGGAAGGGTTTTTGACAATCTCTTATTAATAGACGGCAAATCACAGCTATTCTTAAATCCCTCTAATTTCCTACAGCCAACTAGGATTAGAAACTGAAATGTTTCTAGCAAAATTTCCTGTGAAATGCAGTCTGGTGGAAGAACCAAAACAAAATCAACATGTTCTTCCCTTCAAATCCCCGGGATTTTACAAATGCCCAGTAGAACTAGGAATTGATAGTTTTCAACAAACTATCATACAAGTGCTCTATCTGCGCCAAACTAGAAATTCAACGATCCCAATAAAACAAATTTAGAAGTTACACGGATGAGAAATTGCATTTTTTGCAGCAATGACAAAAGAGAACAGTTGCTAGAAAATTTTTCTATCAGATTTTTCATACAACGTGGCTATTTGAGAAAAACTAGCGCCGCACCACGTACAATACAGCTATTTAAAAGTTATACGGATAAAAACGTGGGGGTTTTTTTTTCACCAATTTAAATACACCAACAGTAACTACAAAATTTCTTTATTCAAATTTAAATTCAAGGTGGCTCTAGAACAAACTGGGCCGCACCTAAGTAAAAAAAACACTTTTTTTTAAATGTATACTGAAATAAAACGGAGTTTTGTACCTATGAAATATACCTGCAATTACTAGCAAATTTCTGTATGGTAATATAAGTACAAAATGGGTCTTTCAACAAAACTGGCCTACGCCAAAGTGAAAAACACGTAATTAAATTGTGTACTGATAATAATATGTGGTTTTTGCACATATGAAATAACAACACCAATTAAATAGCAAATTTCTGTATGGTAATATACGTACAAGATGGGTCGTTGAACAAAAATGGCCTGCGCCAAAGTGAACAAAACCTAATTAAATTGTTTACTGATAATAAAAAGTGGTTTTTGCACCTATGAAATACACCTGCGGTGACTAGAAAAGTTCTGTATCCTATTGTACGTACAAAGTAGGTCTGAACAAAACTGAGCTGCGCCAAACTGAAAAAAACCTAATAAAATTGTGTACGGATAATAAAACGTGGTTTTTGCACCTATGAAATACACCTGCGGTGACTAGAAAAGTTCTGTAACTAATTGAACGTACAAAGTGGGTTTTTGAACAAAACTGAGCTGGGCCAAAGTGGAAAAAAAACCTGATTAAATTGTGTACAGATAATAAAAGGTGAGTTTTGCACCTATCAAATACACCTGCAGTTACTAGAAAAGATCTGTATCCTAATATAAGTACAGGCTGCACAAAATACAAGCTAATATTTCAGCAAAAACTGGCCAAAAAATGTTAATAAAAAGCCATTTCAATACAGGGTCAAAGCAGAGTCTGGGCTGCACAATATCCACTCTCCTTTCAACAGCCTGCCTGCCTGTCTGCCTGTGTTTGCCCGCCCACCCCCTCTCCTCCCCCGCGGCTGTACAGCGCTAGATGCTTCTTTAAAAAAACACTCAGTCTAACTAACTGATAACTGAAATTCTCTAATCTACCTATGTTCTAATGTTCACAGCTAAAAGCATAGTTGTCTGTGTGAACAAATAGAACTGTTTGGCTGAGCTGTATTGAAGGAGACCTAGTACACGTCCTGCTATTATGAGACACTGACACACACTGATGCTGAACAGGAAGGGCTGTTCTATGTAAAACGAGGTCATGTGATATTTCCAGCCAATCACAACCATACACATGCTCTATTCTCTAAGCGGATTTGCTGGCCACCAAAATGACAGGAAGCACCGAAAATGGCGCGATATTAATAGATTATGCGCAGATTTTCACCTAAATTATCGCGTGATCTAAAAATTCCGATCAACATAAAAACCGTGGTAATTTTAACTTTGTCGATAATAATCGCTCAACACTAGTTAAAACCCTTGATCAAATGGTAGTTAACAAAGACAGTGACCTATCTTGGTATAGTGGTATTTTTATGGTATCAGTAATATGGTGACATGTATGGTGAGGTAATTTCCCCTTGCATTATCTAGTAACTGCATGTCCCGGTAAATGTTCACGGCATGGGATGGGGGCCCCATCCAAAAGTTTGCTATGGGGCCCAGGCTTCTCTAGTTACGCCCCTGTCCCAGAGGACCTGATTCCCCAGTCTGGAGGAATCCGCAGTGGTTTCTTGGGGATGAAAAAGTGGTTTGCAGAGAGATGAGATCCCGGAGGGAGAGGCACTGACTGCCAAAGCAGACCAGGTTGTAAAGGTTCCAGATGACCAACACTGCCTGATACCACTGAGTGCTGGAGGCAGAGTGGCATCAGGGAAATTTGTATAGGGGTGTTGTCACGTCAAGAGAGGTACAGTGAGCCTTAACTGGAACCCAGCCCACTGTCCCTGCCTACTTGACGTGCTGCCCAAAGTGGTAGACCCCAGCTGGGCAGGGGCTGTCAGGTAGTAGAATATACGAGAAAGTGGTTTGCATAGAGATGACATCCCAGAGGCTGCTCTTACTGAGAGAGAGGCACTGACTATCAGGTTGTAAAGGTTCCAGATGACCAACAAAAGGTTTCTGACCATCCGGTTGCGAAAGACGCACCACGCGTAATTCTTTCTGTGAGAAAATTAAAACCGCCACTTGTTAACCCTGAAAGAGTTCACCCACATCTTCCTAGCTATATAACGAAGACATACTTTTCCATGGAGGATCATACTTTTCCATGTAGTGTACAGAATTAGAAGGAGTGGTATACTACTAAGGAATGCCTATATTGCTGTGTGCTGTTGTATATGTGTACTGTATTTGTCTGCACTGTTTGAACTGTACTTGAACTTAGCAACTCTGATGTATGTCAGTTTGTTATTGTGAGGAACTGCAATGTCCTGCTTAAACTGCACTGTGATTGTAAGGAGTTAAAATCCACACAGCCTGATCAGAAGATGGTAGCCATGGAAATAGAGGAGGAACATACTATAGGTTATAAAAGTCAGTTATTTAGTTGTGGGTGGTTGATCGAGCATGTCATCTTGATGGAAGTTTTGCTGACCCCTTGGCTAAGGGGCCAGTGCCACCTTCACCTTGTTTGCCACAGAAGAAAAGGTTTTGAAAGCAGAACAGTAACAGATTGGGAGTTAAGCAGTCCTGTTAGTGGAGAAGGAAAGAATTTGGAAAACTTCATGAGTCCAACAGACCTTATGGCCGTTGGTGTATAGTGTTTGCTTCAGCCCTGGCCCAACGCTTTATTGTGCTATTGAAAGATATCCAGATTCACTTGAAGCAAAGAGGAACTGCACAATGACAAAATCTGAAAGACTCTTATGAGACAGAAATTTAAAAGGGATTACTGCCCTCTGCTTCAGGCTGTGTGGCTTTGAATATAAGTAAGGAATAATTAAAAGCTGCCTTTCTTTCTGTGTATACCCATATTTGCCTGTGTATCTCCCTGATGTCACCCTGCCCCAGTACTCAGTGACATCAGGCAGTGTTACTTAACAATGGCTTGTTGCCACTGACTGTGGAAGGTTTTATCAACTCTTCTGTTGGTCTGGATGAGACCTGTATTTTCATGACCCTACATATTTGTGCGGTAGGGTCATGAAAATACAGGTCTCCTCCCCCCATACAGAAGAGTTGATAAAACCTTCCATAGTCAGTGGCACAAGCCATTGTTAAGTAACACTGCCTGATGCCACTGAGTACGGGGCCAGGGTGACATCAGGGAGATTTTAATAGGGGTGTTGTCATGTCAAGAGAGGTACAGTGAGCCCTTACTGGAAACCAACCCACTGTCCTCGCTTAATTGATATGCTGCTATAAGTGGCAGACTCCAACTGGGCAGGGGCCGTCAGGTGGTAGAATAGTCAGACTGGGTCAGCAACAGAACTGTAATTTTAGGCAAAAAAAAAAAATGGAAGACAAGAGAGAAACCAGAAAACATTCCAGAGGTCATAACACTGTAAGGAGTGAGGTACAAAATCATAAAGCAAGTCTAAGTCAGGAAAACAAGCCAAGGTCAGGTAAGTGGAAATAGCAACAAACAAACACAAGTGAGAATGGACAAGCCAGAAAGTATGACTGGTGCAGCAGTCAGATTTCAGGAGGTTAAAATGGATTGTCCTGATACTGCACACATTGCTGATTGGTGCTGACTTCTGGCCAATCTATGGGCCTGTGTGCACAACCCCCTGTCCAGAGTGGCTGGGCAACTGTTACTCCAGGAGTCTCCAGCAGAGCATCTCTCTATGTGTGGTCACAAACCTAAAGAACCAACAGCTGCAGAGTGTTGCTCCCTGCAGGTTGGAAGCTAACCATGTAAGTGAGTTCTGACAGTACCTCCCCTTATAGGAGGGGCCACTGGACCCTTTTTTGGTCTGAGTTTGGGTGAGAAGCATGGAATTCCTTGATCAAAGACTCAGCATGGATAGGTTTTGTCAAAACCCACAATCTCTTCTCAGGACCATAACCCTTCCAGGGGACCAACTACTGAAGCAAAGTGTGAACCTTACGGGAGTCTAAGATTTGGGCGACTTCATACTCTAACTCACCCTCTATAATAACTGGAGTAGAGGGTTTAGAGGGCGAAGTCAGGGACAGTACATACCTTTTCAGAAGTGAACGATGAAAAACATTATGTATACGGAGACAAGACGGTAACTTTAGACGATAGGCCACTGGATTAACTACCTCTTGAACAACATACGGACGCACAAATTGTGGAGCAATTTTACCAGAGGGAACCTTTAAGCGAAGATTTTGGGTGGACAACCATACCTATTTCCAACAGTAGAACACAGATGCCTACTATCACTATTTTTCTTTACATGTTCTGGGCATTAACCAAGTTTTTCTGAACTTAGGCCCAGACTATGCACAGACCATTAATAATAACATCCACCCCACTGATATCAGAAGTAGCAGTATACAAATATGTCTCGGGTGAATATCATAGTTACAGTAAAACGGAGAGATACCGGACGAGCTATTATCCTGTTTGTAAATAGCTAATTTTATCAAAGGTAAGTATTCTGCCCATTCTGCCTGCTGATCAGAGACATAATAACAGAGTTTTTGTGCTACAGTTTGATTCACTATCTCTGTCTGCCCATTAGTCTCAGGGTGGAAGGCAGAGGAGAAGGACAGAGTAATACCCAAAGCCTTAAAGAGGGCATACCAGAATCTTGACTCAAATTGAGCCTCTATGTCAGAAACAATATTCTCAGGAACCCATGTAGTTTTTCAATTTGTTTAATAAAAAGCTCTGCAATTTTTTTGGACGATAGTAATCCCCTTAATGGAACTAAATGGCACATTTTACTGATGCGATCCACTACCACCCAAATAAACAGTTTTTGTCCTAGAGGTGGGAAGACAGTCATAAAACCGGGGAGATAGGGTCCAGGATGCTCAGGATCAGTAAAGGAAAAAGTTCATCAGTGGGTGAGTTTGGAAATTTTTTGCCCGGCACAGACCTCACAAACTCCAAATTTGGCTATACTCTTAGAAAAGAAGGGCCACCAGTTTTGTGAGAAAATTTGTCTCTTTGTGCCAGACACTCTGGAATGTCCAGATGATACAGAATCATGTAATTCCCTTAAAAATCATAGCCAAAACTGAATGGGAACAAAGGCATTAGAAACTGGACAATTGGCAGGTATAATAACCTGGTGGAGCTTTTAAAATCATGCCCCCAAATCAGGGGAAATAGCGAACAATAGTTCCTTGGGCAAAAAGGGTACAGGTCCTCCTGAAGTGTGGCTTGCACAAAAAACTTCTAGTAAAACATCACTTTTTAACTTCTTAGTACCTGGTCCGTATGTAACAACACACATGGGCTCAACCTTTTAGAATTCTCTAAAAAGATGAGGTTTTATGATCAGAAAGTACCATGACTTGGTACTGGGCACCCTTGAGAAAATGGTACCATTCCTTGAAGGCCCACTTAATGGCCAACAACTCTCGATTCCAATGCAAATTTCTCTCACGGGAACATTTTACGAAAAGAAAGGGACAAGGGCAAAGGTTAGTTTGAAGAATCCCTGAGAGAGGACAGCCCTAGTTCCAAACTCAGATGATTCTACCTCAACGACGAAGGGCTTGATATGATCAGCTTGAATAAAAAGAGAGATTTGAAATACTGCTTATGCTTTTCAAAAGCCTCTAAGGCCTCAGGCTGCCATTTATTGAAGTTCACCCCCTTTTTAATCATGTCAGTCAATGGCCAAACTAAAACAGAAAAATGATGGATACATTTTCGGTAATAATTTAAAGATCCTATGAATCGCTGTAAGGTCTTTAGGGAGGAAGGTTACACCCAATCAAGAATTGCGTAAATTTTACAGGGGGCCATACGAAATTAATTAGGAGTCAAGATATACCTTAGAAAAGGTACCTCCTGCACACCGGAAACACATTTCTCAATTTTGACAAACATATTATTCTCTTTCAAGATCTGTAAGACCTGTCTCAAGTGCTTAACCTGCAACGACCAATTTTCAGAATACACTAAAATGCCATCCAAATAAACAACCATGCAATCACCAGTGAGTTATCGGAAAATGTCATTTACCAGATTCTAAAACACCTCAGGATTAGGGATTAGCGATTCTAATCGACAAAGTTGAAATCGGCATGATTTTTAGGCTGATCAGAAATTTGCGATCATGCGATATTTTAGGTGACAATCATCAGATAATCTATTACTATTGCGCCTTTTTCGGCGCTTCCTGTCATTTTGGCGGCCAGCAAATCAGCTTAGAGCATAGAGCAGGGTGAGCTGGTTGTGCGACGTCATGACTGTGATGTGTATGGTTGTCATTGGCTGGAAAAATCTCATGACCTTGTTTTGCAAAGAACAGCGTTTCCTGTTCAGTATCAGTCTTTCCGTGTCTAACACTAGAGTAAGACATGTGCTGTGTGTCTCTCAATACAGCTCAGCTCAGAGACACAGTTCTTCTCTTTATTCATACAGACAACTATGCTTTTAGCTGTGAACATTAGAATATAGGTAGATTAGAGATTTTCAGTTCTTATTTAGTTAGACAGAGACTTTTAAAAAAGCATCTAGCGCTGTCAAGCCGCGAGTGGAGGGGGGGAGGGGGAGAGGGGGAGCATGGACGAACAGAAAGACAGGCTTTGGAAAGGAGGGTGTATATTGTGCAGCCCAGACTCTGCTTTGCACCTGCATTGAAATGGCACTGAGGTGAAATTGTACCTTTTATTTTGTGCGTCCCAGTTTTTTTCACAGAGCCACGTTCTACTTAAATTTGGATACATAAATTTTGTAGTAACTGTGGTATATTTCATTGGTGCAAAAAACCCACACTATTGTTAAATGCGTTATAACTTTTTAAATAGCTGTAAAATTGCCACTTTGGTGCGGCCCAGTTTTGTTCAAATAGCCACCTTGTATTTAAATTTGGATACAGAAATTTTCTAGTAACTGTTCTCGTGTCTCATTGTTGCAAAAACGCAATTTCTCATCCGTATATCTTTTGAATAGTTATATTGCGCTCGGTGAATCTTAGTTTGGCGCAGATAGCGCAATTGTATGATAGTTTGTTGAAAACTATCAATTCCTGGTTCTACTGGACAGCTGTAAATCCCTGAGACTGAAGGAAGAACACTGTTGAATTTGTTTTACGGTTCTTCCACCAGACCGCAATTAACAGGTATTTGATAGAAACAAATAAGTTTCTAATAATAGTTGGATGTTGGAAATTAGAATGATTTAAGAATAGATGTGATTTGCCGTCTTTCAATAAGAGACTGTCAAAAACTCTTCCATACCTTTTTAAATTTTTATCTTTCTGAACATGGAACGAAATGCATGTGGTAAGCGAGCAAAGAGGGGTGTGGGACATGGAGGTAAAAGTACGAGAGAAGATACTCCTTCCAGTGCTGGCGACAACACGTAAGCCAGCGGATCGTCGGTTGTAGGACCGTCAGGCCTGTCATCGCTGAGTCGGTGCCCTGTTAATTTCAGTAACGAACAGCGTCGCCAATCTGTTCTTCGGTGGTTAATGCAACCTGCATCCAGCAGTCTTACCTCCTTGTCCTCCCAGTCACAGCCACAAATGTCGTAGTCATAATCATCGCCAGCATCCGTCCAACATGAAGCGAAAGCAGCCCAAATGTCAACTCGTGTACCCACCACTGTGGATAATCCATTTTCTGAAGACCTCTTTGATTACAAAATGCAGTTGGGGTCAGAAGGCATTTCAAAAGATCAAGAGGCCAAAGAGGGTGATTATGTCTGCTCTGACGCCCAATCGCTGATGCCATCAGAGGAGGAGAAGGAAGCCGGTAAATCGGCAAAAATCCTGGGCCGTCGGCAACGTCTTGCAGTGCCTGTTGCTTGTAGCCCGCAGCTCCAGGATTCAGAATGTCAGGACGAGGAAGTTAGGTTTGTGGATGATGATGATAATGACGACATTGCGGATCCAACGTGGTCTTTTCAGCAGAATTTGCTTGCAAGCGCTTCATCACTGGACGAGGAGGAAGACAATGGGGTAATGTCAGTACGGGTCCCGCCTCAAAAAGGGAGAGGGCGGTCGCACAAGTCCGCTGAGATTATTCCACTAGCCACGATCAGCGGAAACACCGCTCCTCGCTTATCGCCGTCGAAAAGGCCCAGGACCTCTCAAGCCTGGGCCTTTTTTGAGCAAGCCTCTGATTCACCCAGCAATGTCATATGCCGCCTTTGCCGTAAACGCATCAGTAGAGGGAAAAATCTTAGGTGTTTCCACCAACATGTCTAGTCACATGCAGAGAATGCATGAGTTAAAATGGAGGGAACACTTGGTGAAAAAAGGTCCCACCGATCCCGGACTTCCAACCACTGTCACACCCTCTGTCCGCCTCCCCCTCCTCCACCATGACCAAGCGTTCCTAAGCTGCCCATGTCTCTCAGAGTCATGATCAAGGATCAGCCTCTGCTTCCGCCTCCACCATCGCCCGAGTACCACCAGCACCACCAGAGACCCACCCTACCCCTTCTCCTTCTATCAGTTTGACCTGCACGCCGTGCAGCGGACAGTCTAGCAGCCAGCCAGGTTTGTGAGCAGAAGAAACACTTTAACCCAAACCATCCCAAAGCCAAAAGTCTGAATGTCGGCATTGCCAGGCTTTTGGCCTTGGAAATGTTGCCTTTCCGTCTGGTGGACACAGATGGGTTCCACAACATCATGGCCCTTGCCTGCCCCCAATACCAGATGCCGAGCAGGCATTTCTTTTCCAGATAAGCCATCCCTGCCCGGGCCAGCCACATGTAATCTAAAATTTCAAGCGTGTTGTCTGCATCTGTGTGCAAAGTCCATCTGACCACCGATACATGGACTAGTAAGCACGGCCAAGGCCGCTATATCTCTGTGACAGCTCACTGGGTGAGTTGGATGGATGTCTCTGGTGGTAACGGTGGCTCTCAGGCTTGGCACATGCTCTTCAAAACCACGGGGATGGTGCAGGGTTCTTTCCCCCACTGGTAGCATCACGTGCCCATAGAAACCAGGCCGTGTTGAAATTAATCTGTGTTAGAGACTGTCAACACACAGGTCAGGAGCTGTGGACGGCTCTTCACAACGAGACGGAGCGCTGACTGGGTGACAAGAACCTTGTGCCAGGCAAGGTGTTGTGCAATAACGGTCGAAATCTGCTGGCCGCCCTTAAGATCGGTAGGTTGGAGCACATCCCTTGCCTGGCACACGTCATGAACCTCGTCGTCCAGAAATTTCTAAAGCGCTTCCCGGGTCTGGACTGCCTGCTGAGAAAGGCTAGATGTCTGAGCTCACACGCTGGAACTCCACCCTCCACATGCTCCAGCGATTGTGGAAGCAGCGCATTGCCATTACACAGTACGAAGTGACTCATGGCCTGACAAGCAGAGGTTTGGACCTCGGGGTGTTGAGCCACCGAGAGTGGAGGCAGGTGAAAAAGCTCTGCAAAATCCTTGCCAGTTTTGAAGAAGCCACCAAAATGGTCAGTGCGGACAATGCCCTTGTCAGCATGAGCATTGTGGTGATCTTAGTTCTGGAACGATCGTTGGACAGTCTGAAACAACAGGTCCAGCCAGCGACGGAGGAAGAGACGGACACAGATGCGGACACGGAGCCTTTCTCTCCATCAAATCCACAAGGCCCGACAGTTTCACAATTTCATCGGTCTTCATTAGGCAGTGGTTCGTGGTCCAGAGCTAGTGCAAGGTGGCGCATCAGCTCTCAGGGTGCATCATCTGAGGCAAGTCAGGGCTGTGTAGAAGCTGTGCCGGAGGCAGCGGAGGAGGAGGAGGATGAGGTAACAACAGTTATTGGGTGGCCACATTCCCCGATACAAAGCAAAACTCAGCACTTTCCTTCCACCCACCCAAATAGTGAGTAAAATGCAGGAACTGAAGACCGTGCTGATTGATCAACTGGAGACATCTGTTGCGTCTGCTTCATGTTCTTCAAATGTCAACGTCAGCAACGGGACAGGAGTAGAATGCCAAGTAGCCACAGCAGCAGCAGCAGGCTTTGTGGCAGAAGCCTAATGGGTGACCTCTGGCAATTCTTATTTACCACCTCACCAACCATGTAATGAAGGATCCACATACAACACACAGAGACCGGCTTAAATCATGGTGCATGACTATCTGTGTCTCAGTACCAATGTTTTTGGATATGTTCCAGACCCAATAGACTTCTGGGTATCCAAAATGGATGAATGGCCCGAGCACGCTCGCCACGCCATAGAGGTTTTGTCTTGCCCAGCAGCCAGCGTCATATCTGAGCGGACCTTCAGCACAGCTGGAGGAGTCATTACAGACAAATGCATCCGGCTTTCCACAGATAATGTTGATCGTTTGACTTTCATCAAGATGAATTAGGCATGGATCTCTGATGATGTTGTGATGTTGCCGAGGTCACCAATTAGTTGCTGGTCTACTTCACATTCCTCTTCAAACAGAAATGGTCCTCTTGAATTTTTTTTTTAAATGATCATTTCTTCCTGCAATTTTTATTCTCAGTTCCCTAAAGGTCATTTTGCTGGTTTTGTGGTGAGGAGACTGTAAAAGACACCAGTTGTACAAGGTGTCATGAAAAAACCGTATTCCATTTACTCACTTAAAATTCTTCGCACTGTCAATGGTTTTGGGGTCATGGTGCTGTGAGATACAGCTATAATCAAGGTCCTTTGGAACAGAAATGTGGCTTCTAAGTGGCATTTCTCCCTCGCAATTTTTAACAGTGGCTGAGAAGTCATTTCTATAATTTTTAATAGCTGAAATGCAGCTATACTACAGGTCCTATTATAAAAAATGTGGTTTCTAATGGACATTTGTTCTTCACAATTGTCAACAATGGCTCAAGGGTGATGTTTTGAAATTCATGGGGCATGGTGCTATCAAAAACAGGAATAGGTAGGACACTGTTAATGGACACATATTGCACAATGACTTGTTTTTGCAAGATCTTTAACATAACTAGCAATCCCTGTAGTGAGACAACCCATTTAATACAATTAAGAAAAAAGGAGAAACAAGGACATGGTGGGATTCCATCCTATTTTAAAAATATGTTATCTTGAATTAAACTACTAAAAAAAATTGCATGTACAAAATAGCTGATATTCCTCTGAATTGTACAAGGGAGGTACAGGAAGACTTGAACAGATGTAGGTTATTCAGAGGACATGGAGTAAGGAGCACCTATTTTGTCATGCTATGTGCTGGTTGAGTTATGTGGACGATGTCTTCCTTCTCTGGTCAGGATCTGACCAGGAGTTGGAGGACTTCGTCACATACATCAACAGCATACACCAACTTATTAAATTTACAGTTACTAAAGACCAGTACTAGATTACCTACTTGGATGTTTTATTAAAAAGAGTTGGAACTGAATTAGTTATGACTATGTACAAAAAAGACACAGACTGTAACAATCTGTTACATAGTAAGAGCCAACATGCCCCTCAGGTCTTTAGAGGTATTGTTAAATCCCAATATGTACGAGCAAGACGTATCTGTTCTAGCGACAATGAATACTGCACTCAAATGAATGAACTAACAAGGAAGTTTGTGAATAGAGGATATAAAAAGGAAGAAGATGAGGGAGTTGGTAATGAGGTGCTATTAACATCTCGCGCAGACATATTGAAAACTAAAGAGAAAAAAAAAAGGAAGGGTTCACCTTCATGACTGTATATGGTAGGCATACTAACCTTATTAGTAAAACAATAAATATGAATTGGAAGCTTTTGCAGTCTGATTCAAAGTTTGGATCACTATTCAGAGAGTTCCCAAAGTGGGTATACTGAAAAGGCTAAACTATTGGGCAGCGTTTAATTTCTGCTGATATACTTAAAAATACTACCAATAATGACACACAAACCGTTCTTGCACCGGTTAAAAGTGGCACTTTTGCATGTCACAGATGTCAACATTGCTCGGTCATCATAAAAGGAGATCAAATATGTCATCCTATGAAAGGCTATTCTATTCCTTTAAAAGGGTTCCATACGTGTGATAGCCAGGGGGTTGTTTATATGCTTAAATGCCCTGTGGTAAAGTGTACGTTGGCCAAACAAGTAGAGCTATTAAAATTAGACTCAATGAACATAAATCAATGATTACACAGTTTATTGCAAAAAAGAGCGATTGCTCAAAAGTAAAAGAGGATGAAAAAAAGGGTTATGGTGAAACATCAGTAGCCCGCCACTTTGCAAAAGAAAAACATATGTTATCGGAATTACGTTGGTGCATTTTAGAAAGTGTCAAAAGTCAGGAAAGTTGGCAGTTAAAAAGAAAACTCCTTCAAAGAGGCTTTTTGGATCCATCGCTTTGATGCGATGGCTCCAAAGGGCATCAATGAGATACTTAGTCTCAAAGCTTTCTTATAACGATTTTATGGTTATTACTGTTTTTATGTTTCATGTTTTTAGGATTACACATGTGTTTACTATTAGCCCTATATAGGTCTTACCTGAGCTAGTAGACGTATGCTTGAGAAAGGGGAGGAGTCTCCGAAACGTCGCTGCGTGCTACATGCACAAACACTTTCTGCCCGGTCTCCTGGCGTCTGGATGGAAAGCTCCTGCCGGAGCTAAATGATGGACTTCTGAGGTACCTACAAGGACTGAATGGTTTCGTACTACGACTAATACGACTAAGTACCCCTTCTTTATTATACATGTGATATTTTTGGGCATTATTGATGTTTTATATGGTCACATTAAAAGTTATTACGTTTTAAAATTTTGGCCCATGCATTGTTGGTAAGGAGCACATTCGCCACCCCAAGAACACAGACAATTTCCTCCAACACGTTGAGTAAAATGAGATAAAGAATGCCAAGAAAAAGGGCACCTGGGTGAAACAGGAGCGTCAACCACCAGCATTTCCAAGTGAAGCTCAATTGGTCCGCACTCATACGGAGGGGCAAGCGCTCTCGTAAAGGCAGAAATTTCTCAAGCGCTACCCAGGTCTTGACTGTGTACTGAGGAAGACTGGAGATTTTAGCTCACATTTCCGCTTCCACACTCTGCTTCAGCACGACTGTTTTCGCTGCTGCGTCATAAGGGCATTTTTGCCATGTTAATGGATGATGGACGCCAGCCTAGGCTCTCACTGCACCCACTGTAACTCGGGCCCTGCTAGCTGAACCTGCATGTTAAGAGATGACGAACACCAGCCCTTGCTCTCACCGCACCCACTGTAACTCTGGCCCTGCTGGCTGAAACTGCGTGTTAATAAATGACGGATGCCGGCCCTTGTTTTCACCACACCCACTGTAAGTCCGGCCCTGCCAGCTGAACCTGCGTGATCCACATTTACAGCCTCACCCGCCTTGATCAGTAATTTCCTTCAACCCACTTGACAGTAGAATGCAGGATTTTCAGACAGGCCTCGTTGACCTACTGGGGACATCTGTTTTGTTTGCTTCACATTCTAATGTCACGGTGGAACAATGTCACCAGTAGAATGGCAAGTAGCTCTAGCAGCAGCAGTATTGGAAAACAAGTTGTTTTTAATATAGTTTATTTCTTATTGCAAAATTTTCTGCTGATGGTCCATAAGGGCACCTGTGCGGGTTTTTGGGTCATGCTGCATTACAGGATATGGATAGTCAATGTCCATTTCACTAAAATACTGCTTCAAAGACTACTTTCTTCCGGCACTTTTTAATCTGTGGGTCATGCAGGTTTGAGGGTCATGCTGCGGTCCAGGACAGGCATAGTCAATGTCCAGTTCAACTAAAATGGTGGTTCAAAGACTCCTTTTTCCGGCACTTTTTAATCTGTGGGTCAGACAGGTTTAAGGGTCATGCTGCGGTACAGGACAGGGATAGTCAATGTCCAGTGAAACTAAAATGGTGGTTCAAAGACTCCTTTTTCCGGCACTTTTTAATCTGTGGGTCAGACAGGTTTAATGGTCATACTGCGGTCCAGGACAGGTATAGTCAATGTCCAGTTCAACTAAAATGGTGGTTGAAAGACTCTTTTTTCCGGCACTTTTTAATCTGTGGGTCAGACAGGTTTAATGGTCATACTGCGGTCCAGGACAGGTATAGTCAATGTCCAGTTCAACTAAAATGGTGGTTTAAAGACTCCTTTTTCCGGCACTTTTTAATCTGTGGGTCAGACAGGTTTAATGGTCATACTGCGGTCCAGGACATGGATAGTCAATGTGCAGTTCAACTAAAATGGTGGTTCAAATACTACTTTCTTCTGGCACTTTTTAATCTGTGGGTCATGCAGGTTTGAGGGTCATGCTGTGGTCCAGAACAGGCATAGTCAATGTCCAGTTCAACTAAAATGGTGGTTGAAAGACTCCTTTTTCCGGCACTTTTTAATCTGTGGGTCAGACAGGTTTAATGGTCATACTGCAGTCCAGGACATGCATAGTCAATGTCCAGTTCAACTAAAATGGGGGTTCAAAGACTCCTTTTTCTGGCACTTTTTAATCTGTGGGTCATGCAGGTTTGAGGCTCATGCTCTGGTACAGGACAGGTATAGTCAATGTCAAGTTCAACTAAAATGGTGTTTCCAAGACTCCTTTTTCCGGCACTTTTTAATCTGTGGGTCAGACAGGTTTAAGGGTCATGCTCCATTCCAGGACAGGGATAGTAAATGTCCTGTTCAAGTAAAATGATGGTTCAAATTATACCACTAGTGCCCAAATCCAAATAACACTTTTTACAATACTAACAGAATAACATGGAGGGATAAGAAAGGGTTTACACATTAACAATAAAAAACATAGGCTAGTTTTAGCTGCTATAACAAAGCCAAATGTGCCCATGCGTTAAAAAAGACTGGTTTTAGATACTACAACCTAGCCAAATATACTCATGCATAACCATATAGTCTCAAAGTTTAGTGGCACAAGTTCAATACAATGTCACAACTACTGTGCCCAATATTGTGTGATCTCTAGATGTTCACCAGGTGACTAAATAACTAGTCTTACCTATAAACTGCTCACAGGATATTGCAGGACCGCCAATAGTGACAGACACTGCTTAATTAACATGACTGCCGATAATAACAGTCACCACTTCATCCAAATCTCACTGCATTATTAATCAAACAGCCATATCTCAATGGATATATCCCAGAGACAGAAATATCTGAAAGAAACAAAGGCATATAACAAATACCAAAATTAATCTCTGACTTACATAAGCCAAAGCTAAACAGTATCACTTTCAAATGCACAAGAAAGCTTACATAGCCTCACCAGCTTAACGTGAACATCATTGCTCAAGCGATCAGATTAGAGGAACTGGGTCTAATAATTTCACAATGTGGAGATGGAAGCACTGCTGAATTTAGAGAAAGATCAATCTGTATGCATTAAGCCAGCAGATAAGGGTGGAAATGTGGTCATTATGGACACTTCACAATACCGGGACATGTGTCTTGCACTCTTATCTGATACGTCATGTTTTGAAATCTTACAAACTGATTCAACAAATATCTATAGCATGGAATTGAAAACATTATTGCTTGAGGCAAAGAGAAATGAGTTGATTGATGACTCAGAATTTAATTTCTTACTTCCTAAATTTCCAACAGTGGCTACATTTTATAGCCTCCCAAAAGTACATAAAGGTATAACACCGCTTAAAGGACGTCCCATAGTGTCAGGTGTGGGAGCATTGGGCCACAATTGTGGGGTATATGTGGATCAAGATTTGTCCACATTTGTACAATCATTGCCTTCATATACAAGAGATACTACTGATCTTCTTAAACGTCTTGAAGGCATCTATGTTGATTAAGAAGCCTTTCTTGAAAGTATAGACATAGAGTCCTTGTATACATCAATACCCCACAATTCTGGCCTAGAAGCGGTGCACTTTTTTCTGAAGTCACGGGGACGTCAATTGGAGGCTCCTAATAAGTTCGTATTGGATCTTTTGAGATTCTCACTGACAAGGAATTAGTTTGTATTTAATGGCAGGGTCTTCCACCTGTTGTGAGGTACAGCCTTGGGCAGCCCGAGTGCACCCAGTTACGCAAATCTGTACCTCGGCTGGTGGGAGACCTCTGTAGTATTCAGAGACCAGCTTCCATTGTATGCAGACAGGAATGTTCTATGGGTAAGGTACATAGACGACGTATTTATAATCTGGAATGGGACACAAGAGGAATTTGGAATACTAGTTGAACAGCTTAATTGTAATACTTTTGGTTTCAGATTTACATCGGAAATAAATATTAAGTCTATAGCGTTTTTGGATGTTAAAGTCATGAAGTCTGCCAGTGGTGAATTGATGACGATTATTTATAGGAAACCTACATCAACCAATTCCTTACTGAAATGGGAAAGTAGTCATCCAGAGGCCCTTAAAAGAGGTATTCCCTGTGGGCAGTATCTTAGACTCAAAAGAAATTGCTCCACTAAAATTTAATTTTTGAAACAGGCAGGTGACCTTAGGAGAAGTTTTTTATCAAAAGGTTATCCGGATCATGTGCTGCGTCGAGTGTTTAAGTCTACGCTTGCCGTGGATAGAGGTGAATTGCTTTCTCCAAAAAATGGATCAGATGATACTAAAGCAATAACACGAATAATAGGTACATATGATAACGCGGCGGGGCAGATTAGAGACATTTTGAGCCGTCATTGGCATATTTTACAGCTAGACTCGGATATTAAAGGACATATTGGTGAAACTCCACAGATTACCTTCAGAAGAGGGAGGAATTTAAAGGACCGGCTGGTCCATAGTCATTTTTCACAACATCAAAAAGAGACCTGCTTGGAGAAGCCTAATGGCTTCTTCAAGTGTAAAAATTGTACTGCTTGTACTTATATGGAGAAGACTTTCTCATTTGAAGATTCTGGTAAGGAAAGGTGTTATGAGATACGAGACTTCATCACATGTAGGACTACATGTAGGACTATGTAGAATCAATCGCTAAAACCTGCAGAGGATCAGATAGAGACCTCGAAGTTCGGCTCAGACACTTGTCAAAGGAGGCATCAACAAAATTGGAAGCTGACCTAGAATCCAAATAACAATTCTCAGAACCAGACATAGAAAGATATGAGATTTTCACTGGGAGCAGCAACTGCTTTGATACAATAGGAAATATCTGTTCGCCTAGGTGACTTTCCTGCAAGTTACTTAGGTGTGGAATCGTATTGTGAAGGTTGAACTCCATAACCTTGAACTCCAGAAAATCAGTAGCAAGCATGATCTACGTTTGTCCCAGCTCTCTGCAAGTCATTAACTAGGTCCCCCCGTGTGGTTCTGGGATTTTTGCTCACCGTTCTTGTGATCATTTTGACCCCACGGGGTGAGATCTTGCATGGAGCCCCAGAACGAGGGAGATTATCACTGGTCTTGTATATATTCCATTTTCTAATTGTTGCTCCCACAGTTGATTTCTTCACACCAAGCTGCTTGCCTATTGCAGATTCAGTCTTCCTGGTGCAGGGCTACAATTTTATTTCTTGTGTCCCTTGAAAGCTATATGGTCTTCACCATAATGGAGTTTGGAGTGTGACTGTTTGAGGTTGTGGACAGGTGTCTTTTATACTGATAACAAGTTCAAACAGGAGCCATTACAACAGGTAATGAGGGGAGGACAGCGGAACCTGTTAACAAAGGAGATACAGGTCTTTGAGAGCCAGAAATCTTGCTTGTTTGTAGGTGATCAAATACTTATTTTCTACCACAATTTGCAAATAAATTCTTTCCAAATCAGACAATGTGCTTTTCAGGATTTGTTTTCTCATTTTAGGGTTTTTCACCTTTTTCTGGCGTACAATGCACCTAACTGAGCCGGCTATGATATCTAATGTTCCTAACGTATGTGTTACGCGCATTGTTAGTAAGACTCAACACTTTCTAATGCGCCTAACATGAAGAGTTGTTCTTGGGGCGTTCTGTGGGCGTATCGCACTACACTTGTATTAGACACATATCTGAATATGATTCGGCAAAACTATGCGCATTACTGCTCCAACAGGCAGACCTATTTCAATGTGGTCTGCCTGAGCCTGAGCAGTTAAAGTGGAGATAGATTTGCTGTAAGAGGCAAAAATGTCCAATGTTTCTCAACTTACACCAGTACAATAATGAAAAGTAATTTATTATAATTATCAAACTATATAAAATTTGATTATTTTAATTTAATGAAAAATATGATCATATATAATTAATTTAAAATATATAATATCCCAAAAATATAAAAATATCTCCTATAAAATATATTTAAAATTAATAGAATAATAAAAAAAAATTACATTAAAAACCCATTGATTATGTTGTTCAGATTTATATATTTAACATTTTTACTACATTAAATTTTAAATTTATTTTTGCTGCTCTCAACCATTATTCTGCATACAGCAAGAGCCAGCACACCACAGGTATTGCTGGGACCTATGGTCCTTCAAGCAAGATCAGTACCATAGTTTCTATTCACTGACATGCTATTCTAATGACTTCTCTTATTTCCAGCCTGTCTATAACCTTAATATATGTTAGTTCCGTAATGCGCCTAACAGATAGGCGAGGCGCGTCGAACTTTAGACAACATTTATGAACATATAAAAACCACTTTCATACATTTGGCGCATTATACACTGAAAATGAGACTCGACTATTCACTTTGACGCGCCTTCCTTCATATATGTCGCCCTTTGTCTCTCATAGTTGAGGTCTACCTATGATGTCAATTACAGGCCTCTCTTATCTTTTTAAGTGGGAGAACTTGCACAATTGGTGGCGGACTAAATACTTATTTTCCCCATTGTACATTCTGCAGAGCTTGTATACAACTAGTATCTATCATGATATGGTCACTGCATGGCGGTAATCTATCTGCAGAACCTGTGTATACTAGTAGCTACCACTATATGGTCACTGTACGGTGGTAATATACAGTCTGCAGAACCTGTGTATACTGATTTCTACCACTATATAATCACTGTATAGAGGTAATTTACAGTCCGCAGAGCCTGTATACACTGACATCTACCACTTTATGGTCACTTTATGAAGGTAATATGCATACTGCAGTGCCTGTGTAAAGCTGGTATGTATCATTATATGGTCCCTGTGAGGCGCCTTAAAGCAGCGTGTGGCACCGGAAGTAGTGAGAGGTGCTTGAGAGATGAAGGAGAAGCTGTGTGCAGAGCAGTGAGCCGCACATGTAACCTGAAGAAGTCTTTGCTGTGCGGTGAACGCACACGATCCTGTAGCAGAGATGACTGAAAAGCAGCAGGGAGAGCCTCGAGGCAGTGAGTGCTGGACAAGTGTAACCAGATGTGCTTCCGAAGGGAGAGTCAGACCAAGAGGCTACTGTAACCATGGACCACAGTTGAGCCAAGAGGTTGCACAGTTTGTATCGCAGAGAGCAGGTGAGCTCCCACAAGATGCTGAGGGGCTATTGGGCTGCAGATGTGGAACGTATACAGCCAGCGTCGTGTGAAGAGGACGACTTTGAGGCATGGGTACGTCTGGTTGGGAGGGCCATGCGTATCTGAGAGAGGCCCATGAGCTGGAGAGAAGGTTTGCAGGTAGAGCAGCAACTACAAAATAACCACCAAGAAGCAGTGCAGCAGCTGCGGGCCCAGCCGGGTCAGTGCCTAGGACTGTGAGGTATCCTGGGTTGCCCAAAGTTAGACAGCACTCGTTCCGGTGGGTGATTATGGTTGTGGGGTCAAGGACTGTTGTAGCTATGGATGCTGAAACCTTACCCTGAAGTTACCCACAATGTTTATCATGTTAATGTTTCCATGCAAAATCACATGTGCAAGTATGTGTTTGGTGTGGAAGCAAGAGATGGATTCGTTTTAAGTTGGGGGAAATGTAAGGGGTTGGCGTTATACCTGTGTTGGGACAATGAAACACAGTAGGTTGTCATCGGAGACCAGTATAGGAGTTGCTCTGGTTATGGCAAGAGAACAGTTAGTAGCTCAGGCAGTTTTGGGCCTATATATGTGTTGGCCCTGTTGGGTTGCTATAGGAAACCGGGTACTTGAATGGCCTGGTTCTAGCAGATAAATAGTTAACAGTTCAGAGTTAGTACAGGCAGATTTAGCTTGTGCTGTAGTGCAGTGAGTTAACAGAAGCTGTGCAGCCTATAGGCGAGCTTGGGGGGTGGAGGCTGGGCTGGAAGAGCAGGGGGGCCTGCTGGTGCTGTGCTGCAGAGTGTGAGAGTCAGAGTGTGACTAGACAGAGTCAATGTGGCTGTCATTCAAAGAAAGGCCTGTGAGGTCATGAACTTGTACATAGTTGCATTTTGAGCAGAAACCCAGGAGAGGCAGCATGGGAAAAAGGTCTCCACTTCCAGAGGAAGAGAATGGTGGGAAGAAACCAATCTGGGTAGTAGCGGGAGAAGGAGAGCATGAGGCATGATGCCTAGTAGGAAAAGAGACTACTGAGAAAAGGGTCAGGTATAATGGTGATGAGGAAAAACTGAGAGACACTTGTGAGCTGTGTGTGACTGCAGAGGCTGCTGGGTGCCAGGACACATGAGTACTGGATGTAATGCACACAGTGATGGAAAGCCAGAAGTAAAAGCCTTGTTATGCCCAGATTACCATTTGTGTGTCTGAAGTTATTACCGCTGGTGCACCGCAAGTCCCACTCCACACCTCTCCCTGCAATACAAAAAGAACACTTGTAAGGGAGGTTTGTATGGCAACGGACGGACACAGTAGGGGCACCGCCATGGCCACCCCTATCATCAGTTACATGGCCACTCACGGTGACAGCCGGGGTGCAGCGTGGTACAAAGGTTTCAAGCAGAAGCATAATCCAGGGTCAGCAGCTGGAAGACATGGCGGAGAAGGAGGAGGGAGAGATAAGCAGCGGTTGGCAGACAGACACAAGTGTAACCGCCGTCCAGAGTGGGGACAGTGGCGTGCATTGTACACCATCATCCGCAGAAACCCCTACCACTGTGCTGATGACCGGAAAGCATGAGAGGAGTGATGAGCCACCATGACACTAGTAAGCCACTACTCCCATCCTATCCGCTGCATCCTCGTCTCACTATATATATATTATATATATATATATATATATATATATATATATATATATAATATGTAACTATGGGCAGTTTCCCAAGGGATCCATCAGCAGACGGGCTCCAAAAAGGTATGGTGGTAGTACTTGTTCATTGTATAATGGTTTTATAATGGTTGCAAAGACACAGAAACAGACCAGCAGTTCTCCAGATGGCTAAAGTCATATAAACACTGAATATATGAATTATTACATAGTGTTTTTTTCTGCTGCCTATAGTATATCTGGAAATTGTGAGGGCCCATCCACCAAGAGCAAAATGGCCTCAGTTCAAATATCAGTGCCTTTCCATGCCTCCATACTTTTTCCTGCTTGAGGAAACTGTTTATGATTGGTTGCACTTAAGTGTCATTTTAGTGGTTGCCTGATGTGTTGGCATGTGCTTGGGCAGGGCGAAATGCACTGCTTTACCCAGAGGCCAATAATGCTGCTTAGATGGCCCCGAATATACAGTGGGTTGCAAAAGTATTTATACCCAATGAACTGCTCCTTATTTTTAAATGCTATAACCACAATCTTAAATGAATTTTATGTGACACAGCAACATGAAGTAGCAGGTTTTTGTTAAGTGTAAAGAAAATGAGCCATGCTTTTCCAAATTGTTGCAAATTAAAACAGTGAAAAGTGGGGTTTGCCTCCAGTACACTGATACCCTAAAATCCAGTGTTGCCAACTGCCTTTAGAAATCGCCTGTGAGCGCGCAAGATCGCCTTGACGTACTCATACGTCAATTTGCGGGAACCCCTACCCGACATTGCCGTATAAGTGCGGCAAATGTCGGTAAGGGGTTAATAGCTTGAAACAGAATTCCAATAATACTAAATGGAGAGCAGTCTGTACAAACAAAAATCCTGCTTCTTACCAACTATACAATTAAAATGGATCTATTTATCCGCCCAAAGAAATATAAAGAAGATCTTGTACTGTACATCTACTGTCCCTGACCATAGTTACAGCTCCACAGGTCCGCGCTGCCGTGCACTTTGAAAACACCGACAGGCTCAAGGACTAGCCCACCGTCTCTTCTACATATTTGTGCAGGGCTGTACTGCCTTTTCAAAAAGAAATGACGGTTTGGGACTCTCCACCTCGGCTCGGCACAAGCCATCAGTTCTCTGAATGGTGCAGAATCTACCACTTGAGGGAGGGACTGCAGTACCACCAACTTGGACAGGAGCACGGTCAGCTTCTGCAACTTAGGGTGGTTGGACACATACTGCTGTCTCTTGGCAACTGTCTTGGTGAACGACTACTGGCGCCATGAGTGGTGAGGAGCAGGAGCATCTGGACCGATAGATGATAGGAAAGACAGACAACTTCCTCTGGCAGAGGTGGTGGAGCATTGACTGCCTGAAATGGGTGGCGTGCCACTGGGTGCTTCAGCTGCGGCAGGATGGTCCACCACATTTGAGACACGTTTCTCCCAGGCCACTGTATGGTGACGCTGCATATTTTAACGCAGGGCTGTGGTGCCAATGTTAGGCCCCTGGCCACACCTTACTTTCTGCCCACAGATTCTATACATAACCATGTTCGCCTCCTCCGGTGTCTTGGCAAGAAACTGCCACACCGCCGAGTAGGTGATTTTACCATCAGTGCTCTGCACTGACTGGTTGTTACTGCCGCTGCCTCTGTGAGCCCCTGCGCCACTACTTTTTGGGACCTTCTAAATCGGTGGTCTACATTGCGGCTGTTTGGCTCCCAACCTCGCACTGCTGCCACCCTGCTAACTTCCGGCCACACTACCGACTTGCCAGCTGCACCACTGCCTGACGCGCAAGCTGCCGCTCTCTTCTCCCGATGATGATGATGATGATGATGAAGCCCTTCCTTCCAGGGCCAGGGCAATGAGTAGTCGAAGGTAGGCGACCGCCTATGGCGCCACTTCATCGCAGGCAGAAAAGGGGACGCAAGAAGGCATGGAGTGGGCTGAATTTTCCACTTGGGGAGCACTTTATGCCTTGTTTAACTAGGGCACCAGAATACCTTGTCCCAGCCTTGTTTGCTTCACCCGGCTCTAAAGTGCAATCGTCTACATCGATTAGTGTTTGCCTGTCACCGCTGTCCTCCTCAATGGTCTCGCTGTACAAAGCTCGACCACTCGCAACATAACCCCCCATGTCACCCTCCTCATCACTACTTGCCCACTTCTGCAAGAAGCAGCGGATGTCTTCCCTACCTCTTTGCTGCCCACTGTCCTCAAATAGTTCATCCTCACTGTATAGTGGTGCAGAAGCCACAGCACATAGTAGTTCTCTGGCGGTGGGAACCGAATGAGACAGAGCAATGGGGCAATGGCAACTAAAGGTTGTTTCTTACGGACCCACCAACTCTTTGTCAGATGTCATCTGATGTTAAATTTGAATTTTTTTTTTTGCTGCTCTTACCATTTATTCTACATACAGCAAGAGCCAGCACACCATAGGTCTTGCTGGTACCTGTGGTCCACCAAGCAAGATCAGTACCATAATTTTTATTCACTGACATGCTATTCTAATGACCTTTCTTTTATTTCCAGCTGTATTTTCTATAGCCTTTACACATGTTTGGCGCATTACTACTTCACTAAAATAACATTATAATAATAATACACTTTGTGTAAAGAAAATTATACTTGTTTTTCCAAATTTTCACAAATTCAAAAACTGAAAATTGCATATGTATTCAGCCTTTTGAGTCAATACTCTGTAGGATCACCTTTAGCAATAATGACAGCAGTAGTCTTTTGGACTATGTCTCTACCAGCTTTACACATCTAGAGGCTGGAATTTTTGCCCATACTTCTTTACAAAATAGCTGTAGCTTAATCACATTAGTTGGCAAATGTTTGTGAACAGCAATTTTCAAGTCATACCACAGATTTTTCATGGGATTTGGGTCTGGACTTTGACTGGGCCATTTTAACACATGAATACGCTATGATGTATATCCATTCCATTGTAGCTTTGGCTGTATTTTTAGCGTTGTTGCCCTGCTGTAAGATAAACCTAGTCTCAAGTCTTTTGCAGTCTTTAACAGGTTTTGCCTGTATTTAGCTCTATCCATCTTCCTAGTTACTGTTGAAGCAAAGCATCCATACAGCATGATGCAGCGACCACTATGCTTCACGGTGGGGATGGTGTGTTCATGGTGATGTGCAATGCAGACTTTCCTCCATAGTGTTTAGCATTTAGGCCAAAAGGTTCCATCTTGGTCTCATCTGACCAGAGCATCTTCGTGAACATTATACGGCAAGTAGAAAAAAGTACACACGGCACTCACCATTCGGCTTTTATCTTCTTTATTCAGCACATATTCCCGTGGAGGGGCTTTCAAATGAATGCAGTCAATAGTAGCGACAGCTGTTTCGCGCTTCACCCGCGCTTCATCTCGGCCTCACCGGGAGTAGCTAACTCACGCCCTTTAACTTCCCGTGGTCATAGTCACATGACCCATTACTCGAAGCATGTAACAACTCAGCATATATTTAATGATTGCACACTTATTAACTATAAAAACATCTAAAAATTAGTTTAACTATTTAGTATTACTAATCAAAAATGGAGTAGATACGTATATTACAAAAAAGAGGATAGATCATTTCGATCATTTAATCCCTCCCCAGCGCTTCACTTTCAGTACCATCGGGTTTTCCGTCTGGAGGAGGTATTTTTTCTTCTACTCCATTAGCTGAAAAAAAAATCCTTGTAAACCTGAAATTTCAAATCGATATATTATTATTATGCATTTCTCTCATTGGTTGAAAAAACCCTCGGTCCCCTTTACCGTTTTAAGGGGAATATAGATGTTCTTTTTATTCTTTAAATAATGCCCATAGTTTTCCCCTATTAAAAGAGGGCCGCACGACACCAATACATATACTACAAGTCAGACCGCGGGTTTAAATTTTTCATTTGAAATGAAACACTCCCCAAATTTTAACACTTCTGAACATTTTTTTACGTGTCCCCACATATTTTTTTTTGGAAACTGCAAAGGAATTTTTTTATGATTTGCTTTAAAAAAGTTTTCCTTCTGCCTCTTTGGGGGCAATGCATTGGGGGCACTGACGACAGTTGCCTGGGACCACATACAGCTGACCCTATTGCAAACGATCGACGTACGTAAATGAAATTCCCCCCCGGGGGGAAAAGTGTAAAAATTGAAAAAGTAAAAATAAAAGTAAAAAAAAGTAAAACAAAAACACAAAAAATAAAATTAAAACACGTACATCCCCTTTTCCCCTTTACAAACGAAATCGCCCCCAAAAAAGATCAAAAATTAAAAAAAGTACCCATATTTGGTATTGCCGCGTGCGTAGCGACCCACCTATAAATCTTCAGTTAATTAACCCTACGGTAAAACCCAAAAAAAAAAAAAAAAAAACAGTCCAGAATTGCGATTTTGTTCATCCTGAAAGCACAAAAAAGGGGGTAAAAATCACAAAAACTCATATCAACATCAAAGTATGCCAATTAAAATGTAGTTCATCCCGAAAAAAAAACCTTACACCTCGATACGGAAAATTAAATAGTTCTGGCTATTAGAAGATCGATGCATAAATATTTTTTTACCAAAAAAAAACACTTTTTTTTAAAAAAAAATTTGGCTTTCAAATAAAAAAACTACAAAATTTCGAAAAATTACCGTAATCGTCCAACCCACGAGAAACAAAACTTCAGGGATACGCACTGAACGCTATTAAAAGATAAAAATAAAAAAAACACGCGGGTTTTGCAGTATTTTCTTCCCCTGCCTTCCAAAAAACGATTTAAAAGCGACATAAAGTTTTGCCCCCCAAAAAAGTTACCAAAAAAAACCCAATCATCCTGCAAAAAAAAAAAGTCCCAACAGCTCCAAAAAACAGAAAAAAAAAAAAGTTTTTTGGCCCAGACTATGGCATGAAAAAACTTTTTTCCCTTTTTAAAATAAAATGTTTTTAATTGTGTAAAAACATAAAACATTAAAAAAATATACAAATTGGATCGCTGAAATCGATCAAAACCTGCTGAGTAAAACTACAGTCATTATACGCACAGACCGCTGTAAAAAATTAAAAAAAAAAAACACTACCCGGGTGTTGTATTTTGTACAAATGCCCCACAAAAACCTTAATAAAAAATGATTAAAGCATCACATCCCCCCATAATGGTACCAATAAAAACATCAACCATCTTTTAAAAAAAAAAAGCCACAACACCCATATGCAAAAAAATTTAAAAAAGCTGGCTGTCAAAAACAACATAAAAACGCAAAATTTTAATAAAACTCGCTTCAAATTTTGTAAAATAATAAAACATAAAAAACTTTAAAATTTTTTCTTGTAATTTACCGACCCCCATAGTAAAGTTATCCCTCATTTTCCCGATGGGGAATACAAAAAAAATTTAAGCCCCAAAAAAAAAAAGGGGAAATGCTTTCCCCCCCCCCATTTCCAGGGCCCAAAAGCTAAAAAAAAAAACTACGGAACACCGTGCGCCCAAAACAAAATACACCCTAATGAATCCCCGAGGGGGGGTTAAAACCAAAATGGTAAACTTCTGGAAGGTTTCACCTGTTCTAGTATTTGGGGCTTTGCAGATGCACATGGCCCCATCAAAACTGTGCACCAAAGCCAAAAAGCGCTCCCCCCCTTTTACCCCCTCCAAGGGGCCCCCAAAAACAGTTTTTCACCCCAAAGTAGGGGGTTGCCGAACTTGGGGGGAAAATTTCTAAACAATTTTGGGGCTTTTTTTCCCAAAATTCCTTTAAAAATGAAACATTTTCACTAAAAAAATTTCAATTTTTGGGAAAAAAAAAAATTTTTTTTAAATTTTTAGAACCAAACCTAAAAAAAAATTTTGAAATGCCAGTGGGGGCGATGTACTCATACACCCGGATAAATTCCGTAAGGGGGTAGTTTCCAAAATGCGGTCTTTATAGGGGGGATTTATTACGTTTTGGAACCTTTGGGGGTTTTCCCCAAACCCGAAATGGGCCCCCAAAAAAAATCATAAGAAAAGGGGGCCCCAGAGTCCATAGTGGGTCCTCCTATTCTGGGGCTTTTGGGGTTTAGCCAAAAAATGCACTAGGACACATATTTTGGGTATCTCTGAAAACGGCAGAATCTGGGAATCATATTAATTTGCATTCCCCTGATCACATTTACAGTATTCTTGTCAAAATGTATAAAAATTGAAAATCTGCAAAAAAAGTGAAATTTTGAAATTTCACTTCCACTTGCTTTAATTCCTGTGAAACACCTAATGGGTTAATAAACTTCCTGAATGCAGTTTTTGAATACTTTAAGGGGTTAGTTTCTTTAGATGATGTCATTTATGGGGTATCTAACATACAGGTCAATCAAAGTCACGTTAGAACTGGACGGGCCCCCTAAAAAAATGTATATTGCAAATGTTCTTGAAAATTGAAAATTACTACAAAAATTTATAACCCCCAAAATGTCGTTAAAAAAAAAAAGACATTTAAAAAAATGATCCCCAAACTACAGCAGACATATGGTAATGCTAGTTAAAAACTATTTTGAGTTGGAATAACTATCTGCCCTTACAGCAGAAATTTTTGAAGTTTAAAATTGGTAAATTTTTCCCATTTGTCTCGATAATTTTGATATTTTTAAACAAATAAACAAGCATTTTTTTGGACCAAAATTTCTTACCCATCTTAAGCACAATGTGTCACAAAGAAAACAATCTCTGAATCACATGTTTTAGTTAAAGTGTAAAAAAGTTATTCTCACATAAAAGTAAACAAATGACAGATTTAAAAAATGGGGCTCTGTCAGAAAGGCCAAAACTGGCTCCGGCGGTAAGGGGTTAAATTTGACAACTGAGTTATCTTTTTCTTGGCTGTAAGATTTATATGTGTTTCAGACTTATTTTATGAGAAAGTTTTTGGGGAGATAAAATGTGATTAATCTTTCTGATAAAGGTGGTAATTTTATATTGAACACTAAGCAAGTGCATTAGACTCTGAGAAGACCTAAGGTAAATTATATATATTTTGTTTAATTTTTTATTATGAATATAGATCTTACTCAGTCCCAAATGCAGTTGATAAAATGAGGTAGTCATAATTAGGGATAAGCAAATCAAATTTGGAAGAAGTGAGCATTCAGGCATGTTTAGGGCAGAAATACACACCCTGTATTTGACTCAAATTATCCCACAAACAAGAGGGGAAATTGACCCTTAGTATAAAATAAAATAGCCTACACAGTGAACCAGATGGAATTCAGACATGTATGGGGCAGAGATACACACACCCTGTATTTTATGGAGAATACCCCACAAACTAAAACAAATAAAATAAAAAACGCTGGTTCAGGAACAGGTGTTTATATGCATAGTTGCCACCCATCTTGTCGGTGTGCCACGCCCCTTCAAAAAGCCACACCCACTCCACCTAACTGCATAACGGCTTTGGAAGAAAGCCAGGTAGATGCCCTTATAGCCAGGTAGTAGCCCCCCCATAACCAGGTAGTGGCCTTACAGGCAGGTAGATGCCCCATTGTAGGCAAGTAGATGCCCCTTGTAGCCAGGTAGATGCCCCCTCTGTAGCCAAGTAGATGCCCCCCTCTGTAGCCAGGTAGAGCCAAATTTGTAGCCAGGTAGATGCCCCCTTTGTTAGCCAGGTAGATGCCCACCTTGTTAGCCAGGTAGATGCCCCCTTTTGTTAGCCAGGTAGATGCCCCCCTTTGTTGCCAGGTAAATACCCCCTTTGTTAGCCAGGTATATGCCTCCTTTGTTAGCCAGGTAGATACCCCCATTGTTAGTCAGGTAGTGCCCCCATTTTTATCCAGGTAGTGCCCCCATTGTTAGCCAGATAGTTGCCCCCATCTGTTAGCCAGGTAGTGCCCCCTCTGTTGCCACGTAGATGCCCCCATTGTTAGCCAGGTAGTGCCCCCTCTGTTGCCAGGTAGTGCCCCCATTGTTAGCCAGGTAGTGCCCCCATTGTTGGCAGGTAGATGCCCCCTTTGTAGTCAGGTAGATGCCCCCTCTGTTGCCAGGTAGTGCCCCCTCTGTTGCCAGGTAGTGCCCCCTTTGTTGTCAGGTAGTTGCCCCATTGTAGCCAGGTAGTTCCCCTTATTGTAGCCAGGTAGATGCCCCCTCTGTTGCCAGGTAGATGCCCCCATTGTAGTCAGGTAGTGCCCCCTTATAGCTAATAAAAATAAAATAATAAAAGTCACTCACCTTACCAGGCTCCTGCAGCTCCGGACACCTCCGATCTCCTCAGCGACGCAGGGGCAGTGAGTGCAGCCGCGCGTCACTTCCCCCTGCGCCGCTGACCTGTATGTACAGCGCGCACAACGGCGCTCTACATACAGGGGGAGGAGGGAGGAGGGGAACGATCCCTCCTGCCTCCTCCCTGCACAGCGAGACTCCGGGCGGGTGAAGCGGGCGCAGCGGCCGCTTCACCCGCCTGTGGGAACGGACCAGCGGCACCAGAGTAGTGCAACAGCGCTACTCTGGCGCCGCGGTCATTTAAAGAGCCCCCGCTGCCTGCTGGCGGCAGGAGGTTCGCCAACTCTGCCGGGAGGGCGGGGGGGGGGGGGACCCCAAATAGCGGGACCCCCCACCAAAAACGGGAGAGTTGGCAAGTATGTTTATATGACACACACTTGTGAAGGTCTTTCACCCCATTAGCTCCAAAAACGGATTTGTTTTGCACAGAGTGCAATATAGTGCTGCAGCAGCCAGATGACAGGAGACACACTGACAAGTGTCAGAATTTAAGATGGCTGCCGTATTTATAGGGCTGTGATGTCACAGAAGCCTGCTGGCTGCTGATTGGCATCATGTCTGCACATGTCATTGAGGGTGTTCCTTTCCTCCTCCCATAGTTCTCTGCCCCATTTCCCTGAAGTTGTAAACGAATTCCACTTTGTTCGAATCGATTCGCCCATCTCTAATAATTATCATAAATTAATTTTTATTATTGTACTGATGTAAATTGAGAATTAATGAACATTTTTTGCCCTAATAGCAAATCTAGCTCCACTTCAACTCTTCAGGCTCAGGCAGACCGCTTTAAAATAGGTCTGCCTGAGCAGTAATGTGCCTAGTTTTGCCAACCCGCACTCATATCTGTGTCTAATATTATGAGTGTGGTGCGACACGCCCACAGAACGTCCCCTCATGTTAGGTGCATTGAAAAGTGTCAAGTCTTGCGAACAGTGTGTCTAACACATTCGTTTGATGCATTATACATCGCAGCCTGCTTATTTTTGCCGCATTTTACATCAGAAAAGGGTGAAAAACCCTTTCATACATGTTTTCCTTTGTGTTGTACTATCGCATAATATGTCAATAAAATACATTTAAATTTATGATGTAAGATTTAAAAAACACTAAAACTTAAATTGGTATGATTTTGCAACCACTATATGTTTTAAAATAAGGAAAATCCTTTGGCTGTGGGGCAGAATTAAACTTGAAAGAAGTATTCCTGGCACTGTTTTAATTCTAGTAAACAAATAGATAAAACTTATAGATCCTCTAAATTCACTTGATTAAGGAATGTCCTATATTTCTATATGTGAACCAGCAGCACAAAAATGTATTCGAAACAACATATTGTTAGATAAATGCCTATATAGTGCTTGCTCAAAACTGCCTAAATAGCAATTCCCCAACATATATCATGCAGTAGTTTGCAGCAAATGCCACATCAAATATAACTGGTCACCAAGTAGTAGTTAGGAAAGTTTTCAGTGTAAAAGTCAAAATAGGACAGGGTAGACTTCAAGTTATAAGTTCTAAAGAGATTAGTATTATGAGTACTGAGCTGTTTGCTGGTACTTTCAAATTTTTGTTCTTGACTTTTTATTTTATTCCTTTTTTGTAATACATTTAAAAGAAAAAAACAAAACAGAAGACCATACACATTGGATTATTGTGTTTGGGTGTACAGTTATCTTGTAACATTTATCTAAAAAGTCCCTCCTTCAGTTTACAGATAAATACAACTCTCCAATACCCTGATGGAGTCAGCAAGATAAAACATGTTGGGTGGAGATAACTGGCCTTGGTTTCCTTAAGATATGTTATTTACTATTCCACCATGCTGCTTCACAGAGTCATAGGCAGCTTCAGACTTACACTTCCTGACAAGGCTATGGGTGGCTCTCTAGCAGTGATTGGCATATAAGCTCTGCTATTCATAGCTGATTCTGTTACAGTAATATGAGTGCATGTGGTTTGTAAACTGTACTGCACATGGCTACAGAACTCTAAAGTGTTAAAGCTTGTCAGTAACATAGATAAACAAGCTCCTGTGCTGAGGTTAACACTCAACAGGGAGTGATGTCACCATGGTCGGACAGGGTATGTGGAGCAATGAGAGCAGAGAGAGATGGTCAGTTACCTAGGAAGTCCTGTGTAAACAAGCATGAGATTAAATCGCCTCTGTCTCCTAAACAAAGCAAAATCAGAACAGTAATGTTCTTATTTACCTTTGCCTTTTTGTTTAAAGCTAATCACCATGGTGTGAAAAAAAAACCTTTAAAGCTGCCAACTGACTATCTTGTGGTGACCATTCATATCAGATTTTCTATTTGCTAAAATCTAAATGTACATTTTGAGGAAATGCTATTTAGGCAGTTTTGAGAGATTGCTATATAGGAATTTGTATTTTACTGTTTTTTTATGCATTTTTACTATTGTAGTCCAGTTTTGTGTATGATATTCCATCTTTAGATGCAAGTAAACCGTGGTGACCTTAATTTATTTTCAGCACTTTATCACATTTAATTTTATAGTTTGAGATGTTTTCCTAGGAAGCTGCATGATAGAGAGACTTTTAAAACCTTCAGGATTGGCCTTTCAAGTGTGCAGCCTTTGTAGTCACATATCATTACTTGCTGAAGATGATGCAAGAATCAAGATCACCACATTTTATTGTTATTGCAGTTTTATTTATGACGCTGTATGGTTCTTTTAACAGATTATATTATACATAGCTGCAAGGAGCTGTTTTTGGTCAGTGTATGGCATTGTTATGTGAGTATCATACTGTTTGGTATTAATTATTATAAGCTGTATAACATTGCTCTTAATGATAATAATAATAATAATAATAATAATAATAATAATAATAATAATAATAATCTTCTTCTTCTTAATAATAACAATGTTACTATTATTATTATTATTATTATTATTATTATTATTATTATTATTATTATTATTATTATTCAGGTAACAATCGAAGATCTGCACAAGGCATCATCCTATTTAAGGCCAGCTCTATTAATTTATTTAAATAACATGTTGTAAATGGGTGGCACAGGTATCATTGCTCTATTGCACTGTGCCATACACAAAATATGAAGTTATAGTAAAAAATAGGAGCGTAATATTCATCTGATGCCGTTTATTGGTTGTAATTGGCCAATACAATTCACAGTCAGCAGTGACAGGAGGATTCTAATGCTTGGCAGGAAGGGTCTCCCTATGTTACCTCATTGGCATTCATACAATGCTAAGGCAGCAAGAGGCCTAAAAAAGACTTCTACACCTTCCATACCTGTGTACATATTAGGCAGTGCCTTCCAGCTTGACTGTTAGGCTATGTCTACACTGCACAGAAAAACGTCCGTTTTTTCAGCGTTTTTCGTTTTCTAAAAACGCTGGAAAAACGACTGTAATTATCTCCCACAGACTTCTAATGTAAAAACGTCCTGATGTCTACACTGAGCTTCTTTTTTCTGCTCGTTTTTTTTACTGGCGTATTTTGCAACATGCTCTAAAATACGCCAGAGCAGGGCAGAAAATTTTACTAAGGAGTCTAGGGAAAGCGGCGGACGTCTTTGGCGCATTTTCGCGGCGTTTTTTGCCGCGATTTTTCAATGAAAACCCACCCAGAGACCCAAGTTAACCCTATAATGGGTGGAAACTAGTGTTGAGCGATTGCGTTGGCTATCGAGATCGAGCGATAGTCGATAGTGGGCCGCTATCGATAAGGTTTTTCGATAGATGAGCATCGATTATGAGCGATGACCATTAAAGTCTATGGGAGAGCAAAAAACACCTTCATTATTACACCCAAACAAGGCTGGAGAAGCTGAAATTAACATCCACAACAGTCAAATGGATATGTGCTACATCTTAGGCAACACACTTAGGTTATAAAAGTCACAGAAAAAAAAGTCACAGCCCCATTCACTATCCCTGTTTTGTACCACAGCCTGACCCTTAAACCTGCATCACCCACAAATTAAAAAGTGCCGAAGGCAGTATGATTTGAACCATCATGTTACTTGAACTGGACATTGAATATCCCTGTCCTGGAACGCAGCATGATCCCCAAACCTGCATGACCCCCACATTTAAAAAGTGCCGGAAAAAGGAGTCTTTCAACCACCATTTTAGTTTTCACTGGACATTGACTATACCTTGTCCTGGACCGCAGTATGACTATTAAACCTGTCTGGACCCCAGATTAAAAAGTGCCGGGAAAAGGAGTCTGTTATGTCTGTATCTGTTATTATTTTTTTCGTATAATACACGGTATTTTTGACCTTTCAATACACCTGTGGTGACTATAGAATTGCTGTTTTAAGATTTACGTGGATGCTGCGTCAATGAACAAAGCTGGGTGCGCAAAAGTCAAAAACACGTATCTGTTATGTTTTCGTATAATACAGGGTTTATTTTTTGCACCTTTCAATTCACCTGTGGTGACTATAGAATTGCTGTTTTAAGATTTACGTGGATGCTGCGTCAATGAACAAAGCTGGGTGCGCAAAAGTAAAAAAACACGTAACTGTTATGTTTTCGTATAATACACGGTATTTTTTGCACCTTTCAATTCACCTGGTGGTAATATAGAATTGCTGTTTTAAGATTTACGTGGAATGCTGCGTCAATGAACAATGCTGGGGCGCAAAGTCAAAAAACACGTAACTGTTATGTTTTCGTATGATACACAGTATTTTTGGCAACAAACAACCTGTGCTTACAAACAGTTTGCTGTATTTAAATTTAACTGCAAGGTGCATAAAACAACAGTCACAGGTGTAATGGGTAAAATAAAAATGAACACATATCTGAAATGTATACTGATAATAAAAGGGAGTTTTGCACCTAACAAAGAGACCTGCAGTGTACTAGAAATGATGTGTATCCAATATAAGTTTAGGCTGCCAATATCCAGGAAATATTTCAATAGCAAACTGTTAATAATAAAGATAGTCCACTACAATGTCTACACTAAGTCTTGGTGAACTTTATCCAGTGTTCTTTATAGATAGAGCTTGTCTGTGTTCGCCCGCTGGGCCCCCCCTGTTCCCCCCGCCGTGAATTTAAAAGGGGGTAGATGCTGCTTTAAAAATTCTCTGCTAACTACATAAAATCTTCAAATCTCTAAATAACTAAATTGGAAGGATCAACCCGCTAATAGTAGAGGTTTCTCTGTGCAGAAATAGACTAAGTTCGCTGAGCGTTTGGCCACAGGCAGAGCGCAAAGGGCCTATCCCTATGAGACGCTGAGAGACACTGAGGCTGAAAAAGGAAAAAGCTGTTCTATGTAAAACGAGGTCATGTGATTTTTCCAGCCAATCGCAACCATACACATCCCAGTCATGACGTCGCCCCCACATCTCACCATCCTTATTCTGTAATCTGATTTGCTGGCCGCCAAAATTACAGGAAGCGCCGAAAAAGGCGCGATCTTTAAAAGATGATGCTCAGATTTTTTAACCTTAATTATCGCATGATCTGGAAATTTCGATCACCATAAAAACCTTGCCGATTTCAACTTTGTCGATAAAAATCGCTCAACACTAGTGGTAACAAAGGTTAATCCTTATCAAATTTGCATACAAGTGTCTGATGAGTCCTTTTTTGTACCTTTTGTAATAAAATGATCATGCTTTGGTCGCTAACGATTTTTGCCCAATTCATATTTTTTTCGCTAAAAATACGTTTTTTACGGATTTTGGCGCCAGAATCCGTTTTTTTTTTACGGATTCTGGTTAGAGATGGGCGAATTTCTAAAAAATTCGGTTCGGTCACTCCACCGAATTTCCCGACAAAAATAAATTTGGTCGGAATTACTTTGGTACGAATTGCATTAAAAAACAACTATTTCCAGGCTGCTCAGAGCCTGCAGGGTGCTGTAGAACGTTGTGCCATGATTAAATATGCAGAGGGAGCTTGGTTTGGTCTTCATACAATGTTGTGTTTTAGTATTACATGAAGATGACTGCCGCCGCTCTTAGAATCGCTTCACTATAAAATTCCCTGGGCACTTAGGAGGGCAAAACTGACCAAAAAACTGAATCGGGAATGTAGCCTGATAATGTCATGCAGGCAAAAGCTGGAAAAAAACAAGCTGAGAGCTCAGGTGGCAACATTAGTGACAAAGTGTGGAGGTGACGGCGGCAGCAGCAGCATGAGGTCAGAAAGTGGCACAATGACATTCTGGAGGTGGGAAAAACAGGAGTAAACCACAGAGTGGCACAATGACACAGTGTGGAGGTTACGGCAGCAGCAGCATGAGGTCAGACAGTGGCACAATGACATTCTGGAGGTGGGAAAAACAGGAGTAGACCACAGAGTGGCACAATGACAGAGAGTGGAGGTGACGGTGGCAGCAGCATGGGTCAGACAGGGAACCATGACATTCTGGAGGTGGTAAAAAACAAGGAGTAGGCCACAGAGTGGCACAAAGACACAGTGTGGAGGGCACGGCAGCAGCAGCATGAGGTCAGACAGTGGCACAATGGAACAGTTGGTGATCCGTCTGCAGTTAGCATGAGGTAGGCGGTGGGCACAATGACATTCTGGAGTGTGGCAAATCAGTAGTAGGCCACAGAGTGGCACAATGACAGAGTGTGGGAGGTAACGGCGCAGCAGCAGCATAGGTCAGAGAGATGGCACAATGAATTCTGGAGGGGAAAAACAGTAGTAGGCCAAAGAGTGGCACAATGACACAGTGTGGAGGTCATGCAGCAGGCAGATGAGTCTGGACCAGTGGCAACAATGCACAGTGTGGAGGGCACGGCAGAAGCAGAATGAAGTAAGGCTGTGTTTTTTTTGCACAATGGATTTCTGGTTGGTGGCTAAAATAGGAGTAGGCCACAGGTTGGCACCAATACAGAGAGTGGAGGTGAAGGACGGAAGGAGCAACAGTCGAATGAGGTCAGGAGTGGACAATGGACACAGTGTGGAGGGCACGGCAGCCAGCAGCATGATGTCAGGGACCAGTGGCACAATGAAATTCTGGAGGGTGGCAAAACAGTAGTAGGCCACAGAGTGGCACAAATGACAGAGAGTGTGGTGAAGGCAGCCGCAGCATGAGGTCAGAGAGTGGCACAAATGACATTCTGAAGTGGCAAAATCAGAAGTAGGCCACAGATTGGCACAATGGACAGAGAGTGGAGGTGATGGGCAGCAGCTGCATGAGGTAAGACAGTGGCACACTGTCCACAGTGTGTAGGTTACGGCAGCAGCACAGCAGCAGCATAAGATCAGACAGTGGCACAATGACACGTGTGGAGGGCACGGCAGCAGCATGCATGAGGTTCAGACAGTGGCCAATTGACAATCTGGAGGTGGCAAATACTGGGAGTAGACCACAGAGTGGGCACAATGACAGAGTGTGGAGGTGATGGCAGCAGGCATGAGGTCAGACAGTGGCACAATACCTACAGTGTGTAGGTTACGGCAGCAGCCACAGCAGCAGCATAAGGTCAGTGAGTGGCACAATGACATTCTGGAGGTGGGAAAAACAGTAGTAGACCACAGAGTGGCACAATGACACAGTGTGGAGGTTATGGCAGCAGCAAAATAAGGTCCTGACAGTCGGCACAATGACAGTTGGAGGTGGCAAAAAACAGGAGTAGGCCACAGAGTTGCACAATTGACACAGTGTTGTGGGCACAGGCAAGCAGCTTCATGAGGTCAGACAGTGGCACAATGACAAGTGTGGAGGTCACGGCAGCAGAGCTTGTGGTCGGAAGAGTGGCACAATGAAATTTTCTGGTGTTGGCAAAACTGTAGTAGGCAACTGACTGGACCAATGAGTGAGTGGAGTTCACGGGCAGCAAGCAGTATGAGGTCGAAGAGTGGCACCAATGACACAGTGTGGAATGTCACGGAAGCAGCACGTAAGGTCAGACGAGTGGCACAATGACATTTTGGAGTTGCAAAAAAAGTTGTTGGCCTCAGAGTTGCACAATGACGGATGGGAGGTCACGGCAAGCAGCAAAACGCAGCAGCTGAGGTCAGAGAGTGGCACAATGACACAGGTGGAGGTCAACGGCCGATCAACAAAGCAGCAGCATGAGGTCAGAGAGTGGCACTATGACACAGTGTGGAGGGCTACGGCAGAAGCAGCGTGAGGTCAGGCGGTGGCACAATGACACAGTGTGGAGGTCACGTCAGCAGCCGCATGAGGTTAGGCAGTGGCACAATGACATTCTGGGGGAGGCAACACAGTAGTAGGCCCACAGAGTGGAACAGTGAAAAGTGTGGAGGTCACAGGCGTGCAGCAACAACAAGCAGAAGCATGAGGTCAGATGTGGCTCAATGTACAGTGTGGAGGGCACGGCAGCAGCAGCCAAGGTCAGACAGTGGCACAATGACATTCTGGAGGTGGCAAAAAAACAGGAGTAGGTCCAGAGTGGGCACAATGACACAGTGTGGAGGTCACGGCAGCCGCAGCATTTGGTCAGGCAGTGACACAATAACATTCTGGAGGGGAAAACAGTAGTAGGGCCACAGAGTGGCACAATGGACAGAGAGTGGAGGTGACGGCAGCATCAGCATTAGGTAGAGATGGCACAATGACATTCTGGAGGGTTTTGTTGTTGTGGTGTGGGGGAGGTGGGGGCGGTTTCCCAAATTTTTTGTGGGGGATAAAGAGCGGGGGGTGGGTGATTTTTTCGGGGGGGGGGGGAGTGGGGGGGGGGCCCCCCCCCCCCGGGGGGGTGGCAAAACAGTAGTAGGCCCAGAGTGGCACAATGACTCCAGTGTGTAGGGCACGGCAGCAGCAGCATGAGGACAGACAGTGGCACAATGGACACAAGTGTGGAGGGGCAAGGCAGGCAGCAGCATGAGGTCGACAGTAGCACAATGACATTTCTGGGAGGTGGCAATACAGGTAGTAGGCCAAGAGTGCACAATGACAAGAGTGTGGCGGTGGACGGCAGCAGCAGCCATGAGGTCAGAGAGCGGCACAATGCATTCTGATGGTGGCAAAAAACAGGAGTATGCCACAGAGTGGCACAAATGACAGAGAGTGGAGGGGTGAGCAGGCAAGCGACTAGAGGTCAGACAGTGGAACAATGACACAGTGTGTAGGTTACGGCTAGCGCACAGCAGCAGCATGAGGTCAGACAGTGCAAATGACACAGTGTGGATGGTCACGGCAGCAGCAGAATGAGGTCAGCCAGTGGGGCACAATGATACAGTGTGGAGGTAATGTCAGCAGCAGGCATGAGGTCAGGCGTGGCACAATGGACTTTCTGGAGGTGCAAAACATATGTAGGACACAGAGTGGTACAATTGACAGAGAGTGAGGTCACAGCTGCAGCACATGAGGTCAGAGAGTGCTCAATGAATTTCTGGAGGTGGCAAGACAGTAGTAGGCAACAGAGTGGTAAATGACTGAGAGTGGAGGTCAACAGCAGCAGAGCAGCATGAGGTGAGACAGTTGCACAATGTAACAGTGTGGAGGTTCACGGTCAGCAGCAGCTTGAGGTCAGGCAGTGGTTAAAATGGACATTGGAGGTGGCAAAACTGGTAGTAGGCCACAGAGTGGCACATGTCCACAGAGTAGTGGGTGGACGGCAGTAGAAGCATGAGGTAGAGTGTGGCACAAATGACTTTTAGAGGTGACAAAACAGTAGTAGGCCACAAGTGGTACAATGGACAGAGAGTGGAGGTCACAGCAGTAGCAGATGAGGTCAGAGAGTGGCACAATGACACTGTGTGGAGGTTACGGCAGCAGCAGAGAATGAGGTCAGTACAGTGGCACAATGATATTGGAGGTGGCTAAAAAACAGTAGTAGGCCACATGAGTGGACTAATGGCAGATGTGGAGGTCACGGCAGCAGAACTCAACAGCAGCAGCATGAGGTAGAGAGTGGTAATGACACCGTGTGAGGTGGACGGAAGCAGCTGACATGAGGTCAGGTCAGTGGCACAATGACATTCTGGAGGTGGCATAAAAACCGGTGTAGGCCACAGAGTGCTCTTATGACAAGTGTGGAGGCACTGGCGGAGCAGCATGAGGTCAGGCAGTGGCACAGTTACACAGTGTGGGCGGGAACTGCAGCAGCAGCATGATTGTCAACAGTGGCTCAATGAATGTTTGGAGGTGGCAAAAAGTAGGAGGCCACAGAGTTGGCTCAATGGAAAGCAGAGTGGAGTGACGGCAGTAGCAGCATGAGGTCAGAGAGTGGCACAATGACAGAGAGTGGAGGTGTTGCAGCAGGCGCATGAGGTCAGACCGTGGCAAAATCCCAACCAACTGGGGACACAGTGTGTAGGTTTACGGCAGCAGCCACAGCAGCAGGCATGAGATCAGAACGTGGATACAATGAACACGTGTGGAGGGCACGGCAGCTGCAGACATGAGGTCAGACAGTCGGACACAATGACATTCTGGGGGGTGGCAAAAAACAGGGATTAGACCACAGAGTGGCACAATGACAGATGAGTGGAGGTGATGGGCAGCGCAGCATGAGGCGTCAGACAGTGGCAATATGACACAGATGTGGATGTCACGGCAGCAGCAGCATGAGGGTCAGATCAGTGGCACATTGACAATTTTGGAGGTGGCAAAACAGTAGTTGGGCCAGAGTGGCACAATGAAGGAGAATGTGGAGGTCACGGCAAGCAGCAACAACAAGCAGCACGTGAGATCAGAGTAGTGCCATGCACCGTGTGGGGGTCACGGCAGCGCAACAACAGCAGCAGCATGAGGTCAGACAGTGGCACAATGGACACCAGTTGTGGCAAGTGACGGTAGCAGCAGCATGAGGTCAGACAGTGGCACAATGACATTCTGGGGTGGCAAAAACTGATTATCCACAGAGTGGCACAATGACACAGTGTGGAGGTCACGGAGCAGCAGCATGAGGTCAGGACAGGTGGCACATATGACACAGTTGTGGAGGTTCACGTCAGCAGGCGCTTGAGGTCAGTGGCAGTGGCACTATGGACATTTGGTGGTGGCAAAACAGTAGTAGGCCTCAGAGTGGTACATATGACTCGAGAGTGGAGGTCACAGCAGCAGCAGATGAGGTCAGAGAGTGGACAATTTGACACAGTGTGGAGGTCACGGGCAGTAGCATAAACAGCAGCAGGCATGAGGGTCAGAGAGTGGCACAATGACACAGTTTGGAGGTGACGGGCAGCAGCAGCATGAGGTCAGGTAGTGGCACAATGACATTTGAAGGTGGAAAAAAAACTAGTAGTAGGGCCACAGGAGTGGTACAAATGACAGATAGTGGAGTTCCACAGTGGACAATGACACCAGTGTGGGGGCAAGGAGCAGCAGCATAAGGTCAGGAGTGGGCCTAAAATTTCGGGGGTGGCAAAAAAAAGGGTGGCCCGAGTGGCACAATGACACGTGTGGGGGTCTGGCGCGCAGCTTAGGTCAGGAGTGGCCCCAAAGACATTCTGGAGGGGGAAAAAAAATTGTAGGGCCCAAAAGGGCACAATGAAAGTGGGGGGGGCCCCCAGGGGAAGGCAAAACAAAAGTTTGGGGGGGCAAAAAATTGGCCCCCAATGAAAAACGGGGTGGAGGGCAGGCAGCAAACAAAGGGCCCTGAAAAAGGTCCCCGGCAAAAAATGGCACAGGGGAAATTTCTGGGGTGGGAAAAACAGATAGGCCCCAGGTGGCACAATGACAATGTGGAGGTCAGGCAGCACACTTAGGTCAGGCATGGACAAGACTTTGGAGGGGCAAAACATGTGGGGCCCCGAGTGGCAAAAAAATGGGAAACCCGAGGAGTGGGGGGGTTGAAAAAGGGGGGGGCAGCCGCATGGGTCAGGAGTGGCACAATGACTTTCTGGAGGTGGCAAAACTTTGTAGGGCCCAAAAAGTGGCAAATGAAGGAGTGGAGTCACAGCAGAGAGCATGAGGTCAGAGAGTAGCACAAAGAACAGTTAAACGCACGGGAGCGCACATGGGTCAGGCATGGACAATGACTTCTGGGGGTGGCAAAAACAGTAGTAGGCCCCGAGTGGCACAATGCACAGTGTGGAGGTACGGCGCAGCGCATTAGGCAGGGAGTTTACAATGAATTCGGGGGGCAAAAAAAGTAGAGGGGCCCCAGAGGGCACAATGACAGAGAGTGGGGATCACAGCGCAGCAGAGGGTCAGAGAGTGGCACAATGACACGTGTGGGGGCACGCAGCAGCAGCATGAGGTCAGGGGTGGCACAATGACATTTGGAGTGGGAAAAACAGTAGTAGGCCACAGGGGAAATGAAAAGTGTGGAGGTCACGGGAGCAGCACATAGGTCAGCATGGGGACAATGACATTCGGAGGTGGAATACATGTAGGCACGAGTGCACAAAGACAAGATGGAGGTGACGGGAGCGCTCATGGGTCAGACAGTGGCAAAATGACATTCTGGAGGTGGCAAAAACTGGGGTGGCCCAGAGTGGCAAATGGCACAGTGTGGATGTCACGGCCCAGCAACAGCAGCTGCAGCATGAGGTCATAGGTGGCACATTGTAGGTGTGGGGTGGGGGCAATACCAGTCCGGGTAAAGGGTTTGGTGGCAGATGGAGAATTTGTCAAGGAGTGTGGCATCAGGCGGGTGGCGGCATCAGAATAGGGGTGAGCAGGTAGTTTGAACCCCAGACTATTTCTCACTTTTTGGGGTGGGGGCGTCATGGATGATGTAGTCTGACGCCTAAGGCTTGGGTTGTGGGGAAATCCTGGCCGACCCAACCCCTGTTATCTTGACAAAGGGTCATCATTCCACATTTCCCGTGGAAAAAGCGGGTTTCCGGGGTAACAGGCCCCCCTCCCCTGAACCCCCGCTCTGAGCCAAACTGGCCGGGCCACAGCTTCTCCACTGAAAACTGGGAATTTGCGCCACAAATCCGTTTGGCTCCCCCAGTGTCCACGGATTTTAACGGGGGTGGTAGGTTGTCCAATAGGCCACCCCCTGTTGGTTCGGGACTGCTCCAGGTCCGCTGTTCTGGCGACGCTTCCTAACTAGCCGGGTGAAGGAAGCTGCTCTCGTAACCCAGACTTAGGTTGTGCTGATGGGCTGGTACTGCTCCTACCCCCCACCTTCCTCCAGCGCCGCGGCAGTAGTACATGGTGCTGAAAAACCCCCCGGTCAACTGTCAGAGGAGGGATGATCCGCCAAGGCAGCGGCCAATTTTCTACGGAGGATTTTCCCTATGTATTTGAGTTTGTCCCCTTCAGCAGTGGGAAAAAAGGGTCCCCTTTTTACCGGTAGGGGTCCAATAGGGGGAGAGCCAAATCATCCCTCTGCCCGGGTCTGATATTGGCTGCATAGCCCGGCAAATCAGCATATGCGGGCCATCTGCACAATGGGGGGGGCTCCGAGGGGCTCCCTGCCTCCATCCCACTGTATACTGCCCCCGGTGCTTTCGTGTCATCTGCCCCTCTTTCCCCTCCAGCTGCTCCTCCTCCTTGTCACCTGGGTAGAAAAAACCACTCATTTTTCCAGACAATGCTTTTGCTCCCAAAGTCCTCCTCCTCCATTTCAGTCCCCCCCGGACTCATGTGGGGCCCTTTCTTCCCCGGGTCCCCAAACGCGGTCGGCTACTCATCATTATTTGTTTTCATCGTCATCTGTCCCTCACCGGTTTGGTATGCAGAGGCTGCCCCCTACAACAGCCTTCCCATCCACCTCCACATTATACTTTGCCGCCAAATGCAAGAAGCGGGGGATTTTGGCCCCATTTCTTCGCCAAGTACGCTGACTGCCCTCCTCAAATTGTTACCTCGTAATGGGGCGGACCGACCACATAGTGACCCTTGGCGGGGGGGAAACCCGATGGGACAGAGGGGGGTTGGGGGTCAGGTAGAGCCGCTGAGCTTTCCCGGGCCCATCCAACAAAAGTTGTGTCAGTTCCCCCGCTCTTGGGGGGGTTGTCAGATTTTCATCTGGGAAAGGGATGACCTAGTCAACCAATAAAGAACCCTTGGGTTGCACGGGACCGCCCTAATGCAGCGGCTTTGGGGCCTCCCCGAGTGACCCCTGCTGCGAGGTACCCTTGCTGGCGTGCCCTTTGGGCCTGCTCCGGAATTTTTTGGTGCCACTCCCACTCGCGGGTGAAAGCCTGCCACCTTCTGTCTGACATACTGTTTGTTCAAAAAGACAGACTTTTGTTTGATGAAGATATCTTATAGAAAAAAACACCCCTGTATTTGACCCCAAATGAACCCACAAAGAATTTGGGGAAACCCTTGGATAAAAAATTTGGGCGCTCCACAAATGGGCAGGAAAAATTACTTGTAGTGCCTTTTAAAAAAACCGGGTATTTTACTGAATATAAAAGCAAAAACGGGCAAATTAACCTTGGGATAGAATTATGCTACAGAATTTTTCTGGGGGGTGAAAAAAAAGTTTCTTTTACTGAAACAACTGCAAAAAAAAAAGTTAACCCCTTGGATGTAAATTTTCGCAAAAGAATTGACAAAAAAAAACTCCCACTTTGTAGGTGTTACATGGCGTGTATTTACGCTACACAACAAGAAAAAAACTTGAAATTTAAACCTTTCGCTGGAAAATTAGCTACGGGGAAAAATGTCTTTTTTGCCGGTGAAAAAAAAGGTTTTTTTTAGTCACCACAGCAGCAGAACAACGCAAAAACCCCCTGGATGTAAATTGCGCAAAAAAAGGGGTATTTGAAATTGGAAAAAGTGCTGTTTCTCTTAATAATACAACGGGAACGGGCTTGATCACTTTTTGGATTTCAATTTGCTGTGAGCAATAGCTTAAAATTATATGCGCGCACTGGACGCCCCACGGGACTTCAGATCCCAATACCCCACAAAATCAGAAAAAATTTTAAAAGGAAGCAGCCCTCTGAGAAAAGCTGTGAAAACCCCCAAAAATCGCTGTATAAAAATGAGTTCTTTTGTATCATATTACAAGCAGCCCCCGGCAGCACTTTTCCCTACTCATACAGTGAGAGCGGGATGAGCCCCAGCATCGCGCCCGGACTTAATAGTGCGGGGACGTCACAGAATCCCACCGGGCCCGATTTGCTTCATCTCTCACTGTCATCAGGCTATCCCCCCTTCCTCCCAAGTTCTTTGCCCCATGTAAAGCCTGTGCTCGCAGCCTATTTTTTCTCAAAAGCACCTTTGTTCACCCCGCGAATACCCCCAAAATTCACTTTGTTCCGAACGAAGTTTTCCTGAAATTCTAAAAGAATTCCACTTCTTAGAACAATTTTGCCCATCTTTTCCCATAACCCCAGTTTCTACCTAAAAGGTAAGTTCGTTAGACTGGCATTTCATATACCCGTCTTAATGAAACAGGACGATTTTAAGGGTTATACTTTTAATCATTTGGTCATCTTTTAAAAAGTCCGTGTGGGTGCATGCATTTCAACATATTTACGCCATTTTTTGCATAACTGTGTCTTGCATTGAAGCAAAACCCGCTGGGTAGGAAAGCAGCGTAAAAGGGGTCTGTCACAAAGCTTGGGAAAAAAACGCTTCACAAAAAAGTTATGACTTTTGTAAAGAGAATACTACCCAAAATCAATTTTAATAAATTATTTAGTACAGGGGCCTCATGTATGAAAACTGCTAGTCTAAGACTTTCTTTCTTGTCCCCTAGCAACCATCGGCTCCCCTTTTATTTTTTAGAGATTTATTAAATGAAAGGGGAGCTCTTATTGGTTTTTCCCTGGACAAGAAAGAAAGTCTTAGACCTAGACAGTTTTCATACATGGGTTTACTTTTTTTGTATGGCTTTTTTACAAATAAAAAATACTTAAAAGAAAATTTTTATTTTACTTAAAGATTAACTTACTTTTTATGGAAACCCTTTTATTTGCATTTTTAAAAATATTTTGTATTTTTTTTAAAAAAGGTTTTTATGGTTTTTTTTTGTATTTAATTTTTTAATATTAATGAATAGAAATGAAAAATCAAGAAAAATTAAATACTGTTTTGCAAGGGGGTTTTTAAGGGCAAATTTCCAAAAAACAAACTAAATTTTAAAAAAAAGTTTTAAATGTGAAACCTAATTTCTATAATTGGGAACATAGAAAACAAAAATTGGTTCCCCCCATCTAAACAGACTATTAAATACAGAAAAGATGTTTATGGAATCATTTTACCCCTTTTTTGGGAAAAGTTTGACAATTCCCTGTATAATAAAAAAATTTTAAAAAATCCAAAATGTTAAATTTGTAATGTTTTTATTATTAAAAAAACCTTTAAAAACCTTTTAAACATGTTTTTTTCCCAAACCAACCCTTTTCACTTTTTATCTGAATATAAACAAAAACAAGTTTAAATTTTTTTTCTAAAAAATTCATAATTTTTCCCCCAAATTTTAAATTCTTGTTCCCTAATAATTTTTGGGATAAGCCTACTGCCTTTGTTTTTGCTCCCTTTGGGTTTGAAAAAGTGTATGTAAGGGAAAAGAAGGTTTTTAATGTTGGCTTTTTTGGGGAAAAGCCCCCAAAACTAGGTCTTTAAAGGGAATCTAACGGGGATTGATTTCCTGGACCTCACACTTCTTTAGCCGAAAAAAAAAAAAACAATCAAAAACGCATTTTTTAAAGGGATTCCAAGGGGTACCATTCACTTTTAAAGTAATCATTAGTGGAGGAGAAATATACCTTTGAGTGAACTCTCAAAGAATTCGAAAGAACTGTACTAAAAAATATCCATTTTTAATTAAACAGACAAAAAAAATAAAAAAAAAAATTCTAAAGAAAAAAGCTGGGGAATTGGGAAAAAAATCAATGCATACCGGGTAAAATTTTTAAAAATTTTCTCAAAGTTTCATAAAATAGCTTTAATAACTTTTTTACCCATGTTCAATATAAAAATCACGAAAATTTTTTTAGAAAAAAAAACTGGAGCATTCTGAATTTTTATCCGTTTTAGGTCCAATTAACCCCCTTTTCCCGGGGAAAAAATATACAGGAGAGCCCGCCAATTTTTTTTAAACTCCCATCCCCGGGTTTCCCTTAACATCAAAAAAATGGACTACTGGAAAATTCAAAAAAGGCTCTTAACCCAAATTGGGGGCTATTTCACATTTTAAATGCCCATAAAAAAAATTCTTATTTTCCCGCAAAATGTTTTCATCATTTTTTCCTAAAGAAATTTTCCAAATTTCAATCACATCTTTCTTTTCTCTTCTTCTTTTATTTATTTAAAACAAAGTTCTTGCCCCCAAGGCAATAAAGTCATAAAAACCCTCACTGAATTTTCAAAAAAAGGCCAAAAGTTTTACTGATATAATATAAAAAAGGGGTTTTTAAAACCTAGTTTGTCATGCCATAAAAAAGAGGAACATGAATTTGGGGGATTCTCCGGTTTTAATATAGTCCTATAGACCAAAACGTGAAATTACACAAAGATTCCAAAAAATCTAAAAACGAGAAAAGTATTGGGGTATTCTGATTCCCCTCCCTTTTCCTCCTCTAAGGTCTTAAAAAGAAGGGCCCCGGGACTAATGGATTGAAAAATGCATAACCTTATTATATAATTGTGTTTAGGTAAACCCAATTTTAAACACCCTAAAAAATTTTCTATTATCTCAACCCTGTAACGGTTTGGTAGTGGACCTTTTGAACCACCCCAAAAACGATGGCGTAAGCCAAGCCGGGGAGCGGAGTCCCCAAGTTTGGTCCCGGGTTTTTCCCCCAGAGCCTTTCCGCCCCAAAAAGGGATGGACTTGCTGGGGGCGGGTTAATACTGGGGCGGGTACCCCGACGTGGGGTTGCTTTCCGGTGGGCAGCTGAGGGTTTTCGCGTTACAGAATCTTTAAACAGGTCCCTAGTCGGGGAAAAGGCAGAAGGGCCCGGGAAAGGGGGCTATGGGGGTTTGTGGTCAAGGGAAGGAGGCAGAAGGTCGGTAAAACGGTTAATCAGAACAAGGCCCCTCTTTGGGGAAAGCTTCCCTTCTAGACACAGGGCCAACTGGGTTCGGGGGAAAAGTGCTAAGGAAGGGGAGAGCTTAAAAAGGGTCAGCCCCGGGGGGGAAACCCCCCAAACCTTTGGGGCTGTCCCTTTAAAATTTTTCCCCGGGAGTGGCGCGCCCCCGCACTAGGGGGAACGCGCGCACCCGGCCCCGGCGGGGAAAAAGGAGCGTGGCCCAGGGGAAGGGGGACAAAGAAACCCCCAGGGTGGGCCCCCCCGGGCCCCCAGCGCCCGGGGGACGCTGTGGGTTGCCCGGGGGTGCCCGAACCAAAAACACGGGGGTTTGCAAGGGGGCACCTTTAACAGTACCCCCGCCCCCCCTTTGGGCCCCCCCCCTCTTTTTGGGGCCCCCAAAAATAGACAAGAGACCCCGAATTTCCCGGGTGTTTTCCCCGGCTCCCCCGACCTTTCCCCCCCTTTGGGCCCCAAACCCCCCCCAGTGAACCCAAAAAAAAAAACCCTCTCCCCCCAACCCCTCTTCATGGCCCCCAAAATTTCTTTGACCGGGAAAAAAAATTGGGGGGAGTTCCCGCCCACGGGAGACGGGGGGACCCCAAAAGGGTGAGAGAACCGGTTAAGGTTTACCGGTTTTTTAGTAGGGGAGACATGGAAGGAGTTTGGGATGCACTTGGGGGGGAGGGAAAGCGGAGCTTGTTGGCCCCGGATTGTTTCGCCCCGGGGAATTTCAAAAGGGGCCTAAAACTGGGGACCCACTTGTGGGTGGGGGTTTTAAAAACGGACATAAACCCGGCCCGACAGCCAACCCTTTCCCCCGGGGGCAAAAAGGGAAGGGGGGGGTCTTCCTTTTTTTTTTGTCCGCTTGGGCCTTTATACCCGGGGCCCCGGGCCCCGGAGCAGGGGGGTTGGGGACGTCCCTCCCCCAAAAGGCAGATAAAGGGCGCGGGCCAGACTATCCAAACCCCAGGGGCATTTTGGGGGAAAGGGAAGGGGGGGCACCCCGGGAAAGGGGGGGGCGGGGGGGCCCCCCCCCCCCCCCTCCTTTTTTTTTGGCCCCCCCCCCCCCCCACCCCCCCGGAAAAACCTAGAAGAAGGGGGGAAAACCCGCCGGAAACAAAGGGGTCCCCGGGGCCTTATAAGAAAACTCCGCCCCATGGCAAAGACCGACCAATCATTTGGGCTTGGGGGATACGAAGTGGCGGGGAAAAGGCAAACCCCAAAACTTGGGTTTCCCGCCTCCACTTGCCCCATTAAATTGTGGGGGGTACGCGGAAGAAAAGTCCAGTTCCCACTTTTAGGAGAGAACAGAGGCCCTCGCCCCAAAAATTGGAAACGGGAAAAGCACCCCCCGATCCAAAACAATGTGGGGGGGGAGTCCCAGTAGACGGAAAAATATTTTTAAAAAATAGCTTGGCAAGTCAGGAGCAGAAGGGGGAACCGGGGAAAGGGGAAAGAAGTTGCCCTTTTTTAAAAACGGGCCCGTGAAACCCCCCCAATTTGCTGTATTACCGTCAGAGGAAGGAGATCGGGGATAAAGTCCCCTGGCAAAGTGGACCCAAAAAACTGTAGGAAAGGGGAGGGTGGGAGCCGGAAACCCCAGGTTTGGTGCGGGGGACTTGTTGCGACACCAAAGTAGTACACGCCCCCCCACGAATTCCTTCACGTCTTTGGCTTTAAATCCGGCCACCAGTAAAAACGGGAAATCAGAGAGGACGACTTTCGAACCCCTGGGTGTCCGGCAATTCGGGAACAATGTCCCCAGTTCAACACCCTCTTCCGGAGTGCAGGGCGCACATACGTCTTACCTGGGGATGCACGCTGGAGATTTGCGGGAGCCACGGATATCAGATGTTCTGGGGGTACAATATGCTGGGGCTTAGCCTCCTCTTCTCCACTAATATCAGAGGCACGAAACAGGGCATCAGCTTTGACATTCTTCTCTGCCGGTCAAAGGTGTATAACAAAATTGAAACGTGAAAAAAAACAGTGACCACCTGGCTTGCCGCGGGTTCAGCCGCTGTGCTGTTTGGAGGTAAAGGAGGTTCTTGTGATCGGTGAAGATGTTGATGGGGTGCCGAGCACCCTCCAGGAGGTGGCGCCATTCCTCCAAGGCAAGCTTAACTCCCGATCACCGATGGTGTAATTCCTCTCAGCGGGGGAAAAGGTTTTAGAGAAAAACCCGCAGGTCCGAATTTTGCCTTTAGGGCTCTTCTGGGTGAGAACTGCTCCAGCGCCCACGGAAGAGGCGTCGACTTCTAAGAAGAAAGGGCACTCAGTATCCGGACAGGATAGAACAGGCGCAGAAGCGAAGGCGGCTTTTAATTTGGAGAAGGCCTCTTCGGCGGCAGGTGGCCAAAGTCGGGGGTTGGCATGTTTCCTAGTTAGAGCCACAATTGGGGCGACCAACGTAGAGAAATGAGGGATGAACTGCCTGTAATAGTTTGCAAACCCTAAAAAGCATTGGATGGCCGAAGACCGACAGGTCGGGGCCACTGTATGACAGTGGAGAGCTTGGCAGGGTCCATCTGTAGCCCCTTATCGGAGATAATGTAGCCGAGGAACAGGAGGCGTGTCTGGTGGAAAATGCATTTTTCAAGCTTGGCGTAGAGATGATTGTTGCGCAGACACCTCAGTACCTGACATACATGGGACTGGTGGGACTCTGGATTGGGTGAAAAAATCAGAATGTCGTCCAGGTAAACCACTACGCAGGAATATAGGAGATCTCTGAAAATATCATTAACGAACTCCTGGAAAACCGCGGGGGCGTTGCACAGGCCAAAGGGCATCACCAGATATTCGAAGTGCCCATCCACTCGTCCCCCTCTCTGATCCGAATGAGGTTGTAGGCACCCTGCAAATCCAACTTGGAAAAGATTCTGGCCCCTCGGAGACGATCAAAAAGTTCGGTAATTAACGGTAACGGGTCCCGGTTTTTAATGGTAATTTTGTTCAGTCCGCGATAGTCGATGCACGGGCGCAGTGACCCGTCTTTCTTCTCCACGAAGAAAAACCCAGCGCCTGCAGGAGAGGTGAACTTGCGAATGAAGACTTAACGAAGATTTTCTTGGATGTAGGTTGACATAGCCTGGGTCTCGGGTACCGATAGCGGGTAGATCCTACCCCGGGGAGGACTAGTCCCGGGCAGTAGATCAATGGGACAATCATAGGCACGGTGAGGCGGAAGAGTCTCCGCTTGCTTCTCCGAGAAAACATCCTGAAAGTCCTGGTAATGTGTCGGCAGACCCGGAAGAGCTTTGGGAGGTAGCCGTGGAGGAGTGGGGCGCACCAGGCGAAGTGCCACTAAGCAGCGAGACTGACAGTCGTGACCCCAACGCAGAACTTCGCCTGTCTTCCAGTCAAGCATAGGGGCGTGACGTTGCAGCCACGGAAGCCCCAGAAGAATAGCTGAGGAGAACGGATAGCAAGAAGAACGCGATCCTCTCTTATGAAAGTGCGCCACTTGCTAGACACCGGTTTCCGTCCGAAGAGGATACAGACACTCAGTATTTCGCCGCTGACTGACGAGATGGACAGGGCTGGTCTAAGCGTTACACTGGAGGCGATACTTAGTCACCAGGTAGCATCAATAAAATTTCCGGGCCGATCCGGAGTCCATGAATGCTAGCCTCTTGGATCGTAGTTCGAATGGGTTGTGATCCGAACAGAGGCAAGGTGAGACCGGAGAGAAGTACTGCTCACAACCTAGTGATAGGCCTCTCCCACGAAGCCTATGTGCGTGTGTTTCTCGGACGTTGTGTATGAGTCGGACAACCCCTGAGGAGGGTTCCTGGGCTGCCGCAGTATAGACAATAGGTTCCCCTCATGTCGTCAATTAAGTTTCCCTGCGGAGTCCTCAGGTGGGCATCTGTCCGACTTGCATGGCCTCTTCCATGGTTGGGCTGGGAAGAATGCATGAGGTAGGCCGAAGAACACCGGCGGCAAGAATAGGCAGACGACGTTTTTTGGTTGGTAGCGCGCTCTTGACCGGAGCTCCTCCTGTCAAGATGCTTAAATCATGTGTGGAATCTATCTTTGTTCCACACCTTTCAATAAATGCCTCCTCCGATTATATTATTTATTATTGCTGCCGTCAGCCAGAGCCAGAAACACGACCAGACACCTTCCGTTGTCGGACATGTAATCTGAAAGTTTAATCACAGTAAAATTACATTTTCCAATAGAACTTTTTACTCACATGACTATTCTATCACCACATGATTAGTTAGTGGCGGCACAGCTAAGAGACAAGTTATAATTTGGCATGAACGTATGAAACATTAACTGATATGATACATTCCAAAGCTCTCCTCTGTTATTATGCTGGGGGGAGTAGGAAGTCCTTGACTTTCTTGCTTCTAACAGGCCAATGCATCTGTCTCAAGGAAAGCTGTGTGAGAGATATCTGATACTTCGATAAGGATGTATGAGCAGTAAAAGCAGTTTAAAACAAACCCTATCTGATGAGCTTAATAAGAATATAATGATGATACAGACCATTCTGATATTTTTTTCCTTAAATTTCCAACTTGACAGTCCCCCCGAGAAAACATCAAAAATCTGTTCTAATCAAATGCTCCCCGCCTAGGAGCGGGAAATGATGATTGATTGCTCTTAACCCTACGCTGAACAAGTTTATAGACAAGCAGGGTGAACAGGTGGAGTGGGAGTTGACCCACTGACCACTGTCAAGGCTGCTCCAAGGGCGTAACCAAGCAACGCCGGCCCTCCTCCCGAGCAGCCCATTGAGATGTAAGGAAGGAAAGGTCGACCCAACGTCCGCCAGGTGCCACCTCAGAGTAGTCCCCCGGCAGAGGCTAATCAAATGGATTGTTTACAATCTCATAACCCTCAATGATTCTGGAGAGTCATGATGGAGTTCGCTGTAATTGTTCAGCTATACCTTGTAAAGGCATCTCGGTGTATTATCAAACCTCTGTAAATTATAATCAAGATGTATTTTACCCAGTTTCATACTCTTGTTGATTGTTTATCTGGGGCGTAAGTGATTCAAAACCCTTTGACCTGATCCTAAGCTTTGAATTCATCAGGCACCCCTTGGTTGGCCCCTCTGGCATTTTTTACACACATCCAGACTAGCCCAACATATGAAAAGGATACAGGTAAAGGTTCATGATAACTTATTGGTTACAGTCACTTTCTTGCAGTGTGAAGCATGCACCCAGGTGGGTCGTCCTTCAAGTTTCATTGAGGTTGGGGACATCAGGAGTACTTGGTGTGGTCAAATCTACTCCAGAGAGTCTCTGATGTGTTTCTGCACCCACACGAAGTCACCAGGATGTAGCTCTGATCAGAGTCTGGATCTGAATGGAGGGAGAACCTATGAACATGCAATTAGTTTCAATTCATTACACAGATTTAAAACATATTTTGCAAGGCTATCGTCTGCACTCAACTTCTATGTGTGAAGACCTCCCTAATCTGGGCCTGAGAATACTATCTTCTGAGGGGTGAACCAGTGGGGGCTAACCGAGGGGTATTTCCTTACAGAATGGAGTGCAAATGGGTAGGATCTCGGGCCCAGAAGAGATGTTTATTTGCTTAGATTTCAGAATTTTTGTTCTTCACAGTGGGGTTCATTCTTTCCACTTTCCTGCCAAATTCGGGATGGTAGGGGGTGTGCAGGTCACGGTCAGCTCCTACTAGTTTCCAAATGTCTTTGGTTACTTCTGCAGTGAAGGCAGGTCCTTGGCCAGATTCAATAACCTCAGGGATCCCAAATCTGCATATCAACTCAGTCCAAAGTTTTCTTCAAGAGATTCCTTGGCAGTCATGTTTGGTAAATGGGTTGACATTCCAGGCCATCCCTGAGAACATATCCACCACACTACTTGTACATTCCACTCTAGGTAGATTCAATGTGTTTCAGTCTGGATCTGCTGGTGAGAAGGATTAGTGTTTAGGGCCAAATACTTCCTTGGTGTTGGCATCAGATCCTCCAGGTTACAAGTATGCATTTTTCACAACTTCAGCATGGCTACTTGCCCGTGGGAAATGAAGATTCAGGGTGCTAGGTATATCTTGTTGATTGAAGAAATCATCTGAAATTCCTCTGTGGGTAGTATCATGAGCCCATTGTACTACAGCTTGATATAAGCCATTGTAAACAAGTCTAGATGTCTTTTCCCATTCCAGAATCCATCTTTGGTGTATCTCTGCTCCCAATTCCCTCCCCACTTTCCTTTCCTTCGGGCTTGTTCAGGTTGTTTGAATTGTCTCAACAGGTTAACACCTGGATTCAATGCAGTCTTGTCCGTTGGTTCTTCTCTTCTGGTTCCTCTCTATTCTTTCCTTCTTCTTTCTTCTAACCTTCTTCGATTCCTCTCTTTCTTCTTCTCTCTTTCTACTCTCCTCTTCTTGTCCTTCTTCGTCACCTTCTCATCTTTCTATCACATTCCTCCTTCTTTCTCTCACATTCTCTTTATTTCATCTCTGCTTCCTGGTTCAGCCACATATACAGCCACTCCTGCTTCCCTCTCGAAATCCTCAGGGAGAGAGCTGTGGCCTTTGCAGACCAAGTCCTGCTCTGTAAAGTGCCTTCTACTTCCACTGTCCTCTATTCTTCCATGGGTCTTTTAGTCTTTCAAAACGGCCACTTAACTGGCAAATTGGAGACCATGCATCAAGAGTCTGAATGTTTTCTTGATTTCTTGATGTGGGCGTTCCACTAGCTGTCTGGAAACCACTTCAGGCCAAATCCATTAGGCTCAATCAGTGTAATAGTTTCATGGTCTTCTCTTTGGCGAGCTTACAAGCTTCCGTTACAGCCCTTCTTGGGCTGGCATTCTCGAAGTTAAAGATGCAGCCTCACGTTTCTGCAAGGTTAAACCACAGTAAATCCTGTATGGAATCGTCCTTGTCGTCCACATATCTGGATCCCAACTTGTGAAGACCACATAGTCCTGGGCTCGTCCAACTTGGATTAGAGACACAGTAGGAGATGGGAGGCTTCAGCTTCCGCTTTGTTCAAGACAGTCATGAAGAATTTTCATCCCTGCTGCAGTCTGGTCCTTCACTGTGGTAGACTGATCTATCTTCAATCTTCCCCCCTTGAAGAGGACGCAGGAGTGGCTGAGTTGAGACTATAACAATCTCTTCAAAGTGACATTTTTTCAGGCATCAGTAATGGGCCATTGTAAAAGCGTAATGGCGCTGTTTACTTGAGATGAGGTTGCTGCGACTGTTTCAGGATCCCTTCGTAGATGACAAAACCATTGACCACTATGGCCTAAAATTATGTCTTCTCATTTTTTCAAGAAGATCTTGTGCAACATTTGATAGCTCTGAGGCAAGTTAGGAACAGTCGAGCAACAGTAACTAACTTGCAAGAATAGTAATCCAAGAGGTCCTCATACGCGCTCCATGTTTTTTGTGTCCGGGACTTCTGAAGCTGACCATAGTCTTCAAAATAGGAAGAAGTTGAAAGGCGTGAGTAGACCGATATTCCCAGAGCTGGAGCTGTAGGATAAGTTTTTTCTAGGCTTTTGAAAACACTCTTGTGCCCAAGTGAGAGTTCATTGGTGTAAATACTGTCCTTGAAAGAATAGTGTAAAACTTGCATAAGACTGGAGGCATTGGGTATCCACTGAGACAGAAAGTGATGAGACCTTGAAATCCTTGTAGTTGTTTTAGATTGTTCGGTGAAGAAATAAGCATCACAGCTTTTTCCCGGTCATCGGTAAAGTGTTTAGTACCCTGTTATTATGCAATGGTCCGAGAGAAATACAACTTTCTTAGAACACCAATGAGCTTTGGACTGTGATGGCTTTATAGTATTGATGCCAAATGTATGAAGAAACTCAAAGAGCTTGAATGACAAGTGGAAAATCAGGTGCACGACAAGAAATATCATACATGTCCTGCAGGGCTTGGTCAAACTGGTTGGTGGAGTTCTGTGAAGCACCTCGCCAGGTGGGCTGAGTACCACGATAAGTGAAAGCAGAAGGGTATTGGTTATCCTTGTGTAGTGGGACACAGAAGAAGGACATTGCAGCAAGCAACCCCCCAAAGGACTTTTGAAGAGTTCAGCTGAAGAAGGTACTTGTTGGAGGAGAACATGAGAGTCTTTGGGGACCATAGGGTTCTCATAATCCGAGACAGCAATGACTTGCTCCTGAGTTCCTGAACCAAATGGTATTTGGAGAGTCTCACCAGGATAACTTTTCTTTATGAACAGGGGTTGTATTTGCAGAGAAATGCAGTGGATGAGCACCTCATTAATGCCAGGAATGGTTCTGATTTTGTGACTCCAGAGATTGTTCTTGATCATCTTAAAGGGATTTATTGAAGGCGAAGCTGAGGCGGTAGCACCCTCTTCAAGAAGACATGTACCAGGTGAGAGATTGAAAGGATGGCCGACAATAATCAGGTCCTTTAACCAAACTTCAGGAGGTACTTGTGTCAAAATGTTCAGGTAGGTATTGCTTGATTGGAAAGTAAAACATGTGGAGCCAGGAAAACAGCTTGTAGAGCTCATGTTGAATTGGAGTATGTAGTCCAATACATTTCAGAAGAATTATATCTGATAGTAGCATTCAACGTTTGTAGATAGATTAGCTTCAAGCAGAGTTAGTTGGGTAAGTAGGAGAGATAAGTAGTCTAGACAGGAGCGTCCATATATCACAATTGGTCCACAAGGGTAGTTTGAGCAAGTACTGTGTTGGTCGTCCCATCACGTTCAATGCATGAAATTGTAGTCGAGGGAGAAATGTATGAAGATCTGGTGGAATGTGCAGCAAGTTTTCATAACCGAACGGGCTGCACCTGTATCTACAAGGTTAGGAAGTTGGTTGCCATTTAAATTTAAGATTGAAGGTCAACACCGTTCGATAATGACTCACAGTGTTGTTCTCAGAATCAATTGAGTAAAACGGTAGACATAGTGTTTTCCCGGAGTCCTATGGCTGAGGACAGATAGGAGGTGTCCTTGAGGTTGGAAAATGCGGATAGAATTCATCTTGCGAGGATTTGCTTGTTTTTGCACTGACTATGGTTATCATTTGGGTAATTTGATGTCTAATGAAAGATTATAATGTAGGAACTGAGGTCTGGCGGTGTGTTTGTTGTTTGATTCTTGACGATTGAGATTACAAAACTTGATACTGAAGGTTGAAATTGATTATATGCGGTAGTTTGCTGTCCATTGGGTAGCAAGATTCCTTTTGTCGTCACGAGCTTAGCGCGGCACTTGCCTCATGATATTTCCTGATCGTGTTTGCAGTAAAAACAAGTTTTCGGAATTCGGTCTTGTCCGCCAGAGTGTGTTTCTGTAAAGGTCGCGAACCGTTCCTGATTGGAGTCTGGTAGGTTGATACCCAGGAAAACGTGCATTGTTTGATTGTGGAGTATGGTGTCTGGCTGAGCTATAGAGCCCTGGTGGTAGCTCTGAAGTAGGGTCCACTTAGAAACCCTTCTTTAATTGTGGGATGAATCCAGTCTTGTGCCCTAGCAATGTGATAAAGTTGACTGTTCCGTTAACTCTGCATATTCTGTGTTCGAATAGTTTCAAAGTCCCCAAGTAGTGTTTAAGTAAACCTAAAACAAACGACGCCGTGGAAAAGAGGATTTTGTTGTCTGCTTTATAGTGTTCATGTCAAATCCATGTCACTGGAATAAGGCAGACATCCGGTGATAAAATCTCCAAACGGATCATTGATTTGACTAGGAATTGAAGATATTCCACTGAGAGGTTTCAGCCAAGCGATCCGTTGGCCCCATAGAATGAAGACGACGGCAGAACTCTACCCCAGATGAGTAAGTACTGATGTCTTCCAACAGTGTCTTCTTGTAGGGCTGAGTTGATGATAGGCCAAAAGTAATCCCCAGCCTTGATGCTGGCAACATGTAGTAGATCTTTCCAAGAGGCAAATATGTCTTCTGTATCTGGCCTGATGTCACAGTAAAGATGCCATAAGGGTTTTTTTTCAGGGTCTGGCCAATTGGACATTAAATATTGACTTGTTTCTGTGGCGTAAAAGGCACTAAGATTGGTTGATACCTGGGGTATGAGTTGCTGAAGCTTGATGACTTAGAAGGTAGTAAACAGGTAGAGAAAAGGACTCCAGTGGCTGAGGAGGTGATGGTGGTGGGCTGCCGAAGGTAGGGGTAAGTCCAAGAATAGTCTGGTTCTGGTGGTGGAGGTTAATGTGGTGTGAGTTAGGCAATGGAACTGAGGCATACTCCTAGCAAGGGTTGAAGTTGTCCTGGGAGAGTTAGTGGTTTGAGTAAAGGAGAGCCATGTAGTCTGCAGACATTGGCCATTAAGCGTCTTTAGTACCACTATCCTTATTCAGGTACTGGAGGAATTGCTAGTTCTCAAGTAATGCGGTAAGTATGGCCGTACACCATGTCGTTGGTGGGGGACCGCAAAGATGCCAGTAGAAATTAGCGTTAATGGACAGGGATTGTAAACTTGCCTCGCTTGGGCCCACTTCAAGTAACTTTATGTATAGTTTTGTTTAGCAGCAGAACACAATTGTTATGGGAATAAATTATTATATCTACGGGGTCAATAGCATGTATAACGTAATCACAGATTAATCTTCCTGCTCAAGTTACAAGTACAAAGTGAACATAGGAAAAGGCACGCCACCCAAAAGTGAACTGAGTCCATCACAGCTTGCTGTATCCTCTACCACCATATTGAACAATTTGTGCCGCTATGCCACCACGATGCTGGAGATTGCCATTTGCAGGATTGACAACTGCTGTAGTATCCTGAAATACAATATCCCCCATAATGAAGGTAAGAGTGGTGTGTTGTGTCCAAATTGAGGTAAATAATGTAACACACCAGGTGATTTGTATTCACTTTTAGGGTCCAGATATTCACCCTTAAGGGTTATAAGTAGTTGTCCAATGGTGCGGTGTTATGTTGTCGTGTGAGTTGATGATAGGACCTGTAGCAGAATCCCAGGAAGTCAATGGGAGTTCTGATTATTGTTCTCGTTCCTAGAAGCAGCAGTGTGATGCTGTGCGCATAGTAAAAATACTGGAGTCCTTTAAATTTGGGTTGCAAGATTGAGTATCCTGACATCCTGTTACTAATGGTCAACTTGTCCTCCCCCTCCCCCTGTCTTCCTCTCCATTAGCATAGAAAGTCAGAATAGCATCTACGGAGGAGGAGGTGTCCTAGAAGTCGTGAGCAAAGGGTATAGTGGTGTTGCGGGCTTGGGTTGTGATGTTTCAGGTGTAGCTGGCAAAACGTTATCCACTCCACAGTTGCATATCAATGTTAACATTAGTAGAAAAAGTAGAAGTGTCATGGAGAGAGATAAGAGTCGGGAAAGTTGGGTGTATACAAGAGGCTGCTGTTCAACTTTCAACCCGGAACGTCCGGAGGTTCTCTTGGATTGCTTAGGACTACAAGTATTGCCACAGGAAATGCAAAGGCTGGGGGTTGGTTTTTGCTCTTTCCGATACCAGAGAATGTTTGGACTTCAATAAAAAATGGCTACAAAAAAAATAATGGGCCGGTTCTGTCACGGGAGCTGAGGGAAGAATACCGGAGGGGCCGGAGCTGAGGTAATACAAGGGTGTGATCAGTGGTTGTCGTTCCTCCCACAATCTACGCAACTTTCAGTGTTAATGAATTTGATTACGTCATTCCACCAACTCTGAAAATCGCCATCTTGGAATGGCGGGCACTCTTAATGCTTTCCACAAATCCTTTCTTATTTTTACATTCCTTTTCAATGTATCTATGCTTTGCTAAGACTTCGTTAAGTTCTTTCAGTTCGTCATGTCTCAACAAGCTAGCTTAATCTTCATGATTTATGCTACAACCATTACACAGAGCGTTCATTATGCTATTTTCTCTCCAGTCTCATATTATATTTTGTTACGATGCTTTTACTTCTTCGATCAAACTACTCGACTGCACCTTCTGACTGAGCGCTATAAATTTTTTCAGTACCCACAACCCCGAGGGGAGATCGAGGTGCGAGCCCTTGCAACTACGAATCCCCCTTAGAACAGATTCTTTGTGAATCGAAGCCAGATGTTATACACTCTGCCAGAATTTCAGGGTGTGAAAGATAACAATGAGTATCTTTGAATAATAAAAATTATACCCTGAATTCAGTTTTTTCTTACCTAACTAAAACAGAACAAATTAACACTATGTGTATGTTTGAGATTAAGTCCCGAACATATCTGAAAACCACCGCTAAATCAATGACTTTCTGCTCATCAGCAGGTAATCTAAAATATTCTCTCAAAAAAAAAAAAAAAAGGGCCGCATCATCTGTCAATAACAGGCTATCAGAAACCTAGTATCTTCTGTCTAATAACAGGCTAACAGAAAACCCAAGATCTTCTGTCTATACCATCTGTATAACAGGCTAATCATATCATCTGTCTATAACTATAGCAGGCTGGCAATTGGCACAGTTCTCTTCAGGAATGCAGATCATCTGTCTATAATATATTTGTATATAACGTGTATATAAAACTTAATAACTATAACAGGCTTCGGATTACCTCCTCAGCCGGGTCGCTTATCTATGAAATCTAATTTTTTTTTCCCATCAGGAGCCCATCCCTGACCTACACTGAAATATGATACCTGAAAGGAAAATACACTATCCAGTCACGTATACCTTACGAGATCAACAAGCAAGCATTAATAGATAGCGTTTAAAGAGTATACGCATATTATATAAACACCTGTACCAGAACACCCACGCTAGAGGTCACACCTGAACGCTTACACAGGATCTCCTAAGGGAGGCTACAAACCACCAAAAGACCTTCACATATAATGTCCAAAAACATATAAGTCACAGACTAAAAGTCTGCTAACTTACCTATTTCAGTGGGGTTGATCAGGCCCCCAAGTGAATTCGGGCACTCCAGACCGTCTCAGGTTGATGGTAAGGCGTCAGCCCCCCTCCGATAGTCCGTCCTCGGGCTTTGTAGAGCAACGGCACCACTGTCAGATGCAGTAAATCAGGTGTGGAAATCTATCTTTGTTCCACTCCTTATCCAATTTAAATGCCCGTCCAATTATATATTATTATTGCTGGCCTGGCAGCCAGAGCTCTTAAGAAACACGACCGATAACCATTCCGTTTCGTACATTACATCTGAAGTTTATCACAGTGTAAATTACATTCCAATAGGAACTTTTTAATCACATGACTATTCTATCACCACAAGATTGGTTAATTTTGCGTCCGCTAAGAGACAAGTTATAATTTGCATGTACGTAATTAAGCATTAGCTGATATATCCATTCCGAAGCACTCCCTCTGTATTATCTGGGGGTAGGAGGAAGACTTGACTATCCTTTCTTCAAACAGGCAATGCATCTGTCTCAAGGAAAGCTGTGTGATAGATATCAGATACTTGCTTCGATAAGACTGTATAGCAGTAAAAACAGTTTAACAAACTATCTAATGAGCTTAATAAGTATATAATGATGAAACAGACTTCTGATGTTTTTTCCTTAAATTTCCAACTTGACACTACCGTCTCTCCGAGAAACGGATATCAATCAATCAATGAATCAGCTCACTCAATGAGGACGGAGGATCCCGGGTGGAGAGGGCATCCTTAATCTGGCTGGAGAGGCCCTTCTTGAACGTGGCGCATAATGCTGCATCGTTCCATGCCAGCTCGGAAGCTAGAGTGAGGAATTGCACGGCGTAGTCTCCTACGGAGGAGTTCCCTTGCTGGAGGTTCAGCAACGCGGTCTCCGCTGAGGATGCGCGGGCGGGTTCCTCGAACACACTTCGGAACTCCTGAAGAAAAGTACCCAGGTCAGCCGTGATGGGGTCGTCTCGGTCCCAAAGCAGAGTCGCCCAGGCTAGGGCTTTCCCAGAAAGCAGACTGACCACAAAGGCCACCTTAGACCTTTCTGACGGGAACTGTCCGGCCATGAGTTCCACATGGATTAAGCATTGGGTGATGAAGCCCCTGCAGGCCTTAGGATCCCCATCAAACTTCGTTGGCATAGACAACCGGAGCTTGGGGCCGGCGGACATTATTGGAGCTGCTGCCACGGGAGCTGCCACAGCAGCTGACTGCTGCTGCTGGGTGGCGAGAAGCTTCTGCATCATAGACGATAGCTTGATTCAGCTGTTGTGCTTGCTGAGCGATCTGCTTGGATTGCTGGGCCACGATGGTGGTGATATCAGAGACGCTCGGAAGAGGCACCTTGGCGGGATCCATGGCTGAATCGAACTGTGGTAGTGGATCCTCTGAACCACCACAAGCGATGGCGTAAGCCACGCCAGGGAGCGGAGTCTAAGTAGGTCCGGTTTTCACCAGAGCCCGCCGCAAAGCGGAATGGACTTGCTGCGGCGGATTACTACCAGGTCACTACCCCTGACGTGAGTTGCTTGCGGTGGCAGCCGAGGTGTTGCGCGGTACAGAATTGTGAAGCAGTCTCGTAGTCGGGGACAGGCAGAAGGTCAGTGCAGGCGGCAGTGGTTCGTGGTCAAGGGACGGAGACAGAAGCTATGGTACACGGTAATCAGAACAAGATACTCTGGAATGCTTCCTCTCTAGGCACAGGGCACTATCGATTCGGCAATGTGCCAAGGAAGGGGCAGAGCTTAAATAGGGTCAGCACCTGGTGAGACCAATCACCTGTGTGCTGTCCCTTTAAATTTTCCTGTAGTGCCGCGCGCGCACACTAGGGTGCGCGCGCACCCGGCCGGCAGCAGGAGCGCGCGCCGGGACGGAAACAGGAGCGTGGCGAGGTAAGTGGGACACAGAGCCGCCGGGGTGTCCGCAGCCCAAGCGCCGGGCTGCGACACCGGCCGCAGCAGGAGACGCTGCGGCGTTGCGGGTGTGCCTGCGACCCGACACGGGGGTCGCAGGGACACCCGTAACAATCCCCTTTTTTTACATAATTTTTTAACATAATCACTTCTTAATAGCTGCAAGGGAGACATGTATGATCAAGTTTTTCACCCTTCTATGGTGTAAAATGTGCTTAAGTGAGCAGTCTACGATGTCTAATGCACCTAATGAATGTGTTAGGCGAATTGTTCATAAGACTCAACACTTTTTAATGCACCTAACATGTGGGCGGGTTCTGGGGATGTTGCACCACACTCATAATATTAGACACATATATGAATGTGGTTCGGCAAAACTAGGCGCATTGCTGCTCGAACAGGTCGACCTATTTTAATGTGGTCTGCCTCAGCCTGAGGAGTTGAAGTGGAGCTAAATTTGCTGTTAGGGAAAAAAAATCCCACTATTTTTCAACTTACACCATTGCAATAATAAAAAGTGATTTATGATTATTATCAAACTATAAAAAATTTAATTATTTAAATGTAATAAAAATGTTATCATATAAAATTAATATAAAAATATATAATATCCCAAAAATATAAAAATATCTCCTATAAAATGTATTAAAATTTAATTCAATCTAATAAAACTAATTTTACATTAAACAACCCACTTTATTCTACATACAGCAAGAGACAGCACACCACAGGTCTTGCTCGGACCTGTGGTCCTCCTAGCAGGATCAGTGCCGGAGTTTCTATTCACTGACATGCTATTCTAAAGACTTTTATTTTATTTCCAGCCTTTAAACATGTTATAGCCTCTATACATGTTAGGTGCATTACTAATGCACCTATGTTCAGTAATGGGCCTAACACATAGGCGAGGCGCGTCGAACTTTAGACCTCATTTATAATCACACAAAAACCACTTACATACATTCGGGCGCATTATACACTGAAAACGAGACTCGACAATTCACTTCGGAGCTCCATCCTTCATATATGTCTCCCCAAGTGTTTGATCTTAGCACCTGTTGTTTTTTATTTTTCTAAATATTATTATAGGATTTGGAAATGCACTGGTCTTTCAGCCCAGGAGGCTACCACGGTGACCGGGGGTGCCTAAGGCCATATTTTATGTTCTTTATAGTGTTTTCTTTTAGTATTCAAAATTAGACTATACTTTTAATCAAGTACATTTCTCAAATGTGACTTTACAGATTTAGTATTCATGAGATGTTATCATGCATTATTTTTACCTCAGTTATAGGCAAATGAGCTTTATATTTAAAGAGAACCTGTCACATAGATTATGCCCCCCCCTTGCTGAGGACAGCACAAGCTAGGGACAGACATGCTGTTTCCAGCGCTGTGTCCCTTATTCTGTAAGATGCTGTAGTTTTCGTGTATTTAATGCTCAAATCTGCAGTTTTCAACCAGAAGAGTCATTCGAAGAGTCATTTAAAGAGTAAGTTTTTTTCATATCCCGCCCATATGAGGCTATCTCCGCCCACCTCAACTGATAAACCTATTACTTTGAATAGGTAGAAACATGTGAATAACTGTCAGTGGGCGGGGTTAGCCTTTGGTGGGCGGGGCTAACACCTGCTCATGAATAACATTTGAGGGGTAAATGCTCTTAAACTACAGCATCTTACAGAATAACAGGCACAGCGCTCGGAAAAGCAGGTCTGACACTTGCTTGTGCTGCCCTCAGCAAGGGGGGCATAACCAATGTGACAGGTTCCCTTTAACTACTATCTATTTATCTTTACTAAATATAATATTAGATTACTGACATATGAGAAGTATATTAATAAGTCTATTTATTATTCACCTAATTTTATGTTTCTATGTTTCGCAAAATGTTACAATATAGCATACAAAAGTTGCTTTTTATCTTTGTGCAGATACAATTTATACAGTTTATCACCTTACGACTGAAGACATGCGCACTACAAGTTGCTAATGTATGCTGAGACTTAAGATGCTACAAAGAAAAGCACACGTTCTGAAGTTCTTATCACTGACAGAAAAATTCTGCGGAGCCTTTGGGTGCGCCAAGTAGAGCATGCACACTGAATTCTCTTTTCCGACAGAATTTCTATAGTATATACACACATTGATACTCTGGTGTCATTGATTGTGCCAGCACAATTAAGTTCATTAGAAACATTTCTTTGTACAGTCCAGCCAACAGTCAGATACCAACTGTGTCTATTTGTACAAATAAATGAGTATTATTCTATGTTATATTTTCAAGTCCTGCAACGTCTGTTTCTTAATTACTAACCGTGGCTATACATATAGCCCATTGTTATAAATACCCGCCAAATATGAATAGTTACTATTTGATAAAGCCACCCACGAGTGCTGGAGAAACGCACAGCTTTACTTTCTATTTTATATGCTTTATAGCTATGTTTTATTGTAACTAGTGGTTTGCTAATAAAATAATTCATTTTCTTTATTACTGGCAACCACTTTGTTCCAAATTAATCAATTTAGATTTATATACTAACAATTTGTACCCTCATTATAGAAGCATTAGCGCCATTTTTGAATCACATATTCTATATCAAAAGAATATTTCTACCCTTTCTACCCCTTTACAATAATATACTCCTAAATATGAATGACACAGTGCTCAATTCATGCTGATAAATAATAGGGCACATTACTACAAATTATAATGACAAGGATTCTGGAGAAGGGTTGTTCATTTAGGGATTAATTCTGATTGCCAGATCAGAGTTGGAAAGGAAATTTTCCCTAAAATGAGGACAATTGACTTCTACCGCATGGGGGTTTCTACCTTCCTCTGGATGAACGCTGTAGGACAATAGGCTGGATAGACATATGTCTTTTTTCAGCCTTTCAAACTCTTTATGTACTATGGCAATTGCATTAAAATTATGCAATGAGGCACATTTACCACGGCAATTTTCACCAAACTACCAGCTGACATTTTTATACCACATTACCTATATGTTTTAGACAGGTTTAAAACACTTCTGTGCCACCTCTGACACAAGTGTCATGGCATCATGGAAGGGTGTGACTTAACATGTAAGTCACATGTAATACTGTCCGTCAAGAAATGCACCTAAATTTCAGCACAGGTATTGACGTCAACTAAGCCAAATAAAAGATGGTGTAATGTTAAACAAGTGTCTGAACATGAACCATATTTATCATTCAGCATGAGTCACTGTAATAAATCAGGTGTATTCTCAGACTGTCCAGTCTAAGTTTACACTGAGTATTAGACAGCAATAAGAAATGTGCCCCAGTTATTTTATATAAAATGCTGCAAAAGTATGTAGTTTTAAAATACAGGCAGTCCCCGACTTATCACGTTCCGACTTAAAATCTGTCCCCTAGTTACAAACGGAGACCTATGGGGCATGCTAGCACTTGTAGTTCAATGTTCCAAAGCAGATAATATGCCACAGCAGCACATGAGGTGAAATCTTCTTAACAGGGACACAGACATCAAAACAAATGTAAAAACCCTTTCCTGCACTAACCAAAACAAAAAAAAAACATTTTGTGCTGGAGTTATATTTAATAAATCTACCTGTTCTGACTTACATACAAATTCAACTTAATAACAAACCTACAGTCCCTATCCCGTTCGTAACCCAGGAACTACCTGTAGTTGTAAAATCAGGGTCTCTGTCACTACTTTATGCTGCCCCTAGATACAGCTGCATAAATGTCATGACATATTCCCTTGACGTAAACTGTAAAATTAAAAATACAACATAGTATACTAGAAAATATTCTAATTAGATATGAGCGAATTTCTCAAAAATTCGATTCGCCGACTTTCGCCGAATTTCTCTACAAAATTAGTTTCGTCCCGAATTAATTCGGGACGAATCGCGTTAAAAAAAACATCTATTTCCTGGCTGCAAAGAGCCTGTAGGGTGCTATAGAACATTGTGCCATGCTTAAATATGCAGAGGGAGCTTGGTTTTGTCTCCATACAATGCTGTGTTTTAGTATGACACACACATGACTGTCGCCGCTATTAGAATCGCTTCACTCTTCAATTCTCTGGGCACTTACGGGGGCAAAACTGACCAAAAAACTGAAGCGGGAATGCAGCCTGATAAAGTCATGGCAGCGTCAGCTGGAAAAAAATAAGCTGAAGGCTAAGATCCTACGATAGCGTCAAAGAACACAGTAGTAGGTTACTTGAGCCGGCACATGTCTCAACACTGTAAGGGGACGTCACAGCAGGGGTTACTCCATGAGGCCAGAGCTTTAAACCGTCACAGAATATGAGAGAACCAGTTCTGTTAAACGCTGATACATGTAGAGGCCCCCCCCCCGAATGAGTGGAGTGGGTGGCTTCAGTAATTTTACGCAGACGTCTCTAAAAATTTTTCCCTTCCGTACATCCGTCAGTGTCCGCTTTCAATCGGTCAATAATCCATCAGTATTGCTAAAGCCAAAAACAAACAGGAGTTGATCCAACCCAGAGATGACCAGTAAATGGGATATTTGCATGTCTTCTTTTTTCTGTATCCACTCCTGCTTTTGGCTAGACAATCCTGATCCTTCCCTCCCATTCCTTCTGACAGGTGAAAAGAAGGGGAAAACTAAACATAGTGGCAACGTCATAGAGTGGTGAGGGTGGAAACAGCATTAGGAAACCACAGGGTGTTCCAGTGACACAGCGATCACTTGGCAGCAGCATGAGTAGGCCACAGAGTGGCACAATGACATATTCTGGAGGTGGCAGCAACATCAGGAGCCCACAAAGTGGCACAATGACACAGTTTGGAGGTGACAGCATCAACAGCAGCAGCATGAGGTCAGAGAATGACACAATGACAAATTCTGGAGGTGGCAAAAAACAGGAGTAGGCCACAGAGGGGCACAATGATAGAGTTTGGAGGTGATGGCAGCAGCATGAAGTCATAGAGTGGCACAATGACAGAGTGTGGAGGTGACGGCATCAGCCAAAGCAGCAGCATGAGGTCATAGAGAGGCACAATGACACAGTGTGGAGGTGACGGCAGCAACAACAGCAGCATGAGGTCACAGATTGGCACAATGACACAGTGTGGAGGTCACGGCAGCAGCATCAGCAGCAGCAGAATGAGGTCAGAGAGTGGCACAAAGACACAATGAGGAGGCGGGGGGCAATACCAGTCCCTGGTAAAGATGGTGGGAGGCAGATGGAGCAACTGGCAGCAGATGTGTGGCATCAGGCGGATGGCAGCATCAGAATAGTGGCTGAGGCAGGTAGTTTGAATCCAGACTAATTTCTCAAAGTTTAGGGGAGGCGTCATGGCTGATGTAATCTGATACCTAAGGCATTGGTGTGTGGAAATCCTGGCCGATCCACGCCTGATTCATTTCTGGTGGACAAGCGGGTTCTCCATGGGGTAACGATGGCCCCCGCCGCACTAAACACCCTCTCTGATGCCACACTACTGGCCGGGCAGGACAACTTCTCCACTGCAAACTCGGCATGTTGCTGTGACACATCCAGTTTGGCTGCCCAGTAGTCCAGCGGATCTTCTAACTGGGGTGGCAGAGTGCTGTCCAAGTAGGCCACAACCTGTTGGTTCAGGGTCTGCTCCAGGTCCTGCTGCTGCTACTGGTGAGTGCTTTCCTCACTAGGCAGGTGAAAGAAGCTGCTCATCAGCGACTCCAGACTTAGGTTGCTGCTGATGGAGCTGGTACTGCTCCTACCCCCCCACCTTCCCACAGCAGCCATGGCAGTGGTACGTGAGTGCTGAGGAACCCTCCAGTAAGACCTGTCAGAGGAGGGGACCAGCTGCCCCATAGGCAGCGGCCAATGACTACGGAGGATTTCTCTAGTATTTGAGTTTGTCCTCCCTGTTAGCAGCTGGAAAAAAAGGCTCCTATTTTGGACCTGTAGCGAGGGTCCAAGAGGATGGAGAGCCAGAAGTTATCCCTCTGCCGGATGCTGACTATTCGTCTGTCACTAGCGAGGCAAATCAGCATGCTGGAGCCATGTGCGCAAATGACTCTGTGGGATTCCCTGACTCCATCTCCACTGTATACTGCCATGGTGCTTGGGGGTCATCTGCCTCGTCTTCCTCATCTCCATCTACCTCCTCCAGTTGCTCCTGCTCCTCCTCTCCTGTCACCTGGGTAGAAAAACCACTAATTTCACCAGACAATTCTTGTGCTCCAATGTCCTCCTCCTCCTCTTCTATTTCAGTCCCCACCGGACAAATGTGGCCGAGAGATGTAGTCGCCACATCTCCAGTCCTCTGCCCAGACAGATTTTTCAGCACCTGTTCCAGGACATGAAGCAGTGGAATGACGTTATTCATCCCATAGTCCTGGCGACTGACAAATAACGTTGTCTCCTCAAACAGCCTCAGCAAACAGCAGGTGTCACGAGTGAGCTGCCACTGGCTGACATCAAAGTTACACAGTGGAGTTCTCCTGTTCGCCTGGATCATCAAAAAATCGTTAATGGCCTTTCTCTGTTTATACAGTCGGTCTAACATGGGCAGGCTGGAATTCCAACGGGTGGAAACATCGCATATCAGAGTGTGTTAGGGAAGGCCGTTCTGCCGCTGCAACTCGAGGAGGGTGTGCCTGGCGTTGTAGGAATGGATGAAGTGCATGCACAGTTTCCTGGCATTTTCAGAATGTTCTGAAAATCGGTGGAAGACTTCAGGAACCTTTTCACAACCATATTGAACATGTGCACCATGCAGGGCGCATGGACCATCCCTCCTTGGCGCAGTGCGAACATCATGTTCCTCCCATTGTCCGTCTCCATGGTTCCAATTTGCAGTTGGCGCGGAGAAAGCCACACATCGATTTCTTGCTGCATGACGAGGAGCAGTTCCTCCCCTGTGTGACTTAGTTCGCCGAGGAAAACCAGGTGTAGAAAACTGCGTGGACACCGTGGTGGGACTACACATGTGGTATGATGGAGCAGCACTTGTGTAGGCTGAGATGGTGGTGGTGGTGGAGGAGGAGGCGGAAATTGGCGCAGGAGCAGCAGTTTGACAACGTGGAGGAGAAAGCGGCATCTCCTGTCCAAGTTGTTGGTGTGGTTGCGCAGGAAGCACATTCACCCAGTGAGCCGTAAAGGACATGTACTGGCCCTGACCGTAGTTACAGCTCCACACGTCCGCGCTGCGTGCACCTTGGAGAAAACCGATAGGCTCAAGGACTGGCCCACCTTCTGTTCTACATATTTGTGAAGGGCTGGTACTGCTTTTTTGGAAAAGAAATTACGGCTTGGGGCTCTCCACCTCGGCTCGGCACAAGCCATCAGTTTTCTGAACGGTGCAGAGTTCACCACTTGGAAAGGGAGGGACTGCAGTACCAACAACTTGGACAGGAGCACGGTCAGCTTCTGCACCTTAGGATGGTTGGACGCATACTGCTGTCTCTTGGCAATCGCCTCGGTGAACAACTGCTGGCGCCATGAGTGGCGAGGAGCAGGAGCATCTGGACCGGTAGATGATGGGAAAGACAAACAGCTCCCTTCTGCAGAGGTGGTGGAGCCTTGACTGGCTGAAATGGCATGCGTGCCACTGGGTGCTGCTGTTGCTGTGGCAGGATGGACCACCACATCTGAGCCACATTTTTCCCAGGCCACCGGATGGTGACACCGCATGTGTTGACGCAGGGCCGTGTTGCCAATGTTAGCTCCCTGGCCACGCTTCACTTTCTGTCCACAGATTCTACATATACCCATGTTCGGCTCCTCTGGTGCCTTAGCAAAAAACTGCCACACCGCCAAGTAAGTGGTTTTGCTGCCAACGCTCCACACTGAGTGACTACTACCACCGCTACCTGGGTGAGCCCCTGTGCCGCTACTTTCTTGGACCTGCAAAGAGGGTCGTCTACCCCATGCTGACTCATGGCCAGACTACCGACTTGCTGGCGGCGCCGCTGCCTGACGCGCAAGCTGACACCCTCTTCTCCTGACAATGATGAAGCCCTTGCTTCACCCCGGGA
>JAODAL010000761.1:0-274812 GCA_025379985.1 Phyllomedusa bahiana
CAATTTAAAACAGTCATGCTGACCTCTGCGCCGACATGTTGGATTCGGACCTCTAAGCCATGATTAAGCCAGGTTAGCTAGGCCGAAACATTTTGGGGGAGGTCAGGCCATGCGTTTTAAAATGTGATCTCGATCACCTCTGTCTACAAGTGTCACCCGCTGTCAGACGGTGTCACAAGGGGGCCTAAATTTGTTCAGTGTCTATGAGATTTAGGGACACTGCGCCAAGTTTGCTTGGATCCCATACTGAAGACAAGTACTTTGCTATAGATATAAGGCTTCTCTCGGTTAATAGGTGGGGTTTCCACCAGACTTGAATATAAAGGCGATTATTCCCTCTTTCTGAAAAGCAAAAAGGGTTAAATGAATGAGATAGATATCATGTTTATAAATAGTGTGTATTGAGGTTAAGAAGTTAATATAATAAAAGTTACGATTTAGTGTATAATAGATAAGAACTGATAGAGTTTAATTTTGCCCTAAGCAAAAATAGTAAATATAGTGATCAAAAGTCACTCTTTGTTCTCTTGCGAGATTCCCAACTTTTTGGAGATTAAATCACATAGCATTCACCACGGTGAAAAATTTGGAAAATCTTCCATCTACCTGGCCTAGTTTTATGCCATGTAAGTTTAGAGCAGTAATAATAAATCTGTTCCAATGAGTCACTTCATACACAAGTTTGTCAGTGTGGGTCAAGACCACAACATCGACCTAGACGCCACAACAGCAATAGCAAGATCAGCCTGCCAGAAAATAGCCACAGATCCGCAGCAAAAAGTAGTATAGTTAAACTCTAAGATCTCCACTCCTGACAATGGCTGTTCATTTGGTTTTTGCTCTGTGTATCATTTATATATGGGGAAAGCCCAACTGGAGACCGTGGGAAAGCAAGGAAGAAACAGGTTGAATTTTCTCCTGTACAGTTGTCCCATGGAGAAGTAGCTTTAGAGGCATCTGAAAAGATACATATCCCTTCCTCTGGTGACACTCCTAGCACCATCTATATATTGTCTCACTAATGAGCAGTAGTAATATTGAGATCTGGACTGTTGATTCCCAGTGAACTCATAGGTCAGACAGGTCTGAAGTAGAGTTGTTATTAAGAATTTTAATAAATTCTAGATAATCAGACCCAAGTTATCATAACTTTTACATAGAATTCATCACTGGACTAAAGGATTGGGACATAAGACTCTGTCCACATGGATTCTGACTAGTCTAAAAATCAAAGTAAATCATCCCCATGGTCCTCAATAGAAAACTACAAACATAGTCTATTACACTGCATATTTTTCAATGTCAGTTTCGGCATAAAAAATTTAGAACATGTTCATTCTTTGGTCATATTTCACACGGAAATGTTCTATTGATGTCAATGGGGATGGTTAAAAGACCTCCTTTAAACTACGTGTGCCACAACATTTCTTTATGTCGGTTTTTTTAAGTGGATACAGAGTCCACAATCCACATAATATAGTCATATGACTGCTAACAATATGAGTTAAAAAATGACCCAAAATCCACTGAGCATTCAAAACCAGGTGAACATACTCGAACACCGAATCGGTATTCAACAGCAAAATCCATGTGTAAATTTGATTCGTCTCCTGTGGACGATATCATTAGGCGCGGGCCTACAAAGCAAGAACAAAATACTGGGTTCAGATTCTAATTAGAATTGACCAGTATTTACAATCCAAATTCGTTCTTTCTACTCTACTCTTTATTGTTGTTATCTCACAATCTCCGCTGTTTTCCGACTTTTTGGGCCGTCCCATCAATACTATAATCCTCCATATTTCGCCGCATAAATTATTTATTATTATGTTTATCGATCAGAGCGCACTCTTGGTTCCGAGGGACCAGCGTGTACATTTGACGACGCGGGTACATAAATAACATTGGCAAATAATTACAGAAGTGACACATAAAAGTGGAACTAACAGACTATGTACAGAGGAGAGGGGGTAAAAGCGCGCCCTGCCCCTTGAGGCTTTACAATCTACAGGGAAGGGATGAAGAACAGAATGTGAGGGCAACATTTTTGTGGGTAGGAGGAGTGCAAACAAGTTAATGTTGGTTATGAGGCTCCTGAGAGGTAGGTTATCAGGTTACTTTTATACAAAAATGCGAAGCCTGTGATGAAAAGCGGGGGGACAGTCTGGGTGCTTTGGGGCAGATGAATTCCAGAGAGTGGGGGAAAAGCACGAAGGAATCTTGGAGATGATTATTTGAGGTACAGCTGATAAGAGGAGAGCCATAGAAAAAGTCCTGTGAGAGCGAAAGCGATTAGACATGAGGGGGACAATCTAGAGATTAAGCAGAGATGTATGCGGAGGGGAGAGGTTATGTATAGTCAGAGTCCTTGTAGGTCAAGGTTAGCTACAGCTTCTCTATAGGATTCGCTGTGCATTTGAGTAGGCCAGTGAAGGGATTTTGGAAGAGGGAAGATGGAAGAAGAATATCTATTCGAAGGAGAGAGAGGTGAATCCGATCACTGCAGCAGAGATTAAGGGTGGTTTGGAGGGGAGCGAAGGCGTCTAGAGGGTAGACAACAGAGAAGAATGGTTGCAGTATCTAGGCGGGACATGACTGGCATGGACAAGCATTTTTAGTGTGATTATAGAACATGTTTAACGTTTTTGAAATCCGACCTCCAGAAAACCCGATTGTGTAGACTTAAAGCTTTGAATTTTCTATCGAGTATCTATGGGGTCGGTTTACAGTCAGATTTTTGTGGATTTCTAAATACTGAATGCGCTTAAAACCATGCCCTGTAGACTAAGCCATAGAATGAAAAGGCAAAAAACTGATTTTTCTAAGATTTTTGACCGTAACAAAATAATAGCTCACACTCCCCCCCCCCCCCTCCCCTCAAAAAAAAAAAAATAACTAAAATTAAATAAAATAAAAAATGGCTGCTTGATTACTTCTGATCCCCACTATGTAGTGGGCATCATCAACAATTGCTGCCCACATAAGAAAATCTATAGCATAAAGATTAGAAACAATTTCATTGTACATCTTACTTAAACACAAAGAGTCATACTTTAGTGGATTTATATATTCATACGAAACACCCCAATTAATAGCGTAATCTACAGAACAGACTCGGATCCCAGCAGGACGGCCATTAGTTATCAGAGGGGATGGCATTTGCCGCAGTGCATTTAAGTCCCTGGAGGGTAGAATACATTATTGTTCACCATACATGAAGCCCAACATATCCAGTAGACAAGTTATCTAACATTTATACCTCATACTGAATGTCGATTTTTGAGCACAACTCCACCTCCCGCCTCTCCACAAGAAATTCACGAGTAGTGGGTACCATCTCCTACCAACCTTAATACAAGCCCCCAGCTATTTCATAGTAACTTCTGAGCATTAGCATCTCCCAAGACCCCCTGCACACAACACACCACAGACAGTAGACAATTTTCCCATATCGCTTGGAGAGGGTCCCTATACACTTTCTCGCATGAAATGGTTGCTGTTCGGGGCATCCATTATTCTTGGCTGGGTGACAGGAGACAGGCTCCATAATCTTATGGGAAATTCAGGTTAATAACACATCAGACAAAATCTTTGGCTGCAAACAATCACTGTGGGGCCGAAATGGATTCAGACACAACAAAGTAGTGAACGAGAATGTGGATGCGCGTGTTCTGGCGTATTTGTTCTCCACGAACGAACACAAGAGAAACCGTGCCCAGTTCTATCTAACCATGCACTTGTATATATTAGATCCAGGGATGTCAATACGTGCGGCCCTCCAGCTGTTGGGAAACAATACAAACTCCCATCATGGCCACTGTATATTAGATTAAACAAATGATATGATGGGAGTTTGTAGTTTCCACCAAACAGCTGGAGGGCCGTGCGCGATTATGGACACCTGTGTATTAGAGCGTGGATTCTATCTGGGACGTGAAGACGCCGCCTATCTGACCTTCAGATAAGCAGATACAAATGTATCCACTGACTTCCCCAGAAGCCATGACTTTTGAGTTTTGTTCAACTCAGCATCAGCGTAGGTGGCACTTGTCATTTAGTGCAGTAGCAGGATTGTGCTATTCTGATGTAGAGACCATTTTGGAGAACGTTCGCAAACTGTTAAAAAAACTAAGATTACTACATACTACAGGGAAATAGAGAAACAAAACAAAGACAACCAACCGCAACGGAGTGGGTTTTGTTTTTGAAGCTCTTGAGCTTTTTATAGTGTTCACTCAATGTGATACATACATCATAATGCAATCTCAGCTGCTGCCGCAACCTCCTAATACACCACTCAAGCTGCTGCAGACCTCCTAATATACCTTTCTACTTTGCTGCAGAACCTCATAATATCATACCTCAGCTGTCTGCAAGACCTCATAATACACCCAGCTAACCGCAGAACTCAACAACACCTCAGCTAGCAGCAGAACATTAATAATAAACCTCACAGCTCAGCTGCAAGAAACCTCAATAAAACACACTATATCTGCTAGCAGAAACCATCAATAATACGAACCTTATGGCGCTGCGCATAACCTCTAATACAACCTAATATCCTTCTGCCGAACCTTATAATACACCTCAGCTGCTGCGCAGACCTCATTAATACACCTCAAGCTGCTGAGCAGAACACTCATAATACACCTAAAACTGCTGCCTAACCTCATTATAATGTACACCTACATCTGCTGCAGAACCTCATTAATAAACAAAACCTCTCAGTCTCGCTACAGAACCTGATAATGCAGTCCTCAGCTGCTGCAGAACCACAAAATACAAATCCTCAGCTGACTGCAAGAACCCTCACAATACACTTCAGCGCTTGCAGACCTCAAAAATACACCTCAGCTGCTGCAAGACCACATAATACCACTAACCTCATCTAAACTCGCAAGCGCCTCATAATACAACCTCAGCTACTCAGACCATTCATAATACCACCTCAGCTGCTGCAGAACCTCATAATACAACCTCAGCCTGCAGCAGAACCTCACATTAGGTACACCTCAGCTGCAAGCAGAACCTCATCATACATCTCAGCTGCTGCAGAACAACATAATACACTTCAGCTGACATGCAGAGCCTCATAATACACTCACAGCTGGCTGCAGAACCTCATAAATACACCCCAGCTGCTGCAGACAACATCATAATAACTCAGTTGCTGCAGGAAAACCTGCATAATACACATCAAGCTGCTGCAGGACCCTCATAATATACACTCCATCTGCTGCAGAACCTCTGCATAAACAAACCTCATCATGCTGCAGAACCACATAATACACCTCATCTGCTACAGAACCTCCTAAATAGACCTCTCAGAGCTGGTCTGCTAGAGTAGCTCAAATAACACACACTGTCTGCAGGAACGTCATAATATACCTCAGCTGCTGCAGAACCACCATTCACAAACACCTCAACTACGACACGAACCTCAATAATACACACATCATCTAGCTGCAGAGTAACCCGAGCGCGAGAATACACCTCAACTCTTATGCTCACGACACCACATAGACCTCATCACCTATCCGACAATACCTACACAAATAACACAGACCACACACACTGCGCACACACACACACATAATACACGCGACAGCAGCTGCTACAGAAGCACACCATCACAAATAAAACAACCATCATCCTACAGTCTGCGCTGCCAATCAGAATACCACTATGAAACACTAACACTTTCAGACTGTGCTGCAGAACATCAACTAAACTACACACCTCATCTGCTACCACAGAACCCTCAATAAATACCACCCGTCATCTAAGTCATACTCGCTGAACCTCATGCAACTCACCAATCTCACCATTGATCTAACGCTAGCGCAGAACCATCATAAGCTACAACCTCACTTGCTGAGCAGAAACCTCATAATACACTCCAGCTGCTGAGAGCCTCATAATACAACCTCATCACTGCTACAGAACACTCATAATAACAGCCTCTATCTACTGCATTTCAAGAGACAGAACCTCATAATAACACAGCCATCTTCTCGCTACACGAACCTCACATAATATACCACATCTAACACCTGCTGCAGACCATCATAATACACCTCATCTGCTGCAGAATCCCCCTCATGAAACATACTCAAGCAGCGCAGAACATCATAATAACACCTCCAGCTGCAGACAGGACAACATAATACACTCAACGCTGCAGAACACATCATAATAATACACCTCATCTGCCGCAGAAAACCATATCTCTATCTCTCACCATACTGAGCTGCTACAGAACCTTCCACATCTATTACTCATCCTACACACTGCTGGACAAACCTCATAATACACGTCAGTCTGTCTGACAGAACCTTCCTAATAACACCTCACTGCTTCAGAACCTCACAAGTACACCTCAGCTGCTTGCAGACCACATAATACACGCTCAACATACTGCCTGCAATCCGCCTCATAATAACACCCTCCATCTACAACCACAACACAAGAATGCGGGGGGTAGGGGGGGGGGGGGGGGGGGGGGGCCAGAGCCTCATGAATACACCTCAACATGCTGACATCGAACCTACACACACACGATCACTCTAACCGCAGGGACACACACACACAGCACACACGAGCAGACACACACTAGCCGACGAGGGGCTAGCGAGTGCAGAACCCCGGCAAAGGCAAGAATTGCTCGCCTAGATCCACGTGCTGCTGGCAGACAACATAATACAAAGCCTTCAGTGCGAGTGCAGGCCACAGGTCAGCGCGTCCAGAAACCCCATAATACACCTCAGCTTCTAGCAGACAAACCTCATAATACAACTCTCCAACAGCTTCTGAAGAACATCATAATACCCTCAGCTGCTAGCAGAAACCTCATAATACACCTCAGCTGCTGCAATAACCTCCATAATATACCTCATCTGCTGCAGAAACCTCATAATAGCAATACACCTCAGTCAGCTGAGAACCATCATAATACACCTCTCTATCCTGTCTACAACAACCTCTCAACACACACACACAACCCATCTGCTGCTTTCAGACAGCCTCATAATCTACACCTCAGCTGCCTGTGCGCGAGCGCGCGTAATATTATACGCTACCTTCAGACTGTCTCAGCAGAACCACATCAGTAACCAGCGAAAAGCTCGAGCACCTATACGCTGACACAAATCCACTACACAATTACAGCGCGAGCAAATCTAGCTGCACTCATCACACACACTCTCTATCTCAGCCGGCTGCAGAGCCCTCATAAAATACACTGCAAGACTTGCTGCAGAACCCATAATACACCTCAGCTGCCTGCAAGTGCGCGAGCGCACGCGCATTAAACAACCAACACACACATTCTATCTCTATATCTCTAGTCTACACGTCATAATACACCTCAGCTGCTGCAAAAAACCTCATAATACTCTTCAGCATGCCGGCAGAACCTCCATAATGTGACACCTCTACTGAGCTTGCAGTGCCGCGCGAGCGCGAGAATTCACAAAATCATCTGCTGCTAGTGGAAACCACACATGAGACATCTCAGCTGTCTTTCAGAGCCTCATATGACACCTCAGCTGCTGCAGGTAACACACAACAACCTCGCAGTGCAGACATCCTGAACAGCGATTGCCCTAGCAAGCGATCATCATATATATTTCAGACATACGCTGCTCGCTTCAAGTCGACTCTCTTATCTCTACCATTCTTTAATGACACTAATACTTGGGCGTTAAGAGTTCAACATACATTGATGTTGAAAAAGCGAAACACACACACCCTCTGTGCGCCGAGATCATCATCTACGTATCTGCGCTGCGATTCGAGTGAAGTGATGTAATTCTTATCATTGATGTGAGTCTCTATGTACTCTGTATTCAGAAGTCTCCACCCAGAGTATTTTTATAGACCTGTCATGTACTGAGCCCGCAGCCTCCAGCCTATGTGGCCACAGCTCTCCTCAGTCATTGCTCATAACTGTCTAGAGGAATTCACAGTGTAACACCACAGTAAATATCATTCCATAGGAGACAGCTCCGGAGCCACTCGCTGCCCAAGAAATTTTTTTTTTTTTTTGCAAGACGGCAATTCTCCTCTCAAGTTGTCATCTACAAAAAATAATTTCCATACTGTCCACTTCCTTAGATAATGATTACTGTGAACAGGTGTCAGCGCGTTGTACCTTAGCTGTCTCCACAACATCTTCTGCTCTCTACATATCAATGGGCTCGTTTCAATCATGAAAAGCTCTTCTCATATACATTGGGGGAGATTTGCCGAGGACTAGCATTTTCTATGTCGGAGTAAGGGGAAACAAGTCTATGAAGAGCTACTTCACGAATACAATACTTATGCCAGTAACTGAGTTCTCTCTCTCTTTTTCACTGAGTCGTATTGTGATCCCTGCCGCCGCAAACCAATTTGACACACACAAGTAATAGACAAAATACGCGAAATACCCCGTAGTGTAAATTGCGGCGTTTATGTCCCGGTGTGTGCGAGCATAATTGAACGTAAACAGCAAGCACACACACTAAGGGAGTCTCTATCAGGAGGCAAGGCGGATGTGCAGTATCTCTGGAACCGCATCAGCGAGATGGGGCATTGGTTATTGTAACGCCGTCACAGGCAGTAGAGGATTCTCTGAATATCTTGAAAACCCTTTTTTCAAAGGGGGTTCTCCTCAACACACTGATTTCCATCTTAACCTCAGTCCTGTTTATTCACAGTTTCATTTTGAATTCAACGCGGGCTTGTGTACTGGCTTCTTCTGGTTTCTAACTGGCCTGAAGTGAAGAACTGCTGAGGACAAACACAACCAAGCTCAGTAGCTATATGACCAGGGCTGGCAAGCCTACTCAGGAGACAGCATCGTTCCGGTCTTGTAGCATCTCTAACAACCAGTCTGCTGGCAGGCTAACAGGAGAGATTTAAACAGTCAGCTATGCTATTGCAAACCAGTGCTGGCAGCCTATCAGGAAGAGATTTGTTCAGGTCTGTAGCTATAGCAACCAGTTCTCTGCTAGGCAACCATCACAGAAGATCAAACAGGACTTATAGAAAAAGCAATAGCGACCTGAGGAGCTGATGCAGAGCCCAAAACAAGAGGGGATAATCTATAAATAGTCTATGTACACGTGTTAATTGACACAATATTGCAAAGTGACTTGTTTTGCAAGATCTTTAACATAAAAAGCAGCAAATCTTGTAAGTGAGACACCCCTTTAAGGACTACTGTATAACTATAGAGCACCTACTACTGTTGTAGAGCATATCAGTTGACCAAAAAGACAACACACCTTCTGTAAACTTCACATACTTGACTGAGATACCTAGCAAGTTGACTAGAGGCACAGATAGAAGAACAGCCCCACACAATTGTCCTGGCATGGCACCTGGTTACCGTCCTAATTGCTAAATGATTGTACATTTTCTACTGAGACGCGTCCGTCCCTTCACACAGCTAGTCACACGGAAGAAACACAAAATAGGTATGTAATAAAGGTCATGTAACAGATCACACACACGAAGTAAGAGTGCGCGCGCGCGAGCGAATATAATACCGAGAGCAATCAAAATGAGCGTCACCACTCTACACGCCAAAGCGTCACATCATCTTACAGTCGTTTAAACTAAGGAGCTACAACTTGTTAGGCCACATTACGCGCGATCTCATGTCATGCTGCTGTCAGCGAGGTGGCCACACTATGTACAAAACATGCCACTTATATATATATCCGGCGCAACTGTCCATGGCTCTCCAAAGTGCTATTTACACACATGCCACTCTCTTCTCACAGGTCGTGATACATCTAGCACGCGGAGTTTTATACTGACTTTTAAAGAACATTCGCATGCATCCAGTGCTCTCTCTATCTATCTCTATCTCTCCCGGCGACACTTGCCGTCAACCAAACGTTCACTCCTACTACCATCTACATATTAGCCAATACACACATATCAAGACCTTTAAGCGCGACCACAAGCGCAAGGGACATCAGTCAAAGTGGTACATCTCTGTTATATCATCACGAGCGAGATTTATGCCTGGACTAATAGGTCAAACTGATTCTGCCATGCCCCTTCGTATTTGACTGAGTGTTCAGAATGAGGCAATTTTCTTGGAGTGCGAGAGAAGAGGCTGAGATATTATGAGCGAGAGTGAGTGTGTGCGAGAGTACTTAATTTAAGACACTGAGTAATGGATGATCAAGTGCGAGTGCGCGCAGACACACACAGCGAGAGATCCTCACACTACTCAACGACAGTAGGTTCTATCTACGCGGGAGTTGAAGGGTGGGGGGTCTATTGCGGAGAGGGATTACTTATCTAGGGGAGATCATGTATGATATTTCGCGAGAAGACACACATACATCGCACTCGACAGTTTTCAGCCAGTATATTCTTAACTGGCTACAAATTTGCGCCTCCGTGTATCGGCGCAGAGGGTGAGATCATACATGCGGTGTAAAGTCCGCGCGCCACATCGCTCAGTGTGTAAGGCGCAGTTGCTGAGACTAGGGCGCCTATCAATATTCACCCGTCCGAGCGGCGACGTGCCGGCCCATTACATGCGGGGAAATAGCACACCGCGCTCGCCATGAGTGAGGCGCAGTGCGGGACTTGCGCAATCGGGGACTGCGCCGAAACATGTATTCTGATTCGAGACGGCTGGAACAGCGAGAAATCATTAAAGAGTGATGTTTCTGTGCGGACATGGATGATTCAACAATAAAAAAAAACATTCAACCGCTTTTATCTTACAGGTGAAACAAAACATCACTCTGAAAAAGAGCATTCAACCATACTAAAAAAATCCATACAAATAAGAATCACTTATCCCAAAAATCAAGATGAGAAGCTATATGCGTCTACATCTCTGATTATTAGGATATTGGGAAATTATCCAGAGTGTGGGAATACAGTAATTCAAATTCTGTAGAGAGCTCATTTACTCATTGGTTCGGAGATAATAAGATTATTTGAATCAAGAAACCAGCCAATCAGAATAGGAGCGAGCGAGTGACGTACCAAGTAAACCTATGGAGATGTAATTGATCCAATCAGAATCAAAGGCGGGACAGTTCCAAAATACAGTAAAAATGCAGAAAAGAGCTGAATGTTGAGCTAAGCTGCGGGCTATTGCAATCTCCGTCCAATCAGAAGCGCGAGCTATTTTTCTCCCATTGAAGTCTATGGCCAATCGGGGGCAATGAAAATCTCGCTCTCGACAGCGCCGTGCGGCATGGCGAACATAATTAAAAAACAAATCAATTTTTTCAAATAAGTGGTAACAATCATCTCGAAAAGAGCTCTGAAACCTTCTTTATAAAAACATAAATCAAATCATAATCCCTAACAACGCGGTATTGATCCGCCGAGTACCCTAGCCGCTACATAAGGAATCACGCGCAAATATACTTAGAGAATTTGGCGGGAAAAACAGTAATTCAAAATCTGTAAGCTGCTTCTCATCTGGTCCGGAACAGAAGCCAGCCATACAGAATAATCAGTCGACAGCTGACACACACCATTATATAGTCATTAGTTGGGGAGTAAGTATAGTGGACCCAAAAATCTCTGTCATTCAATGAGCGGAACATGGGCGCGCGCGAGAGTGCGAGACTGGGATAAAATACACAGGCACGCGGCTCGAGTGAGTTTGAGAGCCCAAAGGTCGGCAATAATGTGGTATCTCACTCTCTATCGAGTCTATATATATATACAGTCTCTCTCTTATGAGTGGACGAAAGAAACACACACTACACTAGAGGCGCCCTAAGAAAAGTTATTACTGTCTATGCGGGAAATAATTCTAAGTACTATATGGGAATAAGAGGCTCGTCCAGCTTAGCCATCAGCGGTGAGGCTACCTTCCTCAATTAACAGATATATTCGTAATGGGAAAACACACACACATGCAAAGCGAGTCTCTCTGTTTGTGATTGGCTAATTTTAAAAAAGGCGTGGTTATTTGAGCACACACAAATACACACGTGCGGCGAGCGTGCGAGCGAGAGCGAGCGTGAGAGAGAGCCACAATTGCAAACACACTACACACACAAACGAGAATACATGGCAGACAATAAAATAAGACTACGAAGTATTGACCGATCCTCTATTTAAAGATCAATAATATGCGGGACTAGCCGCGAAAAACAAACAAAACTTTATTAATTCAATAACATTAATTCTCTCACCACTCTTTATTTCTTTATTTTCGATAGTGTACCCACTCCCTAATTATGATCATTATGAGCTAATAAGCGAACAAAAAAAAAATGAATTTATTACTACATCAATATCTTATTATGGACGAGGCCGGTAGCTCACCATGCCCCCATGATTGTCTTAAGACATGGACGATCCCCTCTTTCCCCCCCAACCCGACGACAGTACTAAGAATATTCCCATAAACAATAAAAAACTTTTAGGTCCCCTCTTACTATCTCGCCACATTCACATTTTCCACAATCAAAATAACAATAGACGCACAACATATGATCGGTGGATTCAATATCTGCCGCCTGGGCTCAACCATCAGCTCTTTTCTGCCTTTTCTACTGTATTTTGAACTGTTCCCGCTTTGCGAACATTTGATTGGTCCATTAACACTCTCCATAAGCTTATAAGGTTCACTGTCGCTCCTAATTCTGATTGGTTTGGTTTCTGACCGACCAATGAGAAGTGCTTACAGAATTATAATTACTGTATTTCCCGGCATTCCTCTATATCAGCAATTCCAGATGTAGCGCCGTTCTCGGCGACGAAAGCCGGCTGTTAGGGATTTGATTATTTATAATTATAGAAGGTTTCAGCTCTTTTTCAGAAGACAAAATACTTTTTTTTTACACACCTTAATAAAATGAATTATTTTTTACGCGCTGAGCTAGCTGAGAGTTCTCATTGCCCCGAATCTCATCCATTGATAACAATGAGGGGACAAAGTAGCTTGCGCTCTGATTGGCCGAGATAGCCAAGCCTCGCGAGATTCCAACCAATCAGCTCTTTTTCTGCATTTTCTTTTTTATACTGTATTTTGACTGTCCCCCTTTGAATCTTTCGAATGGTCTAATACTTCTCCATAAGGTTTATAATGGGTCACTGTCTCACTCCTACATTTACTGATTTGGCTGTTTTCTGCCGACCTCAATCTGAGAAAGTCGCATTATCAGACATTGAAACTTAGCTGTATGCGTCCCGGCAATTTCCAGAATAATCTCAAATCTTAGATGTTAGCGCCTTTCTAAGATATATTTTATGGAACAGTGTCATTTTTTTTACTTTTCATTCTTTTTTCTTTCTTACGGTTTATAAGCTCTTATTTTCTGACAATGTTTTTACACCTACTTATTTACTCTAAGCGATATTTTTCTGGGAATCATACTCCAATGCGCACGAGACCGAGAGGCCAGAGATTTCCTTTTGCGATCTCTATATGTTCTCTCATGTTCCGTTCTCCATCACTTCACTCTTCGCCCCTAAGGCTCTATTCTATACCACGACACACACACACACACAACATCAGAGCGAGTGCGACTCTCTAGTCTCTCTCATATCGCGCGGCCTCAATGTGATCCACTATAGTGGTCTGGAGCATACGGGGGGGCGGGGGGGGGGGGGGGCGGGCGGGGGGGGGTCTGACAACAACTCGAGAGATTATTGCCTCAGTGAGAGAGAGAGCAAATCTGAGTCCGTGAGGCGAGGCTTGAGATATTTTTTTTGTTGGTTGGGAGTGGGGTTGTATGGGGGGGGGAGACGGGGTGTGCGCGAGAGAGAGGCAAATATAACCCAACTATAAATCAATAACGAACTTCTACACTAGCGCTACAAGCAATCACATAGATATGCACAGAACTACACACTCATAATTATCATTTTAGGCGCATTCCGAGAAAGTGGCAGAAGGCTGCACTAACATCACATTCCTGCGTCGACAGTGCGTGGATTCAGAATCCAGGAGGCGAATAGATGCCAAGAAAATAGCGTAAAAATACTTCCCTTTCATCACCTGTCACCTCTCTTTCCCATAGTGTCATCACAGTAAGTAGACCTGGAAGGCCTTTACACAGTAAATTGCAGAGATCTTACCCTCATCCGTCTAAACAACCATACACCCAGCGCCGCCCCAACAATCTGCCTACGCTCAGTCGGAACCGCGCAGTTCGAAAACAATAGAATTATCTGTAATCTTATAAGAGACAAATATACTTCATTCTCCGCCATCACTGGATCTCGCATCCTTCCACACAGGTGACTACACCCGTGCTCGAGAAGCTCTCTGTTCTAATCAGATAAAAGAGTTATGGTAAGGGAACCATAGAATCCTTTTTGCACTCAGAGCACATAAACTGTCTCTTATCTCATGACTAAAGTTAAATCTATTGACCAATGTATCTGTATGTGTAAGCGTTTCTTTGAAAGCTAAACTTATCGCCGGTGAGAAAGTCCACTTTTGTTGCAAGTTCAGCTCTGGGAGCGGGGGATGAATCCATTACATAAGACATGATGCCACCAACTGTGGACTAAAAAAATACACAAACCCTTTCATGTAAAATCATCCTTAAATGTGCATCTCTTCAAACTGTTTTCTTTAAGATCATTAACAGCTATTATTAATATCTTATATTAACATTTTTTAAGAACCATCATTGTAAAGGATCGTACAAAAAACATCCAATCTCAATGACAAATCGGTCCAAGAAAATTGTAAACTTTCTGGGCGTGGGATCCTTGGGGCGCGAGAGGGATGATTGAGGAGGGGCATCTCCAGATTCACAAAACAAACTACAAGACATTAGCGCAAACTATATACCAGGAGGTACAACGGATGGTCAGAAGACAGGATACAGCCAACAGGCAGAGGTCAGGAACAGAAAAAGGATGACAAAGACCAGAGATAGGGTGCAGGAAGTCCAGCATGGACATCAACTCTCGAGGACCCAGAGTGCAAACAAAAAGGCAGGGCAAAATAGTTTACCCTCCCGTGAGTTTAGATGGATCGCAAAGCTGTGAGTCCTGAGGCAGTAACATATTGGCCCCTGGAAGCACAGATCAACATAAACAGCCAGCACATCCTCCTCCAGGGTCAAAGGCATAATGTAAGCCAAACCTAACACCTTACTGGAATTTTTACACAATTACTTTCTACAACAATGAACCATAGAACATAATAAGACGACTGAAAATATTCCCACCCTGTTCCACCAGGTCATATTGCAGCTATCAGTAGTAGTATAGTTTGCCACAAATACAATTTACTTACAGAAAACTCATGGGGCCAAACCAGAAAGTCGTTGACCTTTGGACATAAAAATCGGTTAATGTCTACTTTAGTGTGCTCTTTAATGGTCTATTTAAATGATGAATAATTGAGTTAATTTCTATGAGAAGGAGCATCTACTACACGGCCAGCGCCATTTATAAAATGGACAAACAAAAATTTAATACATGTGAACACCTTACTCAATATAAGTTTACAGATGATTCCCAGGAGAGAAACACGACAAACATCATGAGATGTATTAGCAAATCAATAAAACCAGCTAGAACTATGCAGGGAAAATATGAACATCATTAGCAATCAATCTGGCTGAATTTACAGAAATCCTACAAATATTTTATGCAATTTGCCTGCAGTTGAGTCTCTTACTCTCCGCTCGAAATTTGAAGTTATGAATCAATACGGAAGACGCTAAATGTAAAAAAAAGCACCAAATATTATGTCCTTATTTATGGAATGACTCACAATATTATCAAGGGCTGTGCAGGCAATCCACTCAACTCAGTCCCTTAATCCCCCTCAACCCCCTAAGGACTGGTCTGCTTTCATTTTTCTCTTTTTGTTTTTCATCCTTCCTTTCAAAATATTATAAATTTTGTATTATTTTAAAATTATTATAAGGAATTTTTTAATGTATATTTTTAAGTATGTGTTTTTTAAGTATTTTTATGGTTCTATTTAATGTATCATTTTAAGAATGACTGATTGGTGGGGTCTGTCTGCCTGAACCTCCACAGTCAATGAATGGACCATAGCACTAGCTATCTTGCATTGCACTGTTACATTTCACATCAGTTTGATAAGAATAGGGTGAACAATTTTCAGCCTCAGCCTTTTCCTTATTTAAAGGGGTTTTCCAGTTTAAAAATAATAAATGAATGAAACTGTTCTATAACTGGGTAATAAAACAAACAAAAAGAAACATTACCACCATTCCTCCACCACACTACATTTCTACATTGCTGCTGGCCCAGGGGGCTATCGATCGCTGCTATACCTCATGGGGCACCATCATTTGGTCACCTACCATTAGCACTCACAAGCCATTCCCTTTCTGAGTGGTCACATCAAGAAAATGGCACCTGACCTCTGCAGGCATTAATTGGCTGCGGGGGCCAAAAGGAAAGCCGGGAACACTGCCACCAGAAATCATTTGCTGGAACAGTGAGTAAAGAGATAACTAATTTTTCTTCTATTTTTTTTCCCCCATCCTTAAAAAAATTTTAAACTGTAAAACCCCTTTAAGCACCCTTTCCCACCAAACAGCTTTTTTTCCCCCCGATTCCCAATACATATAAAACTAAATTCTCCCAACGGAGAAGGCTCTAGTGCAAAAGGGTTTTTGGCCCCCTGGGCAAAAAAACCCCGGGAAAAACTGAACCAGCTACATAAAGGGGTATTTACATCTCATTGATTAGTTTTTAAAAATTAAGTTTAAAGGGAAAATTTTAAACATTGTTTACCAAAAAACATTGCTATTTCTTTTTTGCTTCATTTCCGGGTTAGAACGTTTTTAAAACTCCTCCCTTTTTTTAACAAAGTTTTTCCAAAGGTTCCCAAAAACCCCAAATTTTCCCCTGCTCTAAAGTTCAGACCTGAATGGGACATTTTCACAGGAGCTTGTTTATTTTTTCTTCCCCCCCAAAAATTTTAACCCCTTTAGAGTTCTGTAGATTTGGGCCTTTGGGTTTTTAAAAAACCTCTCCTTCCACAATATCCCTCAAAACAGAATGAGAAAAGGAAATAGCCGGGTTTGAAAACTCATCACTCCCTTGGAGTAAAGGGCCCCAAAAGCGGGAAAAGGAAGGGGGAGCCTAAAGCTGGATGGGAAGACCCAGGCTTTTGTGAGACAGACAGAGGAAAAAAACCCCCTTTAAGTAGCAATAAATAAAATTAAAACCACCATATATCAAAACCCAAAAAATTTGGCCCCATTTTAGAAAAAAAGGTAAAAATTTTCATGCACCGAGGGGGGACACCCACAACACCTACATGAAAAAAACTTTGAGTTTCTTAAGTCACATTTTTTTGGGATAAAAAAAACCCTTAGGGCCCACCCCCCCGGTCTTAAAAAACCGGGAAATCTCAAGGCGGGGGGTCCTATTCTATTTTTTACCTCTCACTGGGTCAAATTCAATTTCTCATTGGGTCAAAAAACCCCCTTCCTTTAATTTCCAGAGAGAAAAATAAAAAAAAAGACCAAACCTTGCAACATACGCACTGTAAAGCAACCTTGGAAGGGGCCCGGGGTGCAAGAAACCAAAAGGGGAGGAGATTTAAGAATCTCATATTTGGGTTTTTGGGCATATTGTAACAAACTGAGGTAGGGGATCCACGGGAAAGGGCCGCAAGTAAAGGGGGAAGCCCACACCGGGGAGGGGAACCTAAGTGGGGCCCCCCTTTTTTTCACCAAGCCCCCCGCAAAGCGGGATGGACTTGGCTGCGGCAGGAATCTCCCAGGCGCTTCCACTGGGGGAATTTGGGCTTGCAGGGGGGGCCAAGGGTAGGCGGGGTACAAATACTTCAACCCAAGCTCATACCCCGGAGACGGGGCGGGAAGGTGGGGGCAGGGGGCCAGAAAAATTCCCGGGTCAAAAAACCCTGGGAAAAATGATTTCAAATACAGGGGTAATCACAAACAAGGTTTTCGGGAACCCGCATTCTAAATAGAAAAAGGGCACAAAAAAATCCGGCAGGGTTCCCAGGAAGAGGCCGGCTTAAATGGGGGCGGGGCGCCCGGCAAAACCCCAATTCCCCGGCGCACGGGGCCCTTTTAAAAATTAACCCACTGCTGGACGGGGCCGCACTAAAACCCGGTAACCGCACCCCGCCGGGGGGACAGAGACAGAGGGAGCAAGAGGGGGGTGGGCCCCAGGGGGAAAGGGCCCCCCTTGGAAAAAACGCGGCAAGGGGAAAAAAGGGAGGGGCCCCGGACCCCCCGGAATCCGCCCCCGTGGCGTGCCCGGTGCTTTCCCTGCCCCCGGGCAACCCCGGGGGGCACGGGCCCAACCCGGACCCAAAAATTTTTTTTAAAACCTATAAAGGGGGAAAAGGAATGCCTCCATTTTGGTTTCTTGCACCCCCCCACCCCACAGGCTATTATAGCAGTGCAGAAATGCTTAAAAAGGGTTGGTGTTTTTTTTTTTTTTTCCTCTCGGGATTATGACCCAAAGAAAGTCTAAATTTTTGACTCTAGTGAAGGTAAAATAAGTGGGAAACCACCTCCCTTTAAAGATCCCGTTGTAAGCCGGGGGGGCATAAGCTTTTTTTTAATAAAAAAACATGTAAACCCTAAACTAAATTTTTTTTTCATTATTGTAGATTAGCATAAAAAACCACAACACCTAACCCCTCAGAGTGGTTTAAGGGTTGCCCAAAGTTTAGGACAAAGGTATATTTGGCGGGAGGGAAAGGCACCCCCACACACACACACACAAAATGTCACTCTTTTAAATTTTGGGCCCAAATGTGCTGCGCCTTTTTTAAATTTCCCTGTCAAAATTTTCAAAAAAATTTGGGGAAAACCTGCGGGCCAAATTTTAAAAAAAAATTGTTGATGGTTTACACTTTAAGATCTTTCGAGTAAAAATGTAACATTACAGTTACTGGTTAAGTTCTTCAGTAACTCAAGTAAACTCTGCCTTTTTCCGGGAAATAAACTAAATCTTATGCAAGTAAGTTTTTTAGTAACTTAAAAATTAAAGGGAAAAATTTTTGGGAAAATGTAAAAAACAGTTTTGGGGCGTGAAAGGGGACCCACGGGAACCGCTGAAGCGATGGTAAAAAAGGCCCACTTCGGACCCGGTCTAAGTGGGCCCGGGAAATTCACCAGGCCGCCACAAAAAGGTGGATTTCCCGGGGGGGTTTCCCCCCGGTCACTACCCCCTGAGCAACTTGCTTGCGGGGGCCGGGCGAGGTGCAGCGAGGTAAAAAGGGGCCCGGGGCCGGCCCCTAGTGGGGGACAACCCAAAGTTGGGACGGGGCCGGAAAAACTTTGCAGGGAAGGAAAAAACTAGCAAGAGGTTCGGTAAAAGGGGAGGTTAACAAGACTTCCCAACCCTTTCACAAAGGAAAAACGCACTAAAGACCCCGGCAAGAGCTTTGGGAAAGGTTGGAGCCATTATATAGGGTCGGCCCCTGGGCAATAGCCAAAACCCCGCGCTGCCCTTTTTAAATTGAGCAACCCCGGCGCCCCGGGGGCCCCCCAAAGGGAAACCCGGGAAAACGCGGGGCCTTTGGGGCCGGCAAGAGGACGCGGGGAAGGCAGGAGAGCAGTGGGGGTGACAAAAAGCACTCCGTGAGGTGAGTAGCGCCCACAGCCCGACATGGGGCCCAAAGGCCCCCTACACTCCCGTCGGGGGGGACATGAAAGGGGAAATGGATGTGCCCACACCCTCCCTCACGGGCGGTCGCCATTCGTGACAAAAAACCCTTGAGACCCAAAAAGAAAATTTGGGTGAGAAATCGGGTGCAGTTTTAATTTTCCATAAAATATCTGTTTAGAAAGTCGGCGCTCAGATCCCAGAGCCGGGGAAAACCCCCTTCACAAAAATAAAAAAGGACATTTTTGGGGAAGCTTTGAGCGACTCTATTCTCCAAACAAATTAAACTCAATAAGACGAATGCAGCCAGCTCCTAAGCCCCCCTTTTATCTTTGAAGGGGTTTTTTGCCCAAGAAAAAATTTTATGCCCAGAAGCTTGTAAATTAAAAAAATTTAACTTTTTTAAACCCTTTCCCAACATTATTATTAAAAATGCAGAATCATTTTTTTTTTAAAGCTGCTCCAAAGTGATCCAAGTAAAAAAGCTTATCCCCAAAGGGGTATCCCTGGCCACTCCCCTCAACAAAACCGCTCCTCACGGGCAGCTACTGCCCGCCCACTTCCCCCCTTGTTTTTAGTAATCACACACACCACTCCCCTGACGTGTGTTCAACCCCAGTGCTGTTTTTTTCCAACTCCTTTTTCCCCATTACCCCTTAGTAATTTTGTAAAAACATGCAAATAATAAAAAGAAACCTCAACCCGTATGTGCACTGAGACAAAAAGAAATCCATGTGTCGGGTTTCCCCCTTTTTTTTAAACCCTGGGGATGCATAAGCGGAAAGGGCCCAGAAGCTGTAACCACTCTGCTACACGGTAATTTACTCCATGGGAGAAAAGCTTTCCCCCAGGGGATGCCCCTGGCCACACATGCCCCAACATCCCCCTCCTCACAGGCAGCTACTGACAGTCACTTTCCCGTTTAAGAAAATCCACCCCCACGGGCTGAGCGTGTTTTTTAAACCCTCCGGGTCTGTTTTTCCAAACTCCTTTCCCCTTTACTTCTTATAATTTTGTCAAAAAAGGGCAAATAAGTAAAAAAAAACCCCTCAATCGGTATGTGCACTGAGACAAAAAGAAATCCATGGGGTCGGCCCCCTGCAGGGTTTTTTAAAACCTAGGTCATATGCTGAAGGCAGAAAGCGGGTAACCCTCGCTACACTGAAAACCTACTCCAAAAGAAAAAGTTTACCCCCCGGGGAAATAGTCCGGGCCCGCAAAATCTCAGACCACCGCCCCCTCACAGCCTACTGACAGTCACTTCCCTGCTTAGTAATCAAAACAAACCCCACTGCTGAGCGTGTGTTCAACTCCAGTTGCTGTTTTCTACCCCCTTTTCCCCGTATTTCTTAGAATTTGCCCAAACGTGCAAAAAAGTAAAAAAACCCCTAAACAGTAGGTGCACTAAAGACAAAAAAAAATCCATGGGGTCGGCCCCTCGGGGTTTTTTTTAACCTAGGATGCATATGCTGGAAGGCAGAAGCTGTAACCACTCTGCTACACTGTAACTACTCACAGCTCCTTTGTTTGACTAGAGTGAGCGCACTGAGGAGAAATGCCTGGTGATATCACCTTTTTGGTTAACATAAAATCCCATTTTAAAAGAAATAACAAAATTTTCCCTTTCAAGCAAAAATTGAAGCTGAGGGGTGGATAAAGCAGGTATGAAAAGACTTTTTGGCAAAACCCCTTTAACTATGCAGCTCCTTGCTAGAAAAAAACAGCTCTAAACACTATAACAATAATTTAAGAAGTTAGCACAGAATATTGGACATGGAATGATGATTATATCAATAGACCAGGATTCTGAGATCTTTATACTTAAAAAAAAAAGATCCCGAACAAAAATGGGAAGAAAAACTTTTAAAGGGTTTCCCGGGGAATGAAAGTGCTTCTCCAATGTGTAATTTTTTAAAAAACCAAAAAATGAGGGAAAATTTTTCCCGGGTTTTATACATTTGGCCCGAAAAGTAACAATTTTTTCAACTCTTCATTTAGTCTTGTGATGCTTACTAAACGAAACCCCCGCTATAAAAATGCATCTTTTTTTCCTATTGTGTCAGATTTTCCTTTAAACCCGCTAAAAAAGAATTCATAAGAAGTCATGAGATGCACAAAAATAATAGTGTTGTTTTAAACTTGTTAAATCTCATTTATTAATACAATGTTATCAAAAGATAAATTAAAATTGTAAATTTTGTAAAATTTCCCTTCCCTCTGGAAATTTTTCCGGGCCCCGGGAATAGAAGTTGGGTAAAAACAAACAAATTTTTTTACAAAATTTTTTGGGAATTTTCCCAAAAGGGAAAACTTTTTAAACATTTGGGGCTTTTAAAATTTTTTTGTATTATAATGACTTTGTACTACAACGTAAAAATTGGAGCTTTGGGAGTTGAATTTCCCCCAGGTACCCGGTGTAAAGGGAGGGTTTTAAGGTCACAGACACCTGGGGACCTAGTGCTGGGGGCGTATTTTTTTGGGTTTCCAATAAGGCCTCGTTCACCCCGGTGGCTTTTGGGCCCCGGGGTTTTGGGTACGGCCCCAAAACCCCCGTCCTAAAACCCTTTCCGCAAACTCGCGTCCCCGGGGCACTGCGCCGATGGGGGATGGTTTGGGGGCGCAGCTTGCGGGGAGGGGTTTTCCCCCCATACAAATTAAAAAGGCAGGGAGGGAAAAACCCCGGCGGGAAACCACGACCCAGCCGCGCACCAACCCGCGACACCCCGGGAACCCGCCCCGGGCCCGGGCCCCGCGCTGGGACTGCCTTTTCAAAAAACCCCTGTGAACAATAACGCCAATTTTTCCCCTGGAAAACCCTGTTACTAAACCCGGGGGCGAATTTTGGGTGAGGGTTTTTTCTCAGCCAAAAGCCCCTAAACCCGCCCCAAAACCCTCGTTTTGAAAAAGGGGGCCCAAGAAACCTTTTTAATTAAAAAATGAAGAAAGAAAGGCTAAAGGGTTTTTTACTGAACCCAAGAACTTTTTAAAGGGGAAACCCGTCACATTAAAAAAATAATTTGATAGGCAAAACAAATGGTTTTTTTAAAAGCAGGAAAGCCCAAGCAGATTGGGTATAAAAGGGTTTTGGGGGGAAGATTCCGTAGAAAATTTTCCTTGTATGAGTTTTCATACAAACCCATGGCTGTCAATCAATAATAACCCCCGCCTTCTTACTCCCCCAAAAACCCATAATAAGCAGGGATTTAAATAAATAAAATTCAGCTTATACTAAATCTTTCCCCATACAACTGTATATATAAATCTGTTCAGCTCCTGCTGCTCTATAACAAGTTCTTAGCCCCCCGTGAAAAACTTTAAAACCCCTACTCATCATTTTAACAATTTTTGGGCAGGTTCCTTTAAAAAATCATTTTCTGGGCAGAACACCTAACAGGCAATTTATAAAATGTAGGAAGATTCATATATCTTCTGAACCATGAGTAAACTACAGATTTCAAAGATAGTCCAGAAAGGAGAACCCAAGTACAAATGTGAAACAAGGTATGGGTACCTTGGGTTTAGGCCCCTCTGAACCCCAGGACGGGGGTTCTTCTCCTCGCTCCCTCCTGTTTCCTCTAGGGAAAGGCTCCTTCTTTTTTAAACTATAAAAGTGATTGCATCATGTGCCTCAAAAAAATTCTGTATAATTTTTCAGGCCTGAACTCTATAATTACCTCCTGCAATTTTTCCCTTTTCAAGGGGTTTTGTTAAAACAATAAGGGGGCTTGTCCGGGATTTTACTATACCATTTGCTCTACTTTATATAAAGACAAAAGCACTGATGCTTGACAGTTGCTTGGCCAGTCTTTTGCCTTTGTTTAAGACCAACATAATGGCATACGTCGTATCTAAACGGCGTGCTTATTCTAAAGCATTTGCGCCAAAAAGAATCAGTCCGTCCGACAAGACCAACACTTTTGTTTTCCCACCCAGATTATAGCTATCCTGCTTGGGTGTATTGGTTGGGATTTATCGCCCCAACCCAGGATGTATCAATTTTGGATTTTCCTAACAATTTTGGACTTTATAACTATCTTTGACTGTTGGTCCGTTTTATAAAGGGAAAACTAGGGTTGGGGGGTGCCCCCGCGCCCTCGTGTCGGGTCGCAGGCACACCCCCAACCCCGCAGCACCACCAGCTGCGGCCGGGGGCCCCGGGCCATGCCCGGGCCGGGGACACCCCGGGGTGTCAGGGGTACACTTACCCGTCCACGTTTCCTGGCCCCCGTCCGGGCGCGCGCCCTGCTGCGGCCGGGTGCGCGCGCGCCCTCTAGTGCGCGTGCGCGGCCCCTGCGGGAATTTAAAAAAGGGGACAGTGCCCCGGGTGATTGGTTTTTTTCCCCGGGCACGGTCCCTATTTTAGCCCTCCCTCTTCCCCACACCTTGCCGAATCGATATGCCTTGTGCCTGGAGAAAGCTTCCTAAATGTCTTTTTCCTTACTGTGACCGTCCTTTCTGCCTCCTCCCTTGACCACGAACCTTTCCGCGCCCTACCTTCTGCCTGCCCCCGACTACGAGCCTGCCTCACGTTTTTGTACCCCCAAACCACCCGGTGCCCCCCGCAAGCAAGTCATCAGGGGGCGACGGGTAGCAATCCGCCGCAGAAAAGCCATCCCGCTTTGGCGCGGGCTCTGGTAAAAACCCGGGGATTATTAGACTCCGTTCCCCTGGCGGGGCTTACATCTCGTTGTGGTGGTCCAGTGGATCCACTACCCATCCAAACAGTTCGTTTGGGCCCATGGACCCCCCAAGTGCTTACCGACGTCCTCCGACCTCAAAAACCATCGTGGCCCCAGAAATCAAAGCAGATCGCCAGCAAGCGAACAGCAAAAACCAACGATACTATGATGCAGCAGCTCCTGGCCACTCAGCACCAAACGGCGCCGTGGCTAAAGGGCAGCATCGTTCCGGGGGATCCCGGGCCCCCAAAACCCCCGCTTGCCCCATCGACGAAGTTTGAGGGGGACTCCAAGGCCTGGGGGGGGTTTCATCCCCCAGTGTGCCCCCACGTGGAACTTAGGGCTGGCTTCCCCGTCCGAGAAGTCCAAGGGGTGGCCTTCGTGGTCAGTCTCCTATCCGGAAAACCCCTGGCCTGGGCGCGCCACTTTGGGCCCGGGGCGATCCTATCACAGCGGACTGGCGCCCATTCTTGCGGGGTTCCGGGGGAGCTTCGAGGAGCCGCCCCCCCGCCTCCTGCTAAACCCCTTTATTAAACCTACAGCAGGGGAACTCCTCCTTTGGGCGACGCCTGCAATTTCGCACCTTTAGCCTTAAATTGGCTGGAATGATGCTGCGTTGTGCGCCACTTCGAAGGGCCTTTCCGGCCAGATCAAGGATGCCCTCGCCACTCGGGACTCCCGACGTCATTAAGTGAGTCATCCATCGGCTAACCGCATACATCCTTTCTGGGGAGAGACGGGGGGGGAGCTCCCCCAGGAACGCGAGCCAGCTCAAACACGTGGTCCCCCCGTCTTGCGCCAGTATTTCAGGTCCCCCGGCTCCTCCCCCCCAGCCAGCCTTGGAAGGGGCCATGCAAGTGCACCCCCCTGTCCCGCAAAGCTTGCCCGACGGCGTGAGGAGAGGTTTGTCCTACGCGGCAGCCCCGAAACTTCCGGGGGGTTGCCCATTTTTTCGAAAAAACCCCGGGGAAACGCAGAAAACCTAGGATTCGTGGGAGGGCGTCCCAGGGGGTGAAAAAACCCTCCCAGGCTATTTGCCAGTTTGGTTACCCAAATTTTCCAAAAACTTTTCCGAGTGTGGGGCCCTTCCTATTCCGGATCGGGGGGGAGCTTTATGGGATTTCGTTGGTGACCAAGATCGTCTCCCCGGTGGGCCCGCCTAGCCCAAACCCTTGGTCATCTCCCCCGTCAGTGGTGAACTATTAAGCGACTCCATCCACTCCCCGACTGAACCATGCCCTACAAATAGGGAGCCCTGCACAGGGAAAGGTCACGTTTTCGTGGTTTACCCCGTTTTTCCCCCGGGTTTCTCGGGGGCTTCCTTGGCTAAAAGCGGCACGCCCCTTTCGGATTGGAAAGAGGTGAAGTTCTGCGTTGGGCCCCGGACTGCCATTCTCGTTTTTTTTCGGCCCCCCCCCCCCCCCCGGGTGCGCCCCATCCTCCACAGGTTCCCCAACCCCCACTACTGGTTTACCGCAACCTAATCGGGACTTCCAAGATTTTTTCCCCCCCCCCCCCCGAGAGGCAAGCTAGACACTTCCTCCCATCGCCCTATGATTGCCCCATAGACCGCACCCGGGCCCCAGTCCCCCCCGGGGGTAGGGTTACCCCCGCTCCCGCCCCAAAAACTGGGGCAATGTCGCCTATGTAGAAGAAAATCTACAAAGGGTTTTCATCCGCAAATCACTTCTCCGGCGGGGCCGGATTTTTTCTTTGTGGGGAAAAAAGAGGGCCCCTGAGCCCGTGCATTGTACCGTGGACAAAAAAGATCACCATCAAGAAACCCGGTCCCCCCGCCGTTAAACGGAACTCTTTGACCGTCTCCGGGGGGCCCCAAGGGCTTTTCCAAATTGGGCTTGGGGGGGGGCATAATCCATCCGATCCGGGGAAAGGGGACGAGTGGAAGACGGCCTTCAATACTCTTGAGGGAATTTTAGTATCTGGTAATGCCCTTCGGTTATGCAACCCCCCCGGCCTCTCCCGGAATTTGTCAACACATTTTCAGAGACCTCCATATGCCGTGTATGGTCTACTAGATGACATCCTGGTATTTTCACCCGACTGGGGCCCCCCAGTTACATGTGCCCAGGGCCCGAAAACGCCTGCCGAGAACCATCTTAGCAAACTGGAAAAGGCCTGTTTCACCCGTCCAGCCTCCCGTTTCTTGGTACAAAAACTCTGATACGGGTCTACGGAGGGGCCCCCCCAAACTCTCCCCGCCGTCCCAGTGGCCCCGCCCCCTTGGCCCCCCGGGAAAACAACGTTTCCTGGGTTTCGCAAATTATTACGTAAAATTTACCCGCCTTTTCCCAAAGTTGGTAGACCCATTTTGGCCCTCACAAAGAAACAGCCAAAACCCAAACTGGGCCTTTCCCGGGCCCGAAGAAGCCTTTTCCAAGCAAAAAGGGACATTCGCCCTCCCACCGGTGTATCCCGGCCGATACCGAGAAAACCCTTTTTCTGAAGTGGACCCTCTTTCCCTAGGAGCCGGGCACTGCTCACCCAAAAGGGGCCCCACGGCAAGACTCGGACCTGCGGGTTCTTTTCCAGGGCCTTTTCACCAGCGGAAAAATATACCATCGGGGGTTCGGGAACTTTTAGCCTTAAACTTGCCCAAAAAAGGCGCCCACCCTCCGGAGGGGGCTCGGGTTCCCCCCGAATATCTTTACTGACCACAAAAACCCCTCTATCCCCAGACTGCACAAAAGCTGAATCCCGTCAAGCGAGAGGTCCCTGTTCTTTTCCCGTTTCAACTACACATCCACTTTCCCACCGCAGAAAAAAAACCCAAGCCCCATGCTCTTTTCCCGTGTCCCATGTTGTGGGGGAGGAAGAGGCGGCCCCACAACATATTGTACCCCCCGGGAAAGTCTGATGTCTGTGCACCCCTAACCTCCAAGGGGTACCTCCAGGGAAACGTATGTGCCCCTGGCCCCCGGTTGAGGGGCCCGAAATGGGGTCACGTTCCCGATAGCCGGGGGACCCTGGGGTTCGAAGGTTTTTGTTTTGTGTTTTTCCCTATATTTTTTTGGCCTGGTCTGAAAAAGTAAAGGGGTTTTTTGGGGGGCCCGCACCCCTTTCCCCAAAAAGTCACCCCCCCAAAGACCTGGGACTACTCCAACCCCTGGGTGCCTAGCTGTCCTTTGGGCCATATTGCCATGGGGCTTCATAATACTTACCCCCCTCTGAGGGTAATACGGCATTTGGGTAACACTGACCGTTTTTTTTTTCCCAAAATGGCTCATTTTTGTTCCCTTGCCGGGCCTTTTCCTTTTTCGCCTCGGCCGCCAATATTTTTTTTGAACACAAAATTTTTGTCTGATGGGCTCCCCAAAACATATCTCGGGCCGGGGGAGTCCAGTTGTCTCGAGATTTTGGCGAGGCCTCTTTCTCCTATGCAATGGAACGGGCCTCCCGTACCCCCCACAACCAATGGGGAAAAGTGGAAGGGTGAACCCCGGGCCTAGGTACTTATCTCCCCCACTTCACTTCGCCAAAACAAAATGATTGGTCCAGTCACAAAACCTTGGCGGAATTTTCTTTTAATTCCCTGGACCTTTATTCCGCTGGGGCATCCCCCCTTCTCCAATGTCTTTGGGCGGGATCCCCGCCCCCCCCTTCCCCCTCTGCCCCTGCCTCCTTTCCCATGTCCCCCCCCTTTTGGACACCCCGGGCCGTGACCTATCCCCCTGTCTGGAGGGGGACGCGCCAGTCCCTGCTCAGGCCTCGGCCCCTATGAAGACCCCCAAAAAAGGGACAAAAAAAAAACCCCCCCTCCCCGTTTTTGGGGGTAAGTGGGCGTTGCCAATAAACCGTTTTTTGTCCCCACTACAAGTGGTCCCCCTTTTTTTTGGGCCCTTTGAAAATTGAGGCGCATTAATCCGTGGCCCACAAGCTCCGGCCCCCTCCGCCATGGCACCCAAACTCCTTCCCTGTCTCCCTACTGAAGCCCGGGCACCCTTAACCCCTTCTCCGGGCCGGGGTTTCCCCCTCCCGTACTGATTCCACCAAATTTTTGCCGCAAAAAGATTTTGGGGCCCCTAAAACGGTTTGGGGAAGACGATTTTTTTTTTTGGGGGACTGGAAGGGGTTTGGGCCGAGGAAAGGTCGGGGGGGCCGGAGGAGAAAACCCCGGAAGGGGGCCCCTTGCTAAGTTTATTTCGGGGGAGAAAAGAGGGGAGGCCTAAGGGGGGGGGGGTACTGTTGCGGGGGTCCCCCGACCCCTTTTCGGGTCCAGGCCACCCGAAGCCGCAGCACCTCCTGCTGGGGCCGGGCCCGCGGTCCATGCCCGGCCCGGACCCCCGGGGTCACGGGTAACTTCCCCCACGCTCCTGGTCCCGTCCTGGCCGCGCTCCTGCTGCCGGCCGGGCCGCCCGCCCTCTAGTGCGCGCGCGCGGGCCTGCCGGGGAAATTTAAAAGGGGAAATGCGCCGGTGATTGGTTTTCAAACCGGGCCGGTCCCTATTTTAGGCCCCGCCTCTTCCCCAGCACCTTGCCGAATCGATAGTGCCTTGTGCCTGGAGAGGAAGCGTTCCTAAGTGTCTTGTTCCGTTACTGTGTACCGTACCTTCTGCCTCCGTCCCTTGACCACGAACCTTTGCCGCCTGTCCTGACCTTCTGCCTGTCCCCGACTACGAGCCTGCCTAAACGATTTTGTACCACGCAACACCTCGGCTGCCACCGCAAGCAAGTCACGTCAGGGGGAGCGACCTGGTAGCAATCCGCCGCACAAAGTCCATCCCGTTTTGCGGCGGGCTCTGGTGAAAACCGGACCTACTTAGACTCCGTTCCCCTGGCGTGGCTTACATCATCGCTTGTGGTGGTCCAGTGGATCCACTACCACATCCGTAACAGTAAGCCTTTTATATATTTATGTATGTGTACCTTACATGTTTTTTTTTTTCTTTATATGTTTTGTTTTCCCTATTGCCTCATTTGTTCCCTAATGAGCCTCTTCACTGTTTAGAGGAGGTGAAACGCGTTGGTTTTCTGTCTATGTAGTAAATGTTTTCTTATTTATTTCATATTTGTTCATCAGTTATTCATTGTTTGTATAGCTGTCACTTTTTTTTGTATATAGGGATTTGTGGTGTTTTGTATTTTTCATTAAAGTATTGGTGTAGGTAATACGTGTAGGGTATTCTTAGGATCTTATAGTTAGATTCCTGGTGGGGGCGCTCTTATCAGGGTGGCTTTCCCCATTTTTTGTAGGTAGTGTTTAACATAATAGGGAATAACTTAGGGTCTTTCTAGGTTAGACAATTAGTGATATGTTTTATTGATGTACTATTAAAAATTATGTTTTATTCAGTCCTAGGATTTGTACTATTGTTGTAGTTTTGGTGTGCTATATGCTACCTGGGAAAAATTAACAGGTGCAGCTAATAACTGAACAGCAGCTCACACACTCCACCACCAGGGGATCAATTAGATGATAAAAAACTGCACATTAGTTTAATTCCTGTTCACACTAGCATGCAGAAAAGCCACAATCTAATGCATGGGGAGATTGCATAAATGCAAAAATACCAATAAAACAACCACTCACATGCCCTCCATGCATATAAATAAGGCAATACAGAAGGGTGCCATAAATATAGATACGTGTGGTGCACCATGCTGGCTTACAACCTATTAGTGACACCCATACTATTAGATTAGGCGGGCTGCCCAGCACTTTCTAGGTGTCCAACACAAAACACAGGCTCCCTCCACTCCCCAGCACTGTTGGGCAAATAAAAACTATGACATACTGGAAAAATGTTAAATATGAGGTATTAGTTGGTACAGGGTCCCCAGTACGCAAGCTCGCAACTGACGGCAACGGTCCTCATGTCTTGCGAGTCTCTACACTAACAATTTACAGGAAAAACACATACAATAGGACACAGTAAGGTAGCTCTCATGCTAAAAATTGTCGCAGCTCATATGTGGTGAGGCTTGGACATAATAAGTCACAGTGTAGGACACTTTTTTGGGCCGTTTGTCTTTTGACGGGACACATTTATAAAGTGCCGTGAGACACTTTCAAACATAGCATGAACTCAAATTTAACGCAGACACTTTCCACTTGGACACTTTTCATGCATCTGGGCCACAGTTTACAGTTTACTATACATTATGGATGGAAGGTCGCCATACTGCCTGCCTTTCTATTGCTCATTTTCCATTAAGCTAAGCAACCAAATGTGTTTGAATCATTTTTCCTTTGTTTAACGGTTTCCCTACGCGTATGCCCCAAAAAAATTTTGGGGGTTTTTTTTGGGGACAAAAATTTTTTTTCCCTTGGAAAAGGGTTTTTTTTTAACCCGGTTGGGAAAAAATTTTTCTTGGGGGGGCCCCCCCCCCCCCCCTGGGAAAAGGTTTTTTTTTTTTTAAACCTTTAACGGGATCGGAAAAAGGGAAAATTTAACCAGGGGGGGGAAAAAAAAACCAAAACCCCCCCCCCTTTTTTTGGGGGTTTTTTATTGGGGGAACCGGGGGCCCCCCTTTTTTTGGGGGTATTTTTTGGGGGGGAAATTTTAAATTTAAAAAAAAAGGCCCCCCCCGGCCCGGGGGCAAAAAAAAAAATTTTAAAAAAAAAGGGGGGGGGGGGGGCCCCCCCAAAAAACCCCCCCCCAAAAAAGGGGGGGGAAAAAAAAATTTTTAAAAAACCATCCCAAACGGGGGAAAAATTTTTTCCCCCCCAAAAGGGGGTATTTTGGGGGGGAAAAAAAGGGGGGTTTTTCCCCCCAAAAAAAAAAACCTTTTTAAAAAAGGGGGAAAAAAAAGAGAAAACCCCCGGGGGCCCCCCCCCCCCCAAAATTAAAAAGGGGGGGGGTTCCCCCCCCGGGTTTTTCCCCCGGGGGGGCCCCCAAAAATTTTTCCGGGGGGGGCCCGGGGGGGGCCCCCCCCCCGGGGGGGTGGTGGGGGGGGGGGGGGGGTTATAGGGGGGGGGGGAAAAACCGGGGGCCCGGGGCCCCCGGGGGCCCCTTTTGGGGGGGCCCCGGGGATTTTTCCCCCCCCCCCCAAAAGGGGAAAAAAATCCAGGGGGGGGGAAAAAAAAACCAAAACAGGAAAAAAAAAATAAAAAAAAAAAGGGGGGGGGAAAAAAAAAAAAGGGGGGAAAAAGGGCAAAAAAAAAAGGGGAAAAACGGGAAAACCCAGGGGGATTAAAAAGGGGGGAAAAAAGGGGGGAAGGGGGGGGGGCCTCCAAAACCGGGGAAAATTTAAACAACCGGGGGGGGGGCCCGGAAAAGGGGGCCTGGGGAAAACCAAAAAAAGGGGAAAAAAAAAAACCCCTTTTTCCCAGGGGGGGAAAGGGAAGGTTGGGACGATCAGGGGGCCCATTAAAAGGCGGGGAAATTAGCTGCCAAAATACGCCCTAGGGGCAAGGCCAGAAGGCCCAGGAACAACGGGGGAACGGACCCGAACTGGCCAAATTTTCCTAGGGGGGAACCAACCAGGCCCGGGCCCAACACCCTGGAGGGCCCCGCGGAGTCAAGGGGTTGACCCGGGAAAGGGGAACCCAAACCCAAGGCCCCGGGCGGGCATGAACTGGAAAAAAGGAAGTTTTGGGGGGGCTGACTAGGAAAAAACCTTTGGGGAAAAGTGGCTCTAAGATTCAATCTTAACCCGATGGTAAACCCCGGGCGGGACCATGAGCTAGGGAACAACGGACGCTCGGGGGCCTTGGGGTGGGTAGGCAACAAAAGGAGCTCGGGCGGGACCCTGAGCAGGCAAAAAAGGATCCCCCAGGGCGGGGCCATGAGCTAGGCTAAACCCAAAAGGACCCCCGGGCGGGGCCATGAGCTAGGGAACCAAAAAGGGCCTCGGGCGGGACCATGAGCAGGCCAAACGGGCGCCCCTTTGGGGGGGGACCATGAGCTAGGCCAAAAACGGAGCTTTGGGCCGGGGCCCCTGAGCTAGGGCCAAAGGGGGGCTCTGGGCGGTTCCCCTGAGCTCCAAAAGGGGCGCTTTTGGGGTGGGCCCCGAACTAGCCAAACGGGGCTCCGGGCGGAAAAAAAAAGGGGCCAGCGGACAGGGGGGGGCTGACACTTTTGGGCGGGAAACCCTGAGCCGGGACTGGGATACTTTACCTTGGGCCAAACCCTGAGCCCCGCGGACAGGGGATACTGAGTCTGGGGTGAACCATGAGCCCGCGGAAGGGATATTTACGCTCTGGGGGGAACCCTAGCCAGCGGAAGGGGTTTCTTAAAGTTGGGCCGGTCCCATGAAACCCGCGGAAGGATACTACGCTTGGGCGGAACCAAAGGAGCCCGGGGCAGGATACGACCTTTTGGGGGAAATTTTAACCCGCGGCAGGGGTACTGAAACCCCTGGGGGAACCAAAAGAGCCACAGGCAATGGGTGCCAAAACCTCTGGGCGAAACCCTGAGCCAGCAGGGAACGGGTGCAGACCTCTGGGCCAACCTTTTAGCCCCGCCCCCGGGAAAAGGGGGGCGCGTGTTCCCGGGGAAAACCCTGAAAAACCTTTCGGGACAAAACGACCTCCCAGCGAGGGCAGGGTCACCCCCGGGGGAATCCCCTGGTCAGGTTTATACTTAAGGTGGGCCGGGGCCGACCCGACGTATGCCCCGGCGCCGGGCCCGGCTCCGGGTGTGGTCCTCCTTGGGGATACCGCAAAGGGAGTTGGGGGCTGCAAAGGGCCACGCCAGGAGCAGGTCCTTTAAAGGGGGCCCCCGGTTCTTCACCAAACCCGCCGCAAAGCGGGATGGACTTGGCTGCGGGAACCCCCATCGCACCCCTTTACGTGGCAAACCCGCGGGAACCCCGGGGGGCAGGCAGGAATTTCCAAAGGGGGGTTATACCCGGAAACATTTTTACAAACAGGATACCCGCAGGGGAAACGTTTTCCATAGCACCCCAAAAGGTTGCAGGGAAATGGGGCGGGTTTAAAATAAGGACGGGCCAAAGGGGAAAACGGGAAAGGAAACAGGCATGGAACATTTAAAAGGGCAGGAACCCCGGGGGAGACAGCTGGGAACCAGTGAGGAACCCCCAACAGGTGGGGAGGGGGCTCGATGGGGAACAAAAAAACTGGGGCCGCAATTTAGGGGTTTTTTCCAACAGCAGCCTGAGTCTGGCAGGGGAGCTCAAGGGGGGAAAGCTGCGGACTGAACAGGGCTGCAAAAAACGAAAACCCGAGGAGGCAAGGGAAATTCCTTCCCTTTTTAGCCAGGGTCAGGGGGAAAGGGTGCCCCAAGGGGGGGAACAGGAATTAAAAAATAAAAAAAGGGAGGAAGCTGCCCCGCCAACCCCCCCGGAGGCAAAGCCTGCACCCCAAAGGGGCCCAGGGGCAACCTAGAACCCCGAGAAACCCCCTAGAAGTGCTAAATAAGGGTTCAATCTTACTTTATGAACATCTAAAGTATTTTTTGGTTCTTATTAAGAACTTGCCAATGGTCCAGATTTTTTCATGGATGGTTTTAAAGAAGTGAAGAATCATAAAAGCCCTACAAATTGCAGTTGCCAATCTAGAAATCTTATACTCTGCGTTATTATTAGCACAGAGCTGCCATTCAATTTGAAGGTTCTCACTAGTAACTTTTATTTCACTGTTTAATTTCCAGTAGGACTTTCCTGTAATCTATAGAAAACAGATATTGCACAGACTTTATGTTAATGAAACTTATTGATTACATCGACATTTTCCTTTGCATCCATAGGCTAAAAACCTGTCCAGCTCATGCACAAGTGAAGAATATGGAGACCTTTTTACAAAGGAGAGCACTATACATTTCACTTATCCATGCGCCTATATAACTTGTGCAGAAGGGCTTTTTTGGCCCCTTGGATATGAATGAGAATGTTTCCATTCACTGACATCAAGCAGAGATTTTGATAATGGCGAATGTTGTTTTTATGTCACAAAAGCCATACTGGTGGTATACGAAGGTTACTAATATTTTTACAGATGTGCTTATTCTTTGTGTTTTTCAATGCACTCTTTTGATGTGGGAGGGGTTTAGTTAGAGATGCTTGATCTTCCATACCCAACATATTTGTTATAATTTGCATCAAAAATTTGTAGCAGCAGCCGCAAGACTACTAGAGACCAGCAATTGGCTCTACGGCTCTGTTCACACGACGGATTTGGCCGCGGTCATGGCCGCGGGTTCCGACGCGGTTTCCGCTGCCAAAACCGCGGCCAAATCACGGCCAGCTTATTAACATGGTTTCCTATTGGAAACCGCGTCAATATTCACACGCCGCGGGTGTGTGAGAACTCTCTTGTCCATTCTTGACAGGGAGCTCTCAGTGCGGCGGCCGCGCGGTGTTGCCACGGGCGTCGCCACAGGTGGTGTGCGGCTGGCCCGCGGCTCGCAGCGCGGTTTGCCCCCTGCCTATTAATTTGCATGGGGGCAAACCCTCTCCGCAAGCCGCGCCCCCAGCCCTGCCCCACCCGCGCCGAGACCACACCCAGCGCCCGCGCTGCAAACCCGCATCAGGAGACGCAAGTTTGCGGCGCGGTAAGGACGAGGTTTGGCCGCGGGAACAGCGGTGAAATCCGCGGCTGAACCCGCAGCCAAACCCGTCGTGTGAACAATGAATATAAACCACAACCGAAGCAGAAATCAATTACTGACTCAAAGGAGCAGACATATAAACACTAACAAACCAAAAGGGTTGTTGGATCTCCGCAGGTTCTCCAATGATCTAATCAGGCACTGTTTGACAAGATCAGCAAGTTCTGGAGTTAAAGCGCCCCTTCCATATACATTCACTAATCAAACCAGTAATTGGGACCCTTTTCTAATAAAACCTAACTTTTAATATTCACTAAGAAATGCCTATATAAAGTCTAAACACAGCTGCTGTAACTACTGAATACGATGCAGATAGACCCAATGGAAAATTTTAGCGAGACACTGATGATAATGTCTAAAAGCAGTATGGTAACCATATAGTCAGAGGCTTCAGAGGGTCCTTCATGGGGTAGATCTCCATTTAGATCCAGTCTATGAAGCCGAATCTTACCCTAATCTAAACCTTCAATACACTCTCCCTCCAAACAGGGCTCTTGCCCTAAAAAGCGTGACCTCACCAAACTTACCCTTAATGAACCATTATTACCCTCGTTATAACATAACACCATATCTCACCCAGTAGTGGATAGATCCATGAGTAATAACAGCAACCATACAAACTGACAAAAGTAAGATTAATGTGCCCAATCCCCAATCCAGGAGCTCGGGCCTTCTGATTACCATACTGTTATCAGCAGTGTATCAGTAAGAAGAAAGCTACTTTTTTTCTGTTAAGTCTATTGGTGCTGCTTCCAGTAGTAGTTGTTTTATATAATTTTTTATAGGAAACGGTTTCACAAAATTAAGTTTTCTAATGGTGTCACTTTTCCTTTATGGATGTTTTTATATAGGTTATGTATGGTTTTAGGGACATTGGGGATTGAGCTAAAAGTTGTGGTTTGGGCTGTTTTTATTTTTTTTGTATGTTTATATTGTTTTATTTATTTTACATATTTTGCCCATATATGGTGGGAAAAAGACCTAAGAGTAATTTTTTACATAACTTTTTGAGGGGTGACTTTACCTGATAAATTAGCCCCAATTAAATTTGATAGACATCCCCTTAACTTCAGAGCTGATCAGAGCGTGGTAAGACCGAGCAGCTCCTGCAGTTACCGAGCCCCGGTGGTCACATCACTGCCAGCAAGCAGAAAGCCTGTTGCCTCCCTGCTGATCTGTATATATCTTATTGATCACTGTGTATACAGCAATTCTGGAAGGTAGGGATACTAATGAACCGTCCCTATCTCTTCACAGGCAAGCCCAACTGGCTCTCTGCTCTCATCAATGTGCAGCTGCAAAACTCTGCAAGATCGTTTCAGAATGTCTGTGCTGAGTTATATGTCGCCTGCCCAGACATTCAAAGTCAATAGCCGGTCAACACACATAGTAAAGATCTATATTGTACAGAGCACTTTGGAAACTTGCAGGTAACAGTGTAGGAATAAATGAAACTGGTATTTTATTTAAAGGGTTATTCCAACCACATTGATTAGCTTTAAATATGTAAGCAAAGGTAAATAACAACTATTAACAAATACTGAATAACAATAGGAGTACCAGCTCACCTGGGAAGAGTCTGCACGGTCCTGTGGAGGTAGCAAGGCAATGCAGAGAAAAGAGGAATTTTCCCACCATCCTCAAATAAAATAATCGTGCTATGGTTAAGGTCCTGCGTGGCCTGAAACGCGTAAGCATCTGGATGTTGCTCTTTGTTTTTCACTTCTTACATATGGAATAAACTTAATTTTTTTGAGGACGCTGGACAAATTCCTCTTTTCTCCGTATTACCAAATACAATGCTATTTTGATTTTGCTTCCTTTCGGAGTTAGAGCAGTTTTTATCTTCTGCTTGCGTATAGAAGCTTTTCGAAGGCATTCATTTTTTTCATCATGTTTGTTTATTTAATCCCAGCCTTCCAAGAACCATAACTTTTTTTTTATTTTTCCATCTATATAGACATATGTCTATGCTTGTTTTTTGCGGGATGAAATGTAGTAGGAATTTTTTTTTGTGGTGGAATATGAAAGAAACATAATTGCGACATTGTTGCGGGGGTTTTGTTTTTATGGAGTTCACTGTGTGTATTCTGTGAGTGAAGACACATTTTTTGCGGGTTTAAGTGAAATTATTATTGATAGCATTCTGGGATATGTGCAACTTTTTATTACAATTTTTGTGGGGCACAAAATGACCCAAACCAATTTTGGCATTGAAAGTACATGTTTTCCCCTAAGATACGTGATCACTTTTGGCTGCGATCACTTTTACATCATTCTGCATTATGTATGTAATGAAGGAGGGTGTACAAAGATGGCACTACTATGAATTCCTGTCCATGGCAGGAAGTCATAGGAGCAGTAAAACGGTAGCAATGAAAGCCTTCATTAGGCTTATGGCTGCCATGGCAACCCTAATAACCAGTGCCAATTGGGGGGAGGAATGGTGCTCAGCACTGTTCCTCACTCAGACAGAGTGGCCAAATTTGCCATGTCTGATGGTTAAACAGCAGGAAATGGAGCCCTGCTGTTTAAAAACCTCCATCAAAAATGTCCCTCTAATAGGTTCAGCTAAGAATGGCAGAGCTGAAATGTCAGTCACTGCTGTAGAACCTCCCATAGCCTGAACAGGAAGTAGGAGCCTGAAATTGACCGTGAAGAGAAGGCTTTTTGAAACAGCATGGTCAGAACACCCCTTTAACTACTAAAGGACCATTTTACTAACTATAATAATTTTCCCAGAGTATCACTTTAACCCATTAACGACCGCACACCGTCTTTCTACTGTGGGCATTGCAGTTCGTTAATCTGCAGCGAAGTCAAAAGACATTGCTGCAGACAGAGGGGATCTACGGCTCGCAGGACCTCAGTTGCGCTAGGAACAGAATTGTACTTAACACTTCCATTTCTAGAGCAATCTCTGTTAGCACCAGGAAGTGGAGGAAACCTCCGCTCCTCGGCGCTTAACCCTTTGATTGCGATAGTACGTAACCACCGCCTTATCAAACTGCATTCGGGTGATCTGGACTCCTGGTGAACATCTGTACAGTCATCCCTGGGGATCTAGAGTAGTCTTAGGACTGTCTATATAGGAACCCTCTAGTCAGGGCACACTGTGTGCTGCCTTGACAGCTGCCTGTGTCATACTGACACAGAATGTAATGTATTAGCATATATGAATATGCTAATACATCACTAAGTGTAAAACAAAAATTGTAAAATAATCATACCTTCATGGAATTATAAAAATAAAGTCAAAAACATAAAAAAGTTTTTAAAAAAATAAATAAAAATAATAAAATAAATATTTAATAAAAAATAATTGTGCCTACATTACACAAAAAATACCTATACATATAAGATATCCACACAACCGTAATAACCTGTAGAATTAATCTAACAATTTGTTTAGTGTGAAATGTGAATGTGTAAAACATTTTTTTTTTTTTAAATTCTGCAATAATTTATATGTGATCTCAAATCTATGCCCCCAAAAAAATTCAACCTGCCCCGAATAAAACAAGTCCTCATACAACTGTATCAGGCTTGGGTATTAGGGGTTAACTCCTTAAGCCGCACCCCTGAAAAGTAGTTAATGACCAGAACATTTTTTTAGTTTTTGCCTCCTTGCGTTTCAACAGTTGTAACTCTTTATTTTTTCAATGAGCAGGGTTTTTGAGGCTGGGTTTTTTTCGAAGACAAGTTGTACTTCATGTGGGAATAGTTTAAATTCACTTATAAATAATTGCATTTTTTTTTTTTTTTTTCAATTTTTTTTAAATTTTTTGTTTTTTTCTAATTTGTTTTACACCATTTCACTTCCCACTTAAAATTTGTTAGATTAATTTAAGGGTTTTTACTTTGTGGATACCTAATTGTTAGGTTTTTTTGTGTGTGTGTGTAATGTATGCACAATTTTTTTATTAAATTTTTTTTTTTTTTTTTTAACTTTTTAGGTTTTTTTTTTTTAAAAAAAAAATGTTTTTTTTTTTTTTTTAAACTTGGTAATGATTACATATTCTTTTAAAAGCAAATTTTAAAATTTGTCATCTGACACAGGCAGGATCAGGACAGCACACAGCTGCCCGTCACTGCTTGTTACACAGCAGCCCCGGGAAAACTCCTTTTTAGGTCCCCCCTGTGGCAGGGTTTTCCCGGGCTCTGTCACCGGCGTTCCGATCCCCACAGAGCCCCCCCTATGCTTGCAGGAGCGTGCGGGGATGGGGTGTGTAACAGAAACGCCCCCTGCTGCTGCGGTGTCGGGCGCCGCAAACTCCGATGTCTGCAGCTACGCCAAAAGACGGTGGGCGGTCATTAAGGAGTTAAGGAAACAAATGAATAGTTACAGTATCTAGACTTGAATGACATTAAAACCTGTTCAATTAGAGAGGACTATGCTGAAGAACTGCTTCTAATAAGTTAAAACACTAAATTAGAATGTGTTCACAACCGGGTGACAAATGACAATATTTACTTTGTATTTCTTCAGAAAAGAAATAAACCACAAGCTTTTCATAATGAGTAATGATTGTTTTGAAGTCTTAAAATTCGCAGGGGTCCTGTGTAGCTAAAATAATTAAAAGAACTTGCAGATTAACCTGTACAACTATTTTGGTCAATATGACATACAGACCCAAAGCTTTTCAATAGAATTAAAAAGCACCACAGGGTGACCGCATATCCAGCCAGGGAGGCTTTTCTGAAATTTTGTTTAGTTCATTGTCGCAATGGGTCAACACGCCTGCGACAAGAAAGCGCGGCAGAAAACGACAGAATAAAGTTATAATAACCAGAATATCACTAAAATTGTTTTTTAAGAAAAAAAAATTTTTTTCAAATATATTCACAGCCTCATAAAAAAGTTATTTAAAGTTCAGAAGGGCTTTTGGGCTCTGGGATCGGCCTGTAAACGTTTTTTTTTTACTTTCTTAAAACAAATGAGCAGAGAAACTTTATTTTTTGCTCTCAGAGGCTGTAGAAATTCTTGATCTTTTTATTTATCTTGCTTATATGGCTTACTACAAGTCTTTTAAAGGGGGATATTGCATCAAAATGATCTTCTGAGACGTTGTGGATACACACAAAATTAAACCTGAGACCTTTGACCATCACTGGTTTCTAGAATAAATGGGACTCTATTGAGTTAACCCCCATCTAGGCAGAGGTCCAATTAATTAATGACAGTGGGCTTCATTTATAAAAACTGTCTAACAATAAAACTCAATAGAAGAAAAAGTTTAATGTAGTACTCACCCTTCAGGAGGTTTTACGCTCTATCCTTTGGGGTCACATAGTATAATAGCTTGTCTGCTCGGATCTCGGTCTGCCCTCCAGTAATATGCATCAGCAAAATCCAAAATCAGAATATAAGATCCGGTAAGTAAAAGCTAGATTAAAAGCAAAATGTTAAATCGTTGTCTACCTCGTAACAAAGTTATTTAAATAGCTCCAGGCCTCAAGTAAATAAAAAAAAGTTATTCTTAACTTCCCCCAACCACAAGTTCAAGAAGTCTTCTGTGAACAAACCGATCTTCTGTTGACATCCTGGTCTTCTATTGGCACGCTGATCTTCTGTTGACATGCTGAATCTTCTGTTGACACGCTGAATCTTCTGTTGACACGCTGAATCTTCTGTTGACATGCTGATCTTCTGTTGACATGCTGGTCTTCTGTTGACATGCTGGTCTTCTGTTGACATGCTGGTCTTGTGTTGACATGCTGATCTTAGGTTGACATGCTGGTTTTGGCTTGATATGCCGATCTTCTGTTGACATGCCGATCTTCTGTTGACATACTGGTCTTGTGTTGACAAGCCAATCTTCTTTGACATGCTGGTCTTGTGTTGACATGACGATCTGTGTTGACACACTGATCTTCTGTTGACATGCTGATCTTGTGTTGACACACCGATCTTCTGTTGAGATGCTGATCTTCTGCTGACATGCTGGTCTTGTGTTGACATGATGATCTGTGTTGACACACTGATCTTCTGTTGACATGCTGGTCTTGTGTTGACACACCAATCTTCTGTTGACATGCTGGTCTTGTGTTGACATGCCGATCTTCTGTTGACATGCTGGTCTTGTGTTGACACGCCGATCTTCTGTTGACATGCTGGTCTTGTGTTGACACGCCAATCTTCTGTTGAGATGCTGGTCTTCTGTTGACATGCGGGTCTTGTGATGACACGCTGATCTTCTGTTGACATGCTGGTCGTGTGTTGACATGCTGGTCTTGTGTTGACACGCGGTTCTTCTGTTGGCTTGATGATCTTGTGTTGACACGGCGATCTTCTGTTGACATGCTGGTCTTGTGTTGACACGCCGATCTTCTGTTGACATGCTGGTCTTGTGTTGACACGCCGATCTTCTGTTGAGATGCTGGTCTTGTGTTGACATGCTGATCTTCTGTTGACATGCTGGTCTTGTGCTGACACGCTGATCTTCTGTTGACATGCTGGTCTTGTGTTGACAAGCTGGTCTTGTGTTGACATGCTGGTCTTGTGTTGACACGCCGATCTTCTGTTGAGATGCTGGTCTTGTGTTGACAAGCTGATCTTCTGTTGACATGCTGGTCTTGTGTTGAGACGCCGATCTTCTGTTGACATGCTGATCTTGTGTTGACACACCGATCTTCTGTTGACATGCTGGTCTTGTGTTGACACGCTGATCTTCTGTTGAGATGCTGGTCTTGTGTTGACATGCTGGTCTTGTGTTGACACGCCGATCTTCTGTTGACATGCTGGTCTTGTGTTGATACGCTGATCTTCTGTTGACATGCTGGTCTTGTGTTGACATGCTGATCTTCTGTTGACATGCTGGTCTTGTGTTGACATGCCGATCTTCTGTTGACATGCTGGTATTGTGTTGACACGCCGATCTTCTGTTGACATGCTTGTCTTCTGTTGACATGCCAATCTTGTGTTGACACACTAATCTTCTGTTGTCATGTTGGTCTTGTGTTGACATGTTGATCTTCTGTTGACATGCGGGTCTTGTGTTGACATGACAACACTTTTGAACAGGGACGTCACCACAGGTGGCCACTAATTGGCTGCAGTGGTAATGTGCCCCTAACTTATATCACTGTTCAAAAGTAAACATCTCTAAATAGTGATTTAATTTAGGAGCACGTGACCAATCAGTGGTGAAAAGGTGAGTATGATGTTTTTTTTTATTTCACATGAGGCCCTGGAGCTATTTAAATGTTTTTTTTTACGATGTGGACAACCTCTTTAGCAATGTAACGTGTAATAATCAACTTAAACACCTTCCTCTTCACCCGCCCTAGTTCAACAATGTCCTTCTAATCCACTGGTTCCCAAAAACTGTAAACAATATTACATATGTGGACTCACTAGGGAACTGTTGAGAGGCAAAACTAAGGACCTCATGTATGAAAATTGTCTAGGTCTAAGATTTTTTTTGTTGCACATAGGAACCAATCAGAGCTCATAGAAAACAATCAAAGCGCCCTTTTCATATTTTCAGAGGACTATATGAAGTGAAAAGGAAGCTCTGATTGGTTGTTATGAGCTGTGATTGGTTGCTATGAACAGCAAAGAATATCTTAGACCTAGACAAGTTTCTGTCATGAGAATATTTGCCTCATTTCGTGCAACCCATAATTTTACTTGCCTTGGCAGCAGCTACTTGTTATTGGTCACTAAATGTAAGACTACTTTCTACAGGAAAAGCATGAATAAGCACCGAAAACATCACAGGAAGATGAATGACAACTCATACCAGTAGCTGAGATTTAAAAAAAAAAAAAATGTTTCAGATTCTCAGATAACACCTTTAGCTTTAACATATACTCATCTTGACCATTAAAACCATTCCACTCTGTTTCTCATTGAACCTATAAAAAGGCTCTACTTTTGTATGCTAAGAAAGTGATTTTCCTTTAATAGAAATACACTTAAATATTTACCCTTAAATCATCGATCCATATGATTCACAGTATGCTATGAATGTACAACTTTATGTTTATGACTTCTGGTTGCCCTGCATGGCTTGGATAAAAAGCCTTGTTACAACATCTGGAGCAAAAACTTCCAACATTTTCTGATAATATTAGATTAAAGGGGTTGTCTCACTACATTGATTCCTCTTCCCTCAGTCCTGTTTTCTTCGTTTCACTTTGAATTCAGGGATGTGTTTACTGGCTTCCACTAGGCTGCAGTAGAAGCCAGGTCTGTAGCTATAGCAACCAGTGTTGGCAGCCTATCAGGATAGATCAAACAGGTCTGTAGCTATAGTGACCTGAGGAGCTGATGCAGCCCATACAAGAGGGGATATCTAGGAATACGTAGGACACTGTTAATGGACATATATTGCAAAGTGACTTGTTTTGCAAGATCTTTAACATAAAAAGCAGCAATCCTTGTAGTGAGACAACCCCTTTAAATGGACACTGGGCAAACTCTTATTTGGTATTAGTCATGCTACATACCTTTTTTCCCTTTCCCTTTCCCTTTCTCTTTTCCGCTACAGACCAATTTTACCCTTGTTTCTAGAAGGAAAGGCTGTGACAATGCTTGTTGGGATTTAACATTATGCTGTATTCTGTATATTTTTTATATTTTCAATACAAATTGTGCATACAATAAAAGTCTGTAACTACTCTAGTTCCCTTTAATGTAGTTTTTTATGTGCAGTTTTTTTCTTTATACTTTTTTTAAATAATGATGGGATCCTTTATGGGCCTATATGAAAAAAAATTAACAGTAGCTGATGTATGAACAAAATCTGCTGGCCCATTTTACCCTTTGTCGAAAAGAAAGTTTCTTCAGTTAGGAAGTCTTGCAAGTTTTGTGCTGATTTATGTGTTTGATTTTAAGCTGTAGTAAAAGTGTAAATTCTATGAGGTGTTAGTATAATGGGACTGAAGGTGATGACAGTGCTGTGAAGATTTACTTTCAAAAAGGAAATGTTAAGTAATCACTGTGCCAGGCTTCTAATGTCGCACATTTTTCCTTTTCTAGATTGGACTAGGACAATTTCTCAAAATTGGATCTACAATTTGCTGCAGGCATCACATTGTTCCAGAAAATTTAGAGAAGGTAAATCCTCCTAATCACAATGACATTTTCTTAAAAGCTATTTTATGCATAAAAACTAAAAAAAAGTGACATGTTTATACTGGTGGAATAGAAATGTTCATTGCTGAGGGAGTAATATCACAACCCTATCAGTAGATTTTCAACACTCGCAAAGCTTCGCCAACAGCAATGTATCTGCATGGTTAAATAATGTTTAATGTTTTTCTTTGTTCATTTTTCCTTCCTTTTGTGTCATTTTGGTTATTAGTTCATACCCGTGTCATACATAGACAACTATTCTCTTAAAGGAAATGTCTTATGAACTTAATTTTAGTTTTCCTAACTTGATATAAATGTATAGAAAAGAGAAATAATATATGATATATTTTTTTTAATATTGAAACTTTAGTATTTTTATTTCTAAATCTTTCTCCAGGGATGGATATTTTGAGGCACACCATTTCTTCTAATATTTTCACTGATAAATTGTCTATGGTTAAAATAAAACTTTTAATTCTACATATAAAACACACTTATGCTGTATCCTGATGCATTTCCCCTTGTATCAAAAGCAACAGGGGTTTATCAGGGGATAAAGCCTGGCAGGAGAAGAAAATGGGTGGGGAGAGACATAAATAAGTTTCTCATCCCAGTACAAAAGTCCCCAACCAAGACCAAGTGTTACAATAGACTAACAAAATAGGTCTCAGCTACATTGAGCTTTGGGATTTGTAATTGTAAGTTTATGATTGATACATGGTCTGAATAGGGAATAATTTGGATTAAAAGGGGATGTATCGTTTCATCAGTTCGTGTGTTTCATTGTACTTTCAGTTTCTCAGTTACTGAAATCCAGGGGCGTTTCTTCCCATCCCACCTTGGTGTTTCTTAACTGAAGGGTGATGATATCATCCCCCCTTCACTGTTCATGCTCACTCCCGAGTCAGTGTGCTCGTCCCCTCCTATCTGTCTGAGTCCACATGTCACTGTCATTCCTCTCTCTTTGCAGTCTTATTTTGTAAGAGCTGTTTACATACCACAGGCCTGCATTCAGTCTTCTATGAACTCAGAGCAATGATATCGTCTCCTCTCACAGCTGGAGGTTTGTTACAGTTGAATCCAGTCTTCTATGAATGCATCCAGAGCAGCACAGATCTGTCTCCCTTCTCTGTTTACATGCAGAGGCACTGAGGCACAATTCTGCTGCTTTCTGATTGTAGAAGCAGCTTCAGTGTTACTGTGGAGCTGGTGGCTGTGCAGAGTGAAATTGTTGCCGGCCCCTTATTCTGAGTGAGAGAGGCAGGAATGTACGCTCCGGTGAATACGACCGGGGGCCAGACCGAATGTAAATTAGTAGAGCCGCCAGCAAATGAAATGAAAGGAGGTGGGATCCGACCGACACTGGGGAACAGTGTTTATACAAAACGTAGATAAGGGATCCTGTGAAAACAAGACAGCTTTGCAAATGACATCCAACTGCAAAGTTGCTTGTTTTCACTGTTCCCTTATTCTGAAGACCATTTAATGTAATTATACAACCCCTTTAACTGTACGGGGCCGCCATTGTCAGGGCAACTACTCCGTAATCAACCCAAGACTCTTAATAGGGACCTGTAAGGGACAGTTACAGCATATCCACAAGCTTTTGCTTTTTACTTTATTTAGCAAAAGCCTAGAATATGTCAGGGATGATCCATGAACAAATGGACAAGAATCGAGATGTAGCCTGGTGAATCACTGAACAGCAAACCATGAGTGACCATATTTTTGTGCTTATTCCCTTTGAAAACTATGTCCCCTGCATCATCTGCTGAATGACACTTGAGCCTTCCTTTTGGCCTGGTGTTGTTTCTTTCCTTCTGTGGTGTGCTGACCACTCTGGATAATACTGTCATAGGACATATGTTTATGGAAAAGTGTGTTTTATATGTTGAATTATATTTTAACCATAGATAATTTACCATTAAAAAAATTTACCATTGAAATTTTTGAGGAAGATACCTGACACTTTTCCATAAGAGTCTTTCAAATAGAGAGAGCAACAGGATGTGTGATTTAGGGCTGTCAAAATGAGTGGGAGTTCGTAGACAGAAAAGTGTCCATAGAATTATGCAGCCCCCCCAGACACATGGGGAAGGGGCAAGTGTGTGTTTAGTCTATTATATTGCCATATTCAGGCTTCTAGTTACAGAGATGTCATTTGTAACTAAATCCACCAATCTAAAATGAGAAATAGATGTCTCTGTCCCATTCTACACAGTAAAGCTGTGAAAACAGAAAATTTCATGATCAAAGGATAGCAGTTATCGCGCTGTTACCTTCACAACAAGTAGCACATCCCTCTTGTATCCTGAATAAATCGAACAAAAACCTTATTGTAACTGAAAGGCCATGGAGACCAATTCATTAAAAGAATAGACTTGCAATAAATTACTTCCCTGTTTACAAAAATAGCATTGTTGTAATCAACAGTAACTAGTATCAGATGAGGAGCCTTGAGAGCCCATACACTGACATAACTGTCATTTCTCTGGTCATACCCTTAGCCAATTTACACCTAGCCAAAGAGCAAGTATAACACAGAGTTGATATCTATCCTGGGGATCCTACCTGCAGGAAATTAACCAATGAGCTGTGCATGTTCATCCAAGCTGCTAATTACCATACCTAAATTTGAGGTCACCTTTTATCAACTCCTTTCCATACTTTTTTTTGCCTGGCTTGAAGGACCTCTTATCACACCACCACTATGATAAACTTAGAACGGTAAAACAGAATCACCAATACATGGTGGGCAAGTGAGGAATTTCTCCCAGTCCAAGTGAAAAAAAGACTCTTTTAAGGACCTCTGTAAAAGGGTTTTCTCACCATGCAGTTTCATAGCCACAGAAAGATTTTCACTCACTCTGCGTTTGTCAGCCTGTGGGTGGTTCTATAGCAGTGATATTTAGCTTCTCTGTAACTAGCTGAGACATTACAAGGATGTAAGTGCAGGAGGGATGATCTTCTGTAAACACAGCTACATGTGCTGTGAGGAGTGAAAACAAATCTGTAAACAAAAGCTAATCTTGTTAGAGAGTAAGTCTGTTCAGAGTGAGCTCTCCTGACCACAGTGACTTCACTCCCTGCTCTCTGCATTAATCAGATAGCAGAGATATGGATGAGAAACCATGGAAACATGTGTGCACTCAGAGCAGATACAATCCATTCTCCTGACTAAGATAAAATAAAAAGACTAATGTAATTGGAAAAAGTCTTCAGTTACCTGTCCCTACATGTTGAAAGTTAATCTTTGCCGTGAGAAAACCCCTTTAATATTGCTCCTCTTCCTGGTTTTCATTTTAGCCATTCTTTTCTACACCATGCTGCTATATCATGCTCTCCATTTTGTCACTTGCCATGTGTCCTTGCTGTATGCCTACAGCTATGCTTTGGGGATTCTTACTCATACTGTGCACTCTAGTAGCCATGGAAAAACATCTATATTTATTTTTTATTGTAATATTTGTATGGATAATCACATAAAAAATGTTTACCAAAGCAAAAAAAAATGTTTTTCAGAATAGCAATCATTCAATAATATGTAATCTTTAATAATAATCACATTTCTTTAGATCATTATGGCCAAAGTTGATCAGATCTAAGTATGTGTATCCACAGGGGAGTAGCAAATGTTCTCAGATCATTCTAGGGTCACGTTGATACTTTTTCCGGGGCTTAAAGGGGTTGTCTCACTACAAAGATTAGCTTTCAACATGTTGTGAACACTAAATGAAGACGTTTTCCAATTATATTGTCTTGTTCATTTTTTTTTATTAAAGAGCTACAAGTGATTTTATCACCTTCTGAGCTCTCTCTGGTTCCCCAAGTGACCGACCTGTTTACTTCTCCTCCCTTGCTGTTTGTTCTATTTAATAGCAGGGAGTGTGCCATCACACAGGTCGCAGCAGCACAAAACTCCGGACAGTGAGAGCTTGTTTGTTATCTGATCTTTCAGATAAAAGCCAGTAATTACTACTGTTTACTTTAACTCAGAAGCTTCCCTGGTCCTGACAGCTTGAGATTTATCTAATTAGTAGAGCTCTGAATACACGGAGCTCATATGTTAATTACAGACAGCTTGACCAGGAAGTGACAGAGCAAAGCAGCATTATTTTATTCATACATCCTATGAAACTTTGAGATGAGACAACCCCTTTAAGTGGAAACTCCTTGTTCAGGAATCTTTAGTGCTTCTAAGTCCCTGACTGGGACTTTAGGCATTCATTCATTGAATTCAGGTTTGCTATTATTATCTATTATTATTATTATTATTATTATTATTATTATTTATTATTATTTTATTGAGATCTTGTCCCCATTTTGGAAAAAAATACAGAAGGAAACATTGTCCATCAATATGAGAATGTTATTTTTCTGATTCAGAAGGAGAATGCTATTTTATCGTTCCTTTCTTCATGACAAATGATTACTGCTAAAGATTAATATTACATTTTTATGACAGGATGAAGAAGTTTTGCAAACAAATCAACTTCTTCTTCAGTGACTTTGAGCTCTTAAGTGGTAATTTTTCTACCAATAAAGTCATTGCTTAGAGAATTGCATCTGTCTATTCAGGTGCTTTCAATCTTCGGTGGATGGGAATAATTACCTTGTGCCCTCGCTGGGTAATTGCCTTTTGATTGAGGTTATCAAAGTAATCAAGTCACTAAGAGGCAGAAGCCATTGGCTGGGTTAAAAGGGAAACGGAAAATATGAAGAGATATGTAAAGCTGGTCAGATTAATACATAACTGTGAAATATCTCACGTCTGTGTTATGGGATCTCGATAGAAGGAACGTGCCCTTAACTAAATTAAGTTGTATTGTAGGGTTAGTTATTTTTAGATTTGAAGGACCCATAAAGATAAAAATGGTATAACTGTTTGGTCAATACGCACAGTGCCAGACTGCGGCCTATTCTAGCACCCATTTTGGGGGCCCATCTCACAGCTAATGTCAGTGTCGGACTTGGGTGCCTAGGTTCCACCAGTGGAGCTGATTCCGAAGGCCCACCCTACAAGTATTGTCAGTATCAGGCTGAGGTGCCTGGGTTTCACCAGTTTCACCAGTGGGCCCATCCTGTAGCTACTATACATGACTGCACATACTCTGCACAGTCTGCATCTCATTCTTTGCCTTTTTTTCCATGTAAAGCAGCCTTAGACCCACCTTGCTTAGGGCCCCATCAAGGGTTTCCATTCTGCCTTGTGAGAGAAGCTGTATACATACATTGGAATTTAGACAATAGGTACTTCCCCATATCAATTATAAAAAAATTATATAGTGGTTACGGACTTGGGAAACCTGACAGGCCAGTAACTCAAAGGCTTGACATCTTGTCAGGTAGCCAGTAGAAGTTTAGATTGAGTGACATAAGGGATATAATAGCTGTATAACTGAGGTCCCAATCCAGTGTCCTCATGTGATTGTTCCTGGTACACAGTAAAGGGATTTATGACCGCTCACAATGCACCATGAGAAAGAATGACTACATAGACATCCTAGTTCTCCTAGTTCCAACCACGCAACTATTTTGTTGTGCTTTTGAATCGTCTATGGTAACTTAGTTACCATAGATATTCAAAAGCGTATAAAACAGTTCTTGGTGAACCTTTTTCATTTTAACTTCAATAGCTTGGATCATGGAACAGTACTGGAACCTTTTATCAGTAGCGTTTCTGTTAATTTTTTTCGGTTTCTTAAGAGACCACTGTGTATGGAGTGTAATGCAATGTCAAATGGGAAAAAAAGTAATGCAAATTATGTCTCCCCAAAGAAAGAAAACTCTCACCTTGCTACCTATTAGCTCCCTAATAAACTCAAAACCAAGAAGGCCTTGTAAAATAATTAGACATACTACCCAGGCCAGAAACCCATCTGTGGACACTTGTTTTATGGTTTTGACTGACCAAATATATTTTTTTAGTGCACAGTTTGTGTGAATGTTAGTTCCCTTCTGAATGGTCACTGTTATGTAAGCATGACATACCCTTGTATTGTGGGCACATTCAAGCACTGTTCCGTCACCATCTTACTGCCCTGTTATGTGGTATGAGTATATACTAGGTTGGGATTGATATCAGGGTTCAGTAGGTTTTGTGTTGTCTTTTTTTTAGTCTAATGGGTGAAGGAGAGGCTAGATTTTGTTATTTATGACTTGGAAGCCTTGGCACTTTTCCTCAGCCTGCAATGTTGACTGGGTGCTGCGACCTATCACTGAAGTTGATTATTGGGCTCACCATAATGATATGCAGGAGACTTTTTCACTTGGTCTCTTCTTTGCCTCAAGTGTCTAACTTGAACTGGATTCGCTGGGCAATGGAAGCAGTTGAAGGGTTGCCAGAGGGGGAGGCAGGGATTTCGAGGGGAAAGGGAAAAAGGGCAGCAGGTTAAGGATGGGTTGGAGGGGGGCAGGGTGTGCTGGGGGGCCAAGAGAATATGTTGCAATGCTGGGATGAATGCGAGGGGTGGACCAGCATTTTTGTGCTTTTGAACTTAAGAATGAGGGATACGGGAGATTTTTCGGTGAGGGGGAAGGGAGAAGTAGGGTTTGGAGTGCGGTTTGAAGGGCAATTGGAGTCAAGGGGTTTTCCCAAGGGGCGGACTGTGGAGCTGGGAGAGAGTGTAGCCCTTTAAATTTTTTTTTGTGCTTTTTGAATCGTCTATGGTGAACTGTATTTTACCATAGATGATTTAAAAAGCGTGATAAAACAGTTGCTTGGTTGGAAGACTTTTTTCATTTTAACTTCAATAGCTTGGATCATGGAACAGTTCGGAACCTTTTTTTCAGCACCGTTTTTTTTTATATTTTTTTTTTTGGTTCTCTTTTAAAGAAAAAACCGCTGTGTATGGAGTGTTATTTGCAATGTTCATGGGGAAAAAAAGTATGCAAATTATTTTTCTCCCCAAAAAAAAAAAACCTCTCTCACTAGTGCTACCTATTAGCTGCCCTGTAAGTAAATCTCAAACCATATAATGAGCCTTGCAAAATGATTAGACATACTACACAGGCCAGAAACCCCCTGGGGCACTTGTTTTATGGTTTTGACCGCCCAAATATTTTTTTTTAGTGCACAGTTTGTGTGAATGTTATTTCCCTTCTGAATGGTCACTGTTATGTAAGCATGACATACCCTTGTATTGTGGGCACATTCAAGCACTGTTCCGTCACCATCTTACTGCCCTGTTATGTGGTACTGAGTAGTATACTATGTTGGTATTGTATATCATGGGTTCATTTAGGTTTTGTGTTGTCCTTTTTTTAATCTCATGGGTGAAGGAGAGGCTAGATTTTGTTATTTATGACTTGGAAGCCTTGACACTTTTCCTCAGCCCTGCCCAATGTTGGACTGGGGTGCCTGCGACCTATCACTGAAGTTGATTATTGGGGCTCACCATACAGATACTGCATATGACTTTTTCACTTGGTCTTCTTCTTTCTGCCTCTCATTCTTTGTCTTTGTCCATGAAGAGCAGCCACAGGCTACCATGCTCAGGGACTCAGCATACTCTGGGGTTTCCCCTCTGACCCTGTGGCCCTGCCCGAGCCTGATCTTGACTTACAATATTTGGATGTATTTCTGTATTTGGCTGTTAATATTAATCAAAATCCAAAAACCTCAAAAAAATAACCTTTATTAAAGATATTTAAAACACAAATCCCATAGACAATAAACAGTTAACCTCTTAGGACAATCAGAACCCATACATAATTCCACAAGGTGGGTAGTCAAAAAATATATCATAAAGATCGTTTAGGGGTGTGTCTCACGACATTGATTAATTTTACCTCAGTCTTGTTTTCTTGGTTTGACTTTGAATTCAGAGGCGTGTTTACTGGCTTCTACTAGGCTGCAGTAGAAGGTCTGTAGCTATAGCAACCAGTACTGACAGCCTATCAGGAGAGATCAAACAGGTCTGTAGCTACAGCAACCTGAGGAGCTGATGCAGCCCAAACAAGAGGGGATATCTCAGAATAGGTAGGACACTGTTAATGGACATATATTGCAAAGTGACTTGTTTTTGCAAGATCTTTAACATAAAAAGCAATCCTTGTAGTGAGACAAACCCTTTAACTCTATAGTACCCTTTGCTCATCCTTAGCGGGGGTCCTGCTACAAAAAGGGTGACCCCGCCCACTAATCTTTGGTACACCCTAGGTAAACAGTCCCTATCCCTAAGGTGTGTATACTAAAAAAACAGATATACCCCGCTAAGGGTGAGCAAAGGGTATTATAGGGTAAAGGGACAGGTAGATCCTTATGATATGTTTTTTGAATACCCACCTTGTGGATTTATGTATGGGTTCTGATTGTCCTAAAAGGTTAATTGTTTATTGTTTATGGGATTTGTGTTTTACATATGCAGGCAGTCCTCGACTTACACTGTTCCGACTTACAATCGTCCCCTAGTTACAAATGGAGACTTCTGGGGAATGCTGGCACTTGTAGTTCCATGTTCCACAGCAGATAGTTGCTGTGGAATGACAAGTTCCAGCAGGCCACAGCAGCAAATGAGGGGAAAATGAAGTGGAATCTTCTTAACAGGGGCACAAACAGCAAAACAAATGTAAAAACCCTTCCCTGCACTATCCGAAACTAAAAACAACCTTTTGTGCTGGAGTTACAGTTAATAAATCTACCTGTTCCGGCTTACATACAAATTCAACTTAAGAACAAACCTCCAATCCCTATCCCGTTCGTAACCCTGGGTTATTTTTTAGAGGTTTTTGGATTTTGTACTCGTAGCATTGAATCATTCCTTCCTCATTTGTGGAACCGTGGAATGTTAATATTAATCATATAGCTTTTACTTACAAATACTGTATACTGATGAGTATCACTGCTATCTGTTTTATAACTTTCAATATGGCAGCTAAGAATGATAGCTCCAGACTTTTATAATCAGTAATCACTTCAGCCACAGAAGAAATTTACTTTCCCAACATGTTCCCGTCTAAAGTTGTCTCATCCAGGACCTGATTTGTCCTTTTTACAGAAATAATGAAATTTCTACTCCACCAGCTGACATTTTACAAGTGATTGTTTCTTCGCAAGTACATTTCTATTAAAAGAATTTAAATTACGCTAAATGTTTCACTCTCCTGCCGTCTACTTGACCATTTCTGGTTCTCCTCTGAAAGCCATGATAGCTGATCTCCCACTATAATTACTTGTTAACTGAAAAATGTTATCATTTATTTTTTTTTAAAGTACAACATACATCATTTTAGACATTTATATTGAATTTTCTGTAATTTCATGCTAATGTTTAATGGAGGAAAGCACATTTATCTGTAGTCACTTAGTTACAGCTCATCTGCTAGACTTATCAGGCGTGGGGGAGGAGAGAGAGAAGTCTTTTCCAGAATGATGAAATATGTCTTGAAGATTTGGAGCATTTCATAGTCTTTGCATCTTGTCGGCCTCTGGGGTTGTCTTTAGTGGTTCTTTAGGGGGCCGTTTTGATCTTGTTAGTTGCTACATTGTAGTGCTAGTTTTACAGCATTGGAGGTGCTTGTTTTTTCATTTATGTGACATTTGGTTTTCTATAGCGCGTGTAATACAATGATTCGGCTACTTTTATCTTCTGGGAGTATTTTCACACATCAAGCTTTGCTATCACATCCATAAGAGGCAAAACCATTGTAGAAAAATAGCATCAAAGGCTACATAAATTCTACTTATAACGCACTTGACTTTCTAGAAATATCAGTGAACTAATTGAGTAAAACATCCCCTTTTGGTCTCCACATGGATAATGCTGGACAAATCGAGGTTATGACGTGGTCTTCAACCTTGGAGAGGTCCATCACAGACAAACATTTTAATATAAAAGCCACCACAGTTGGAGAAGAGTTGTCTATACATTTTTCCTGGGCTGAATTACAACATCATATGATATTACTGCGTGGCCATGAAGTGACCCCATCAAAGACTCTGCTTGTTGGTGACTCTCTTTCTAGCCTGTAGATGTGGATAACATATAAAAAAGATGACATATGAAGGTTGCCCTAATGTGACAACTCCTTTAAAAGTGGTCGTTCAGCTTTTTGTTAGATGTATCCTGAAGAGTAAGGTAATCCCACACTGGACCCCAAAAGATCAATTGTATCATTCTGTAATCACTGGGTCTGCAACAACCTGGCAACAGTGGGAACAATTTTCTTGCAATGCCCCCACAGGAAAAATAAAGAATTACACATTGCTTAATTTGATCAGTAGACCGTATGTCTAGTTCATTTTTTTTTGCTTAACCGCTTTTAAGAAAGACACTCTTTGTATCTAGTCTCCACTCCAGTAAGTAGATGAAGGCCATGGATAGGTAACTCTGCTCTATTTTAATATTATTTGTGTTTACTGTTCCCAAAGAAGGATTTCTGAAGCAAACAAATATTTGACCCCCCCTCCCCACCAAGGATACAAACTAGCTGTCCTCCTGAAAGATGAAACTATCTCTTATTTTAAAAATCTGTTAAAATTCTTGAAGCTTTATTAAGGCATATAAAAAGGATATTATTAAAATTACATATTGTAGCCCACACTTACACACTTCAGACCACAGTGGTCTTTGTTCACAGTGAGTCATAATGGTTGGAAACGCATGGCCTACAACATGTAATTTCACTGATATCCTTTTATATGTCTTAGTAGAATTTCAAGAATTTTAACAGATGGTGAAGGAAGAATGTAGTTTTTTTATATATATATACTTTGTCATTTTGTTGGAGGACCTAGAGCATTTCCATGCACATTGGATGATAAATTCCTTGACTGTTTCCACAAATGATGACGTGGAACTGTCCTGAACATATTGGCTGGTGAGCACCATTACTTTTCCTTATTTTTTATTTTTTTTTAGAAATTATACCTGTCTTTAGACAGCTGTTTTAGGGTTCATGTCACTCATCAGTACTGGTCAGGGTACTGGTTGGCTAGAGAGGGTACTGATTTCCATTTAAGAGTCCCATGCTCCATGGTGCACAACAGAGAGGAGGTATTCTCCATTCTGTGCTTGAGAAGGGGGGGGGATTTTCCCGAAACATTGCGCACGTTTGCGTGAGGTATCCATCTGTCTGTGCTTGGGTACTCCGAACCAGAGACCATTGCAATGCTACAGCATATTTTGGATTCACCGATCATGGACTATTGGTATTTGACTGCAAGTAACACAATGTATATTTAATACGTTTTGGACTTTATATTGAATAAATTGAACTGTGTGACTAATTACCACTACCTGCAATCTTTTGGATAAGTATTACAAGGGAGTATAGAGGATCTCCTGATTTCTGGGCATTGTGTGTGAACCGGGTTTATCTCTACCTCTACTAGTTTATATTATATACGACTCTCCATTTTGTTCCAATGGAGTTCCAAGTACAGTTCAGCAGTGTGTTCGGCTGATCTCGGAAGTCCCATTGAAATGAATGGAGAGTGCCAATCAAGTGCCACTTCCTCTCTGTTCTGCACAAAGACTTTCAGACACCTGTTCTTAAAGGGATTTTGCCACGAAGTAAAATTGATGTGGGAAGCTTGCAAATTAAATAACACACATTTTCACCATTCATTATTATTAAAAATTCTGCACCGTTTTTTGTTTTAGCTGCTTCTTTAGTGATCCATTGTTTACAGCTCGTCTCCAGGGGATACGACCGGGGCTGTGAGCTCCTCAGTCCTGGTCGCACATGCACAGACATCACTTCTCCTCTCAGGCAGCTACTGAGTGTTCAAACCCTAGGTGCTGTCATTCTACTCCTGTCCTCTGTACTCTTTAGTAATTAGTCAAACAGTGCAAATAAATAAAAATAGAAGCCTAAGGTCTGTGCATTGATAAAGAGAAAAAAAACAAAACAGGTTTGGTTCCTGCAGGAATTTGAACCTAGGACCCTTCTGCCTGGAGGCAAAAACGTTATCTCTCAGCTACTCACAATGATTTACATAAATTGACCTTTCTTTGACTACAGAGAGGAAGGGCATGGTGATATCATCCTGCTGGGTCACATGATATGCAATTCAAACAAATCACACACGCCCCCTTCTGAGCACACAGAGCTGAAGAGCTTGGTGCAGGAGGTATGAAATGAGATCTTGGCAAAAGCCCTATAAGACGAGCATGGGTCACACAGGTGGGACCCACACTTATCAGACATTTATGGCGTATGCAATCAATTTGCCAAAAATTTAGTTTTTTTCTTAACTTAACGAAACTAAGTTAGAGAGAACTGTATACCAAGAAAAACAATGAAGAATCTGAGTGACCTGTACAAGGAATAAGCAACAAAACAAAGAATGCGGCATGGAGTTACTTGGAACGCAGCCGTGAAGTTCCCAGAATTTTGTCTCCCATCCATTTATTCAGGTTATTATAGAATAAAATTGAGACATTTAGAGTTACTTGCGTGACCTCTCAAGGTCATGCATAGCTGGATCTTGGACTTAAAGTAGAGTCAATTTAGAAGCAAAATCTTAAATTACTAGGTTACTTCAAGAAAAGATTCCTATGACAGAATGTTTCAAGTTGATGTCTACATCGTAAATCATTGTGACAGAGCACTTAATATATTTTTTATTTATTTATCCGCTGGCTGTAGATGTTCTGCTATTAGTTATGTGAGAACCATTTGCTGCCTGGACTAGGACCATCATTAGTACAGAACAGGAGGTATTGCCATCAGAGAACTGGCCACATGGGGGGGCCTTTCTACAAACTTGTCATCGGGAGCAGCAGCTACGCTAAAATAAAGCTAAAATAAAGCCAAAAACTTACATCTATGTGGTTCACCGTGCTAAGACCTTCACCAACTTGTTAAAGAGGCACAAGTTTTCAGTAAAACAATGTGCTTCTTCACTTTAGGATCTTAGGAGGTGCTGTCAACACACCATCGAGAACAACTACATTAAAATGAAGCTAAAATATAGTAAAGCTTTTATATCTGCAGGGTTCTGGACACTAAGACCTTCACCTGCCAGCAAAAAGAAGGGGCAAAAATTACTATGTCCCATTACTTGCTATTTAAGAAGCCCTATTACATAGAGGGTCTTTCTGCCAGCCCATCAGAAACAACTATACAACATAAAAAAAAAAAAAAAAACAGTCAAAAGTGTATATTGGTGGGAATCCACCCTCACCAAACACTAGAATAAAGAGGCAAAGGCAAATTTTCTTGGGTAAGTACTGTACTCGTTCAGTTGGTATTCAAGAAAGTCCTGAAGCCTAGTCACTTAGTGGTCTTTTCTGGCCTGTCACCATCAAAAGAAGAAACCACACGGCTAGAGTGACAAATATGTAAGCAGTTTTATATTGTAACACTAAGATCTCATCAATTGCTGTTAAATAGGCAGAAGTTTAAGTTAATGTTGTGCCCCCTTCAGTTGTTTTTGCATCTTTCAGTCTTAATGCCACCTGAAGATAACCAGATAGACTGTCTATTGGTTGTCTATGGCTTACCTTGACCATTCATGTAGATTGTTGGGGCATGTGCCTTGGATGCTGGATTAAAAGGGGCACCAGCCAGGTATTTACATTAGCCAGGGTGCTCAGATATAGGATCTGGGGCAGAAAATGTAATATTTTTCTAGATTACGGGAAGCCCTTCGGGAAATCCATTCTCCACCTTAACAATGCTGGCAGTAAAGTGCTTAGTCAAGGAGTACCGAGTGTCCCCACCATGTAATTATATGGGTCCCTGAGACTTCTGATAGTAGACCTGGCCTAAGCTAAAAATATATTTACATTATTGTTTTGCTACATATGATATTACTTTAGGCTTATTTGGTTTTTTTAACATGTTTTTTTGGGATCAAAATCTCATACTTTATGCTCATGAATTTCTCTCTGCCCATAGCAGCTTTGCGTTACATGGACAGTCCACCTCACTCCCCCTACAGAACAGGTTCATTATCATTTTCAATTGGAATTAAGCTCTCGGTTATGATGCCATACGTTAGCAATTTGCTTTTCCATATAAAACTACATTAGGGTTTAATACATACCATAGTCTTGATGTCTAACATTTACAAGATGGAATACGGAGCTGTTAATTGAATTATCCCGAGGAAATTTACAAGGAGTAAAAGATAAGGAACTAATTCTGAGTTCATATGGATGATTATGAGCAGTCGTAATGTTATACTTTAGACTATTATGTGGTGTAAATCGTACAAATGTAGGCTTATGTGATATTCTACAGCATCAAGGTCATATATAGGAGGGAGGGGGGTAAAATAGCAAAAAATGGCTTCCATCTTCTTGTATTGTTTCAAGCTAGTGGAGTAAGAAGGGATTTGTACTCTTACAGCAGCTAGAAAGGCACAACTTGAAGGCCACTGTAGCCCCAGACTATCAGGTTACGCTAGTTCTTGTAGTTACACTATGGAATGCTATGGAATCATAGGATTCATAGGGCCCCATAGTAATGACAGAAAACTGCCTAATGACAGAAAACTGAAACAGTATAAATAGAAAATTGTAAAAGTATGGATAATAACACCCTATATTATAGAACTCACACAGTGCTAGAGACAAAAAGCCAATAACTTTTTGTTTCCTATAAAAAATACACTGTTCTTGCCTGGGTGGGCCCTTCAACTTTGGAGCTGCTATAGCTATAGTTATACCCATAGCTGGAAAGAAGGTGCATGCTGTAAGGACATCATGGACAATGTGATACAATTTGGTGACTACTGTAATTGCATGAGTATGCTGGGAATTGTAGCTCTGTAACAGATTCAAGACTAAAATTTGAGGGCCGCTCTAGGCACATACTGTAGCAGCCAGCTGGGTGTTAAAGTTTTGTTGTAGCTGGAAAACAAAAAGAGGGAGACCCATAAAGCCACATGGAATGATAGTTTGCAAAAGCTAGAGAACCATAGGTTAGCGATCACTGTAACTGCTGGCTGTGGGTAAGCTGGGTAGTCTTGCATTAACTGGAGAGCTTCAGTTTGGAGACCACTTTAGCTACAAACTGTCAGAGTATGGTGGGATCTTTAGTCTCGAAACAGCTACACCGGATAAACTTGGTGGCTGCTGTAGCCACAGACTGTCAGAGCATGTAGCTTGTTGTAATTTTGTTGTGTATTGAGGCTGCACTACTGAAATAGTAAATTTATGCATTAGTCAGTTTATACTGTTTTATATCATTTGAACTGTTTGGTATGACTATATGATTCTTGTAATAAGATTTAGGCTAATTCTCTATAACCCATACCGTTACGTCAAGAAGATATACCATGCAACTGTATAAACCAATGCAAGAGTAAGAAAGGCTTGCTGAGAGCTTTGGAGAAGTCATTTTATAACTTACTCTAGTTGGGAGGGACAGTTCACTTCTGAAGTAGTTGCATTTACAGCTGCATTTGCAATTGGAGCAACTAGAATTGTTCCTAGGATTAAGCCATCTATGGCCCACAGACAGGATTCCCCATTCTACTGGGCTACAGCTAAAAAGCTCATTGATATCTATGCTGAGATTGCTGACTGGACATTGCTACCTAAGCACTGGTGAGACTAAACTTTGTGGCACATACATCCTGAGCACCCTGGAGAAGGAGGCTCACATGGACCTCAAGTGAGGATGATTCCCGGGGTCAGAAAGAGAGATAGGAATGGTGGTCCTGTGTGTACAGAGAAGGTTGTACTCAGGGATCATTTATACACTCACCGGCCACTTTATTAGGTACACCATGCTAGTAACGGGTTGGACCCCCTTTTGCCTTCAGAACTGCCTCAATTCTTCGTGGCATAGATTCCACAAGGTGTTGCAACGATGCTCAATTGGTACCAAGGGGCCCAAAGAGTGCCAAGAAAATATTCCCCACACCATGACACCACCACCACCAGCCTGAACCGTTGATACAAGGCAGGATGGATCCATGCTTTCATGTTGTTGACGCCAAATTCTGACCCTACCATCAGAATGTCGCAGCAGAAATCGAGACTCATCAGACCAGGCAACGTTTTTCCAATCTTCTACTGTCCAATTTCGATGAGCTTGGGCAAATTGGAGCCTCAGTTTCCTGTTCTTAGCTGAAAGGAGTGGCACCCGGTGTGGTCTTCTGCTGATGTAGCCCATCTGCCTCAAAGTTCGCCATAATGTGCGTTCAGAGATGCTCTTCTGCCTACCTTGGTTGTAACGGGTGGCTATTTGAGTCACTGTTGCCTTTCTATCAGCTCGAACCAGTCTGCCCATTCTCCTTTGACCTCTGGCATCAACAAGGCATTTCCGCCCACAGGACTGACGCTCACTTGATGTTTTTTCTTTTTCGGACCATTCTCTGTAAACCCTAGAGATGATTGTGCGTGAAAATCCCAGGAGATCAGCAGTTTCTGAAATACTCAGACCAGCCCTTCTGGCACCAACAACCATGCCACGTTCAAAGGCACTCAAATCACCTTTCTTCCCCATACTGATGCTCGGTTTGAACTGCAGGAGATTGTCTTGACCATGTCTACATGCCTAAATGCACTGAGTTGCCGCCATGTGATTGGCTGATTAGAAATTAAGTGTTAACGAGCAGTTGGACAGGTGTACCTAATAAAGTGGCCGGTGAGTGTAGGTATCTCAGAAGAATAGAGAAGAAGTTCTGGGTCTACTCCAGATTCGGAGAGAGGAGTTGTCAGGTGGCATCTATTCATTTTATGTTCCTGCATCTTACAGTTTTACTATTGATGGAAATTTACTGTATGACGGAGATTGCTCAAGCCACACTGTGTTGTAGCATGATGAAACTCTTAGGGGCACATGTATGAATTTGTTTTGGTCTAAAACTCACTTTTTTGCCCATAGGTTACTATGGGCAAAAGAGTGAGTTTTAGACCTAAACAGTTTCATACTTGTGGCCCTAATTAGTTTCAAAAGAGCTGAAAAACCATGTGACAAAGACCACCATTACTGCCAGCTGCCAGGGCATGATGGTAGTTATAGCCTTAGAAAAGCTGGAGAACCTTAGTTTGAAGACCTTTGTAGCCACAGATTGTCAATGTATGCTGGGAGTAGCAGTTCTTCAATAGCTATAGAGCCCAGGTGGGAGAGCACTGTGCCTAGTCCACAACATATTAAAAGAGCCATTTTTGCACGCGTTTTCCTTTTCTAAGCTTTTTAATTCCATTTTCTGTATCACACGTTACTGTTTAATAGCCAACATTTCTAAACTTTTATCTGTGTCAACAACATAAGTGTGAAATGGAAACAAATGTCCTTTAAAAGATGCATTTGTTTCACAGAAACATTTACGCAGTCAAATGTGACAAGTTTTCTTGGCGGGATATGGAATTTGTGATTGGAATTCACTTTTCGATAATCGGTTATGACAAGTATAGTTAGTAGCTTTTATCTCAATTGAGGGATAGTTTTGTCGAGAAAGATCTGTCTTGAAAGGATTATGCTGTAATAAGTCTGATGGAGGGAAGAGATTCATACTGGAGGACTGAGCACTGGCAATGCATTTACATTGTGCTCATTTGCATCAGGAAGTAAATCGAAAAAAATTAAATTTTCAAAAGTTAATTTCATGTAACCTCATGGATAGTTTTAGACAGACATATTGTAGGCACATTGTAGGGTCTATGTTTGGGCTGTAAAACTGATTTGAGACCAACCCTACAGTCCACTTGCTATGAAATTTGTTGCTTAAAGGGGTTTTGCCACGAAGTAAAATTGATGTGGGAGGTTTGTAAATTAAATAATAAAAATTTTCTTCATTCATCATTACTAAACATTGTGCACCGTTTTTGTCTTAGCTGATCCTTTAGTGATCCACTCTTTACAGCTCATTCCCAGGGATAAGACCAGGGCTGTGAGCTCTTCAGTCCTGGTCGCACATGCTCAGACATCACCTCTCTTCTCAGGCAGCTACTGAGTGTTCAAACCCCGGGTGATGTCATTCTACTCCTGTCCTTTGGACTAGTTAGTAATAAGTCAAATAGTGCAAATAAATTAAAAAAGAAACCTCAGCCAGGTTTGTGCATTGATAAAGAGAAAAAAATACACAGGTTTGGCTCCTGCAGGGATTTGAACCGAGGACCCTTGTGCTGTAAAGCAAAAATGTACCTCTGAGCTACATTGTAGCTACTTACAATTCTATACATAAACAGACCTTTCTTTCACTAGAGAAAGGTAAGGCCTGGCGATGTCATCCTGCTGGGTCACATGATCTGCAATTCAAACAAATCACACACGCCCCCTTCTGAGCACACAGAACTGAAGAGCTGGATGCAGGAGGTAAGAAATGAGATAGTGGCAAAACCCCTTTAATATACAGTATCTCACATAAAATGAGTACATCCGTCACTTTTTTGCAAACATGATTCTATATCTTTTCATGGGACAACACTGAATATATGACACTTTGATACAATGTAAAGTAGTCAATGTACAGCTTGTATAACAGTGTAAATTTGGTGTTCCCTCAAAATAACTTAACACACAACCATCAATGTACACCCCTGAGTGAAAGTGGACAAATTGAGACCAATTTGCTATTTCCCTTCCCAGTGTCATTTGACTCATTAGTGTTTACAAGGTTACAGGTGTGTTAAATTTGATGTTATCACTCTCACACTCCAAGTCGTGCCATGTTGAACTTCCAGTGACCAGTATGATATAGAACTCTCTAAGGATCTAAAAATAAAATAAAAATTAAAAATAATTACATATAAAAAGATGGCCCAGACTATTAGAAGATTGCCTACACCCTGAATCTGAGCTTCAGCCTGGTGGACAAGACCATATAGTGGTTAGGGCAAGACAGATTCCACTCAGAACAGGCTGCACCATGGTCAGCCAAGGAATTTGAGTGCACGTGCTCAGTGTCATATCCAGACATTGGCTTTTTTAAAATAGATGTATGAGTGCTGGCAGCATTGCTGCAGAGGTTAAAGGAGTGGTGGGGTCAGTCAGTCAGTGCTCAGACCATATGTCACACGCTGCATAAAATTGGTCTGCATGGCTGTCATCCCAGAAGGAAGCCTCTTCTAAAGACAATGCACTAGAAAGCCTGCAAACAATTTGCTGCAGACAAGCAGACTAAGGACATGGATTACTGGAATTATGTCCTGTAGTTTGATGATGTCAAGATGATTAAATAAGGTGTGGAATCTATCTTTGTTCCACTCCTTATGCAATTAAATGCTTCCTCCGAATTATATTATTATTATTGCTGCCGGCAGCCAGAGCTCGAGAAGTATGACCCATACGCTTGGCTGGGACATGAAATCTGAAGTTTAATCACAGTAAATTACATTCCAATAGAACTTTTTAATCACATGACTATTTTATCACTACATGATTGGTTAATTGGTGGTTGCTAAGAGACAAGTTATTATTTGCATGTGCGTATGAAGCATTAGCTGATATGACACATTCCCAAACGATCTCCTCTGTATTATCTGGGGGGAGGAGGAAGTCCTTGACTTTCTTGCTTCTAGCAGACAATGCATCTGTCTCAAGGAAAGCTGTGTTGAAGATATCTGAAATAACGGCAGACAGAAAGCAATTAGAACTTAATACTAACTCAATGTTAAAGATATGATGATAGAACTGATTTAATGTTTTTTTTTCCTTCTTTCTCTAAATCATCAACTTGACAATGAGACCAAGATAAATATACTTAGTTCAGATGGTGTCAAGCGTGTGTGATGGCAACTAGGTGAGGAGTTCAAAGACAAGTGTGTCTTGCCTACAGTCAGTCATGGTGATGGGAGAGTCGTGGCTTGGGGCTGCATGAGTGCTGCCGGCTGTGGGGAGCTACAGTTCGTTGAGGGAACCGTGAATGCCAACATGTACTGTGACATCCTGAAGCAGAGCGTAATCCCTTGCCTTCATAAACTGGTCTGCAGGGAAATATTCCAACATGATAACAACCCCAAACACCCCCCAAAGACGACCACTGCCTTTCTAAAGGAAATGAGGGCAAAGGTGCTGGACTGGTCAAGCATGTCTTCATACTTAAACCCTATTGATAATCTGTGCGGCATCCTCAAACGGATAATATCCACCAACTCCATGATGTCATCATAGAGGAGGGAAGAGGATTCCAGTGGCTGCAACCTGTGAAGCTCTAGTGACCTCCATGCCCAAGAGAGTTAAGGCAGTGCTGGAAAATAATGGCAGCCACACAAAATCGGAATGAATCCTGCTGTATGGTTTTGGCCATTGCGCTGCTGTTCAGTTTCAGGGTGTTTGCAATCTTCTTATAGCCTAGGCCATCTTTATGTCGTGCAACAAGTTTTTTTGTTTCAGATCTTGGAAGAGTTCTTTATCATACAGTACTGGTCACTGGAGGTTCAACATGGCAGAGTGTGAGAGCGATAACACTAAATTTAACACACCTGCTCCCGATTCACACCAGCGACACACTAACAAGTCACATGACACCAGGGAGGAAAAAAATGGCAATTTGGGCACAATTTTTCCATTTTCACTTAGGCATATACTCACTTTTGTTGCAAGTGGTTTAGACAATTGCAAGTGGTTTAGATAATTTTGAAAGTGCACCAAATTTACACTGTTATACAAGCTGTACACTGAGTACTTTATGTTGTATTTAATTGTCATATCTTCAGTCTTGCCCCATGAAAAGATACAATACAATATTTATAAAAAAAAGAAAGGCGTGTACTTACTTTTGTGAGATACTGTAATTAAATGCCCTATACAAAAAATATATTGAGCTATTTCATGTAAAAACCCCCAAAAATATGAGAGCTAACTCTATCTGCCTGGAGAGAAAAAGGAGTCGATTCCTCAGGGGCAATGAGCCTTCTTTGCCATAAGAACTGTGAAACTGTGGAATAGCCACCTCAGGCGCTGGCCACAGCAAAAACAGATGAGATCTAGTCTGATTGCCCCGGGGATCAGGAGTGAAATATTCCTTTTAAGGTAGATTGCTTCATACCTTATTTTAAAATAACCTATACCCCTTCATTCTTCTACCCTTGTTTGAACTTAATAGATATATGTCTTTTTATTAGTTGTACTATGTAGCTATGTGTAGCATCTAACTGCTCTTGGTGCAAAAGACAGGAAATCTGATGATGCCATTGTATCAACATCTCTGATATATTTGTATAGGTTCTCCAGCACCCTGAAGGGGTTTTCCAGGACTTTGATTCTGATAATGTATCCTTAGAATAGACCATCAATATCAGATCGGTGGAGCCCTCCCATATAGCTGATTGAAGGGGCTGAAGCAGTCAGATGAGTGCTGGGGCATCTTTTTTATTTACCTGGCACAGCGCCACATGTTTTGTAATGGCTGTGGGTGGTGCTGCAACTTAAGGCATCTTACCAGGAAATAACAATCCTAGTTAAAATATATAATTTTATTGATACACATTAAAAGATACAGCCTCCTTACAAAACGACACAATCTGTAACATATATGTACATATACACACATATATATATATATATATTATATATATGTATGTAAAATATAAATATATATATATATATATATATATATATATATTATATATTATATATATATATATATTAGGGACTTACGTTTTAGTAGAACTGTGTGATGAATCCAAATGGAACCCAATATCCCTGTCGCTGGGGTCCAACATTGGAAGTAAATCCCCTGAAAAGTTGTACACAAAGAAGGGAGAGGGTAAAAGCAGTTAATTTCCATTTCAGTTAATGGAGGGTGCCGGGAGTCAGACCGATCCATCTATATTGACATCAAAGGTCAATATAGAGATCTCTCCCAAGATTTATTTATACCCAGGGCTGTATCTAGAACAAGGGGGCATCCTCTACGTCTTGAGGAACAAAAGTTTCTACATAAACATAGAAAGGGATTCTTTACTGTAAGAGCAGTGAGACTGTGGAATTCTCTGCCAGAGGGACTTGTCATGGTGAATTCACTAACAGAGTTCAAAAAGGGTTTGGATGCATTTCTGGAGCATAATAATATAACAAGTGATAGTAACTAGGATTCAGAAAAGGGGTCATTGATCCAGGGATTTTTCTGATTGCCAGATTGGAGTCGGGCAGGAATTTTTCCCTAAAATGAGGTCAATTGGCTTCTACCTCACTGGGGGTTTTTGCCTTCCTCTGGATCAACACCTTAGCACAACAGGCTGAACTGGATGGACGTCTTGTCTTTTTTCGGCCTTACAAACTATGAAACTATGATCTGTAACATTATATATCAATATACAAGTCCTAAAATAAAATTTGAAAAAATATTAACCAATGTAGCAGCAATTTATTGGTTCCTCTCCTCACATAGAGATTTTTCCCTTTCAAAGCCACTCTTGCCTCTCACCCAGCCAACCAGTAAGTTCTATTCTGCACTGACGAGGGGCAAATACCCTGAAACAGCTGTCTGTAGATGAACTTAACTGGTTTGGCTTAAATCCCTTTCACACTGCAAGGCTCTTGCGAGCTACATGTGAACTGAGGATAACTACATCCAATATAGTGCGCTGTGGAGCTCCTCAGCTCTTTTCCCATAAGCCTTTGCTTAATGCAAAGCAGTCAGTGAGGTCTGAATGGCAAGTAAACCCTCACACCGACCAATTTATTGGTTCCTCTCCTCAAGGAGAGAGTTTTCCATTCTGTCCTACGGTGAAATCTGGAGCATGCAGTGACAGACTGTCACTTTTTTATGCACCAATTCTATATGGACGTGTCGTGCCAGATTTGGACGATGCACCACATTTATGAATGTGTCACGACAAAATATGACCAAAACTGTCGTTCCAATCCATACCAGTTTCATAGTGGCATTGACACTCTATTCACCACTTCTTAGCAAATAAATGTGTCTCATAATGGGACACATGTATAAAGTGCTATGAGACACTTTCATACATACTAAAGAATGCTGCAGTAACCTCCTGAGCAGTGCGCGGCGGCACCGCTTTTCATACACGTCCCCCATAAATACTAGATCACTCTGCTCATGGTCTACTTGCGGTTTTCTTATGGGTTAGGAGCCACCTACCTACCAGGAGCTGATATATATGTACTGTATCTATGGCTATGTCACATGAACACTCTTTTATGTACACCTTAATGTAAAGTTCAGTACTTATACATTATAAATGCTCCTGCAGGGCACACTTCTCTTAAACCAAACCCTGCACAATGAATTTTTCATTAGTCCTCTGTGTTGTAACAAGCACATTGGCCTTTTGGAGGCTCGGTATTTATGGTGCCGCTTGTGTTGAGTTTAGTTGCTGAACGTTTTTAGTCTTTGTTATCAAATTTGTTGCTATGTTGTATTTTATGGATTTAGGTCTTCCTGTCAGTGCTTGGGACAATGGTTCGGGCTCATTGTCTCCTACAACAAAGAAAATCTTACACCTATTTATTTATTATCATTTATTTTGGAGCGCCCTTGATTCCAGGGCGCTGTAGATTTCAGGCGGGTACATAAATAACATTGGTCAAACAATTACAAAGTGACAATAAGTGACTAACAGCTGGTACAGAGGGAGAGAGGTCCCTGCCCGTGAGGGCTTACAATCTACAGGGAAGGAGGGAAGAGACAGAAGGTGAGGGGCAGACATGTTTGTGGGGTGGAGCAGTGCAACACGGTTAATGTTGGTTATAGGCAATCCTGAAGAGGTAGGTTTTCAGGTTACCTTTGAGGCTGGTGAGAGTGGGGGAGAGTCTGAGGTGTTGGGGCAGTGAGTTCCAGAGTGTGGGGGAAGCACGGGAGAAGTCTTGGAGATGGTTATGTGAGGAAGTGATAAGAGGAGAGCATAGAAAAAGGTCCTGTGAGGAGCGGAGGTTGCGAGAAGGGAGGTATTCAGAGAGTAAGGCAGAGATGTATGGAGGGGAGAGGTTATGGAGAGCCTTGTAGGTCAAGGTTGCTAGTTTGAACTGGATTCGCTGAGCAATGGGTAGCCAGTGAAGGGATCGGCAGAGGGGAGAGGCAGGGCACCTAGACAGTTTTCATACATGAGACCCTTGATGTTAGAACTAATTTACTGTATTACTTAATCGATAGATTGGGGCATATTTGTTATGGCAATTAACACCAAGGGTGACATGTATGAACAGGGCTGTGACAGAAGTCTGGCGTCTTTACAGCCCGTTATCAGGCGCAACCCCGTCATACATTTTCAAATCACCGGGGCGCATTACATAGCACCTGCGGCTCTTTGTAACGCGCCTGATTTCGGGTGTGTGTGGGAGCTGCGGCGCACTAGAACCATATGAAGCTATAGATTTGTAGCTTCGCTACGGCATTTCTGGGTGCATTACAGCTGGAACAGGTAGAGCACTTTCAAAGTGGTTTACCTGATCCGAACTGTCGCCCAAGCGCTGGGATGCACCTGATTATGACCCACTGTACAGTGGGTTCATAAATCAGGCGCATTCAATGCCTTTTTTGATCGCATGAAATTTGGTTTCCATACGTCAAATTTCATACATGTCATCTCAAATTCCTGGCGTAGATGCTTCACACCACTTGTATTTTAGACCATTTTTAGACACTTCTATGTGTTATCCGACAAAAGGGGTGTGGTTTCAAAGAAAAGTGGGTGTGACTTCATAAAAAAGGGCATGGAAAAAGTAACCCAATAGAAGGTGTAAACTTAGACTGGACAGTTTAATTGTGGTGCATTTTAAGACTGTCTAGTCTAAGTTCACACTAAGCAAAAGATAATATTAACCCCTTACTGATAATGGACATATGAGTCCTGATGCCGATAAGGGGCTTTGTAGCGGGATAGCGGCGCAATCCCTCTACATAGCCGCCGGGTGTTAGCTGCTAATTGCAGCTAGCACCCGGTGGTTACAGCGTGGGAGGGTGCCAGTGCCATTCCAAGCTGTTTAACCCTTTAGATACCATGGCAAAGATTCCTCACTTCCATCATGACGCCTGTGGCGGAATCGTGGGCTCCCGATCGGTTAACATAGTAGCTGGGAGCCTTGTGAAGGCTTCTATCGCTGCCATGCTTTCCTCTTTACTACTTCATACTCCAGGCAGGAAGTAGTAAAACCACCATCTTTGTAGACCCTAATGCATTGTATTACAATGCATTAGGCTGTAGAAATTATAGTGCCCCCTAGTGGTGAAGCACCCTAGGGGGACTCAAAGTTAAAAAAAATAAACAAAATATGAAAAGTTCAAATCACCCTCGTTTTGCATTTTACAAATAAAAAAATAAAATTATAATAAAGACACATATTTGGTATCGCCACGTCCAAAAAAGGCCAATCTATTGAAATATAAGATCAATTATGCCGTACGCTGAACATTGTAGAGGAAAAAAATTCCAAACAACAAAATTAAGAGTTTTTGGGTTATTTCAAATCCCCTAAAATTTGAATAAATTTAATCAAAAAAGTCCCATGCATTCCAAACTGCTAACAATGAAAAGTATCCTTCAACCCACTGACGCCCGTAGGTGTTAGTCCAAAAAATTTATGTGTTACAGAAAATGGCGCCGTGGTGCAAATGACAAAAATAGAAAATGTTTGGACTTTTTTTTATGGAACCAAATCATAATGGAAATCCTACATATTTGGTATTGGCAGATGTGTATCAACCTGTAGAATACAGATAACTCATCATTTTTACTGAAGACTGAACGCTCTAAAAGCAAAACTCCCATAAACATGGCACAAGTATGTTTTTCTTTCACATTTTGTCTCACTTAGAATTTTTTTGCGGTTTCCCAGTATATTCTATGTGACATTAAATGACACCATTAGAAAGTACATCTTGTCCCGCAAAATAAAAGCCCTCATACATCTATGTAGATGGAAAAATAAAAATGTTAGGGAAGGGAGGCGAAAACGAACATGAAAAAAAAAAAAATAGGCCTCAGCGTTAATGGGTTAATAAATCTTACATTGTGTTTGTGCAGATAAATTATTATATTTATGTCAGTATAAGACACCGCAGGATATCATATATCACAGTGGGCCAATTGTGTTACATAATATAAGGAATATTGAGAACACTGGGGAACAGAGGTAAAGCTATGGGGGGTAGAGGTAGCAGTTGATGCAAGAACATGGTGGTACAGTGACTCTGGCATCAGAATTGTGGCATAATTTGTGTCACATTACTGGCATACATGCTTCCTGCCACATTTACTATGTATTTAGACACTTCTGCTCTGAGTGCAATAAAATAGGCGTGGCTTTACTGGGAGGGGTGTGGTTTCACTATTAGAGGTTGTGTCTTAGTGTGCCACACCTCCCCCCTTCAAAAAAAAAAAGCATCAAAATTTTGCCGCAGTTAGTGGCATGCACTAAACTGTCTTAAAAAAGATTTAACACGATGATGAACTGGTGCGCTTTGAGACTGTCTTAAGTCTATGTAAAAGCAAAAGAAGTAGATGGACCAGCACTCCCTAGTGTATTCTCCTCAAGTTTATGTGATTTTTAAAATGGAGTAAAGTTGTGGCTCACTTTCTCGAGCATTCCATATATAGAGGCACAACTCTCCTCTGCGTGTGAACAAGCCCTTGGATCGAAAACCATGGTAGCACTATATTCGCAGCTTCTCATGCAGATCTTCGTACACAGTTTCCTCTTGTCAAGGTTAATCATATAAAAACATATGGGTATGGATAAACCTCCAGATGACTGCATGCCAACACAACTCTAATTCTTACCACATAAAAAGAAGCATTCGATGTAATGATAGAGATCCATGTTGTCCTTTCCACAATGACTGACTGGAACTACAACCACCATTTTAGATGGACATCTCTATCTCTCTATCACTACATCTAAAATGGAGATATCATGGTGCTTCTTTTTACGTGGTAAGAAACAGTTGATTGTGTTGGCATGCAGTCATCTGGGGGTTTATACAGTTTGTTTTCATATAATTTAAATCTGTGTTATAGGCAGCTTTAATAAATCTGCCGCATAGTGTCCCAATCATTTTTTATGATTACCCCAACTTGGTGGACATAACAGGTGTGTCCAGCATTTAAAAAATAACATTACCTCTCCCACATAATGTGTCTATATGTTACATCTGTAGGGTAATGAGGGGGTGAGTCCAGGAAGGCGAGCGCAATACTTCTATCTATCCTGCAGATGTAACTTGAAAAAGTCCAACATTGGCCAACACTGTCTGGATTCCTATGTATACTTTGTATACCTCATGGAATATATCTTTAACTAATTTAGACTGTGGCATCCAAATTAATGAGAAACAGTGGCGCGCACCGTTCCTCACATCGATCGCGGCACTCTAAATTGCGGGCTCCCAAACATGGAACAGCTGGAAGCCTTGTGAAGACTTCCATCTCCACCATGTTTTCTGTTTTCCTCCTTCGGCTATGTTCACATGGCTTAAAATGGGACGTATTTCAGTCCATAATTACGCGCCGTAGTGCGCGAATTACGGCTGGAATACGTCCCAGTCATTACGGTAATCCACAGTTCTCATAGAGACCTATGGATTACGTCTCTTCTCCCTGCTTGGCGACTCCGACGCGGGGGGAGATAAGTGACATGTCATTTACTAGCGGCGTATACGCACCACTAGTAATGATAGTCTATGGGCCGGCGAGGTGCCAGCCCCCCTGTCCCTCCCTCCAAACGGTGTAATTGCGGGGTGTAATTACGCCTCACAAATAAGCCGTGTGAACATAGCCTTCCTGTTACTTTGAAATGTCGTCACATAAGAAACTTTTCACCTATTTCACTTAAAGGGGTTTTCTCACCACGCTGTTTCACTGAGTCACATGAAGTTTTACTCTCCCTCTGTCTCCTCAGGTTGTGGGTGCTTCTATAGCAGTGATTAGCATATCTAGCCTCTTTGTAAGTAGTTGAACCCTTACACTAGCAAGTCCAGGAGATTTTATCTCCAGTAAACACAAGGTACCATGTATGTGCTGTGAGGACTAAAAACAATAGCTTATTTGTAATATTGGTAAAGATAAATAGTTTGAGCTCAGTCTATCTATGGGGTGACATCATTCTCTGCTCTAATCAGATAGCAGAGTAATGGAAAGGCAACCAGGGAAACACAGAAACCCGTGTGCACTCAGAGCACATATAATGTCTCTTATCTCATGGCTAAAGTAAAATCTGTTGACCAATGAAGTCTTCATTTTCCTGTCCCTTCATATTGAAAGCTAATCTTTGTAGTGAGAAGACCCTCTTAAGGAGTGCCATGGATTCTATAGACTCAAATCAGAGGTTGACCATGGCATAGCCGATTCTACCACACAGGGTCCTTATTTTGGTTCTCTTCCCTCTGGACCTTATTTCATGATATCCCTGTGCTCTCATAGGACATGTAAGCAGGGGTTCACAACATAAAGATTTTAGTAACAAACTTGTTCTCTAAAATACTATAGGCACCATCAGGCCTATGCATAGAACTGTTACCTTACTGTTTCACTTATAAATTTGGCTTTCAGCAAAATCGGGGATAGCGTCTACGGGATTTTGCAATATTATCTTAAACTAGTTATCCAGATTTTTAAAAAAGATATATAATTAAATGGACCATAGTGAGAAAAAATAGAAAACAAAGGTAGAACTTACTTCCCAGTCCCCCGCCGCTGCCTCTTCGGAGCTTCTCGGGATCCACCCCTCCCCAATCCTGCGCTCTTGTTCTGACACACAGGAGAGGCTCGACCTCCATTCACTCACTATGTGAATGTGACCGAGCTGCAATGCCACCACAGCCCCTTGGCAAAGTGGCGCTATTCTTGGAAGATTTACTAAGTTTCTGATCTCATCCATTAATTTTAAGCTTTCAAAGCCATCACTGGTAAATCATAAGGAAAACTAGATAAAATATTACCAGGGTAATCAGTGCTGAAGCCATCAAACATCTCACTCCAATGCCTTCATTTAAGGAGATCACTTTGAGAAGTATGTTAATACAATTAGAGATGATTAAACTGAATTCCTAAATAAACTGCGAGTGCGTAAAATGTTGCTCTTTAGGTCAAACTTAGTTTCACAGTCATTGCTTTTTAATCAATAAAGTAGCATCTTACAGCACGTGTAATTTTTTCTCTTTAACATTCACTTAGCTCAGTGAAGTATTTTCTCCCCTCTAATTAATGACAGCTAATTTTTAGAAAATTAGACCCTAAATGATGCGGAAATTGTTTCTTTTTAATTTTTTTCTTTGATTTTTTTTCTATTGTTAATGAAACAACCTAGAAACGGAAAAGTTATCTATTTCTTATAGACAAAAAGCAAGAAGCAGAGTGTAAGAAGCATGTACAGTAGGTGTAGGGTGGGGCCCACAGAATAAAATTCCACTGGTGGACTACATCTATCTATCTATCTATCTATCTATCTATCTATCTATCTATCTATCTATCTATCTATCTATCTATCTATCTATCTATCTGTGTGTCTGTCTATCATTCTATTTTCTGTCTATATCATATCTATTTCATATCTATCTAGCCCCTAGATAGATAAGGCAGTGCTGGAAAATAATGGTGACACATTACATTGACACTTTGGGCGACATGTATGAATCCTGGCGCTGACAGGTCAGTTCTAAATAGCTTTAAGGCAATGTAGTATGTAGCAGAATGTTTGAAGCTGTTCTTCTGCAGGTCATACATACAGGCGCAGTGTAGAGCCAATACACAATTCTGGGTCATGCACCACCATTACCCTGGTCTGGCTGTTCTTCTGCAGGTCATACATACAGGGCAGTGTAGAGTCAATACCACAAGTCTGGCTCAGGCACCACCTTTACCCTGGTCTGGCTGTTCTTCTGCAGGTCATACATACAGGGCAGTGTAGAGCCAATACCACAAGTCTGGCTCAGGCACCACCTTTTCCCTGGTCTGCTGTTCTTCAGCAGGTCATAAAATACAGGTGCAGTGTAGGACCAATACCACAAGTCTGGCTCAGGCACCACCTTTACCCTGGTCTGTTCTTCTGCAGGTCATACATACAGGGCAGTGTAGAGCCAATACCACAAGTCTGGCTCAGGCACCACCTTTACCCTGGTCTGGCTGTTCTTCAGCAGGTCATACATACAGGGCAGTGTAGAGCCAATACCACAAGTCTGGCTCAGGCACCACCTTTACCCTGGTCTGGCTGTTCTTCTGCAGGTCATACATACAGGGCAGTGTAGAGCCAATACCACAAGTCTGGCTCAGGCAACACCTTTACCCTGGTCTGGATTGTATTGTTGATGTCATTAATACAGGGCAGTGTAGATTCAATACCACAAGTCTGGCTCAGGCACCACATTTACCCTGGTCTGGCTGTTCTTCTGCAGGTCATACATACAGGGCAGTGTAGTGCCAATACCACAAGTCTGGCTCAGGCACCACCTTTACCCTGGTCTGTTCTTCTGCAGGTCATACATACAGCGCAGTGTAGAGCCAATACCACAAGTCTGGCTCAGGCACCACCTTTACCCTGGTCTGGCTGTTCTTCTGCAGGTCATACATACAGGCACAGGGTAGAGCCAATACCACAAGTCTGGCTCAGGCACCACCTTTACCCTGGTCTGGCTGTTCTTCTGCAGGTCATACATACAGAGAAGTGTAGAGCCAATACCACAAGTCTGGCTCAGGCACCACCTTTACCCTGGGTTCTGGCCCCCCCCCCCCCCCCTCTGGTTCTTCTGCAGGTCATACATACAGGCAGTGTAGAGCCAATAAACCCCAAGTCTGGCTCTGGAACCACCTTTACCCTGGGCGGCTGTTCTTCTGCAGGTCATACATACAGGGCAGTGTAGATCCAATACCACAAGTCTGGCTCAGGCACCACCTTTACCCTGGTCTGGCTGTTCTTCTGCAGGTACCACAAGTGTAGAGCCAATACCACAAGTCTGGCTCAAGCACCACCTTTACCCTGGTCTGTTCTTCTGCAGGTCATACATACAGGCAGTGTAGAGCCAATACCACAAATCTGGCTCAGGCACCGCCTTTTCCCTTGTCTGGCTGTTCTTCTGCAGGTCATACATACAGGGCAGTGTAGAGCCATTACCACAAGTCTGGCTCAGGCACCACCTTTACCCTGGTCTGGCTGTTCTTCTGCATGTCATACATACAGGTGCAGTGTAGGCCAATATCCACAAGTCTGGCTCAGGCAACCACCTTACCCTGCTCTGGCTGTTCTTCTGCAGCTCATACATACAGGGCAGTGTAGAGCCAATACCACAAGTCTGGCTCAGGCACCACCTTTACCCTGGTCTGGCTGTTCTTCTGCAGGTCATACATACAGGGCAGTGTAGAGCCAATACCACAAGTCTGGCTCAGGCACCACCTTTACCCTGGTCTGGCTTTCTTCAGCATGTCATACATAAGGGCAGTGTAGAGCCAATACCACAAGTCTGGCTCAGGCACCACTTTACCCTGGTCTGGCTGTTCTTCTGCAGGTCATAAATACAGGCAGTGTAGAGCCAATACCACAAGTCTTTGGGTCAGGCACCACCTTTACCCTGGGCTGCTGTCTTCTGCAGGTCATACATACAGGCAGTGTAGAGCCAATACCACAAGTCTGTCTCAGGCACCACCTTTACCCTGGTCTGGCTGTTCTTCTGCAGGTTATACATACAGGGCAGTGTAGAGCCAATACCACAAGTCTGGCTCAGGCACCACCTTTAACCTGCTCTGGCTGTTCTGTTTTGCGCCTAGGTTTGGCGTCAAAGAATCATAAATGTGTCTACTTCTATGAATGTGGTGCAACAAGCTCCCAGAATGCCCCAAATCTTTGGCGCATTAAAAAGTGTGACTGTTCATACATCTATGGAACAGGTCTCCTAAAGCTTTTTGACAACAGAGAACTGGCGCAGCCCCATTCATACATGTCGTCCTTTAAGCAAAATGGGCGACATATATGAAAACTGTCTAGATATAAGACTTTTTTGTTGCCCATAACAACGAATCAGAGTTCTCCTTTTACTTCATATAGTGCTCTGAAAAAATTAAAGAGGAGCTGTGACTGCTTGCTATGGGCAACATAGAAAGCCTTAGACAGTTCTCATATATGAGGCCCAATATGTCCATTGTCACTTAGGGGTGCACTCACTTTGTTGCCAGCAGTTTAGACATTGATGTCTAGGTGTTGAGTTATTTTGAGGGCATCACATTTACACTGTTATACAAGCTGTACACTGACTACTTTACATTGTTTCCAAGTGTCATATTTTCAGTGTTGTTCCATGAAAAGACAGAATACAATATTTACTGACTTTTGTGAGATAATGTATCTATCTGCTTATAGAATAACTAATCTATCTATTTCTAGCTATCCATTTTTCTATCTATTTATTTAATAACTCGTCTATCTATCTATCTATCTATCTATCTATCTATCTACCTCATATCTATCCATTTTTATCTAGTAACTTATCTATATATCTAAAATCTATCTATCTAAACACACAGAAACAAAAACTATTCTATTCTATAGACCCCGAGAGCCATATAAACAATGATTTATATGAATTATTGCAAAGTACACTATATAACTGCTACATCTAGTATGTATAAAATAAAATAAAAAACTTCGGCTGCAGTGGTCATGTGCTACTCCACTCACATTACCATTCGAAATTCATACATTTATATAAGCAGAGGTGTTTGCTGCCAATCAGTATTTTCTTTAATGGGGCACCAAAAGCTTCCAATCGGACAACCCCTTCAAATCATTGGGGGTAGTAAGGACTTAATTGGGCTCCATCTGTACCAGATACCATAATTTGTAAACCGCTCTGCATGGAGATAACATCTCTTAACATAACCGACCTGAGAGGTGTTGTGCCGTGGATGGGTATTAAGGCATTTTCTTGACAGCACTTCTTTGGCGTGAAATAATTACATAGAAAGTATATGGAATATATCACAGCAGGAGCCTTAATTATGAGAGTTGGCAACAGAAGTCCATTATACTGCAATTATTACAGTGATAATAGTTTGTGACTAAGCTGATTCAGCAATTAAACTTGTTTGAAGAGCCGAATGGAGAAATGTAGAAAATGACTCTTTGATCTTCGGTGTTTTTGAGGTTCTTAGGTTTATTCAACTAAATACCAGATCAATGTGAAAGCTGACCCTGACATTTCAATCGATTTATTCTGTTTGAGATGTCTGCAAGCTATGGAACATGCTTAACCCCGGCCGTCTCCCCTTGTTCCTCCATCCTAAGCGAGGAATATGTGCGCTATTATAGACCCAGTGTAGACTGAACTGCAATACAATAGAGGCTCATTGATAGTCAAGGGCATTGACAGTCCAGAAACAATGAAACTGTTTTAAAGCCTTTATGGAACTATGTAAGAATAATGAAGCTGAACGTATGAAATGTTTTATAGCAAATATTTTTTGGTATCATTTTGTGTTCTTGTATTCTTGCACATATCTTTGTTTCCTTATAATGGGAGCAAGGCCAGCGCTCTCCTCTGTTTCTGCTGTTATCATTCACAAGATCTGAGAGGATCACACACAACCTTTCTGTACATTTGCTTTTTTTTACCAGCATTCAAGAATCCCCCTCAGCGCTTAGTGAAGGGGGACATGACTTTCAGTCTTTCAGTTGCTGTCTGTATAGCTGAAATAACACTCATATAATGCTGGGGTATAAATCCACCATACAGTTGTGTAGGTAATACTTTAAAGAGAACCTGTCACATAGATTATGCCTTCCTTGCTGAGAGCAGCACATGCTAGTGTTAGACCTGCTGTTTCCAGCACTGTGTCCGTTATTCTGTAAGATGCTGGAGTTTTCGTGTATTTAATGCTCAAATCTGCAGTTTTCAGCCAGAAGAGTCCTTCAAAGAGTCAGTTTTTTTTCAAACCCAGCCAATCGGAGGCTAGCCCCGCCCACCTCAACCGACAAACCTATTACTTTGAATAGGTAGAAACATGTGAATAACTGTCAGTGGGCGGAGATAGCCTTTGGTGGGCGTGGCTAACACCTGCTCATGAATAAGATTTGAGGGGTAAATGCGGTAAAACTGCTGCATCTTACAGAAAAGGGACACAGTGCTGGAAACAGCAGGTCTAACACTAGCTTGTGCTGCCCTCAGCAAGGGGGGCACAACCTATGTGACAGGTTCCCTTTAAAGAGACACCAAAATCTCTCAATCAACACAATATAAAGTTGCATAATTTTATTAGTCAGGATTAAAAATACATTAAAAATACATACCAAAGTTAACACCCAAATAAAAAGACATACCCCTTTCTCATACATTAAAAATATTTGATAAAGATGCATGTACAGAACAATGGTATAAGTATTAATGCACACATGGGTATCAAGAAATGAGAAGAGGCATACCCCAAAAATATGGAATAGAGCATATACTTAACCCTGTAGTGGTCCAGTATTGGGCGCAGAGCTTGCTTCCTCAACGCACGTTTTGCTCTGCACTTTGTCAAGGGGAGTTGACTCTACTGAAAAGAGACACCAATGTGTACAGATAACACAGGATCCATCATTCACAATAGGACAGTCACAACTTCCCCTCTCTCCCTCCCCGCACACTGATTTCTTCCCAGATCACAGAGCCTAGAAAACTCTCCTATAGAAGTCAATAGGTCTAATCCTGTTCAAAGACTCCTATGTACATGAAGCTGCAGTAAATCATCTCTCTATATGCTGTTAAAAGACGCTCAGGCAAGATGGCTGCCACTATTATCATATACAGAAAACCAGAGTAAAGAAATCTACAATCAGAAAATAAAATCAACAAAGAAGAAAATAATATGTATCAGTATGTTAATTCCCTTTAACCCAGTCCCAGTGTTGGTAAGAGACTTTGTAGCAGGAACTCAGTACACAGGCGGTGGGTGCCAGCTGCTAATTGCAGCTGACACCCGCTGGTAACAGCACGGAATGGAGCCGGCTCCATTCCATGATGTTTAACCTATTAGACGCCGCAACGATCACGGCCACAGCATCTAAATGAATGAGAAATGGTGTTGCTCACCGTTCCTCACTCCGAGCGGGGCTCCAATCAGTTTACATTATGACTGGAAGCCTTGTGAAGACCTCCATAGCTGCTATATCCCTCGTTTTACTTTATACATGTATATAATATATATATATATATTATATATAATATATATATATATATATATATATATATATATAATATATATATATAATAATTCAAATCTCCCCTCTCCCCTCATTTTTCAGATTAAAAGAATGGTGCATAATTGGTATTGCCGCATCCACGAATGTCAAAAGTAGAAAATGTTTGGATTCTTTTTACGGTGCTAAAGAATAACGCAAACGCCACTTATTTTGCATTGCTGGAATCGAATCGACCTGCAGAACACAGAGAACACATAATTTATACTGGAGAGTGAACCCTGTAAATTAAAAAAAAAAAACGCAAACATGGCATAAGTGCTTTTTTTCACATTTTGACCCAGTTCATCTTGTCCTGCAAAATCAAAGCCCTCATATGTCTGTGTAAATGGGAAAAAAAAAAGTTATGGCTCTTCGAAGGCGGGGAGAAAAAAAACGAACGTGTCAACCAAAAATGTCCCTTTATTGCTGTCTGGCCGGATGCTGTATGTCAGTCAACTGGGGTTCTCACACAATGACTGAGTACTTCACCTGACTCCTGAATTGTTGCATCCTGTGGTTTTAATAAAGCTGTGGCCATCTCGATGTTAAAATAACGTGTTTTGTGCAGTTATTGCAGCATTATGGTCATTTGTGAATAATTAGGTACAGTGAAGGTTCACCCCATATCCAAAAGTCAAATCCTTCTTAATATAAATGACATGAGAGGACCGGTCACTGCTCGGCACAAAATCAACACACTACTCTCTTAATGCTTTTATCATTTCAAGGATTTGAAGGCATCAGTGTTCAACTGGTATAACTTGTGCCTAAGGGTCTGTTTACACGGCGTGTAGGATCCGTTTCTGGATCCAAAAAAATGCATTCAAAAGCGCTGTGTAAATCGCATCCAAAACACATCCAACACACAGGTGCATGTTTGGATGCGTTTTCGCAGCAGCAGGATTGCACCCTGGCGTCTGCTTCGTCAAACGGATAAGGAATTGACGTGACATTTCTTCGAACGCATCACAAAGATGCAGTGAGACATAGATAGTCTGAACACCGATGCGTGTTTTATATTAAAAGCAATGGAAATCACACTGCACATTGTTGGATGCGGGTTTGGGTCTGTTTTGGGTCTGAAACATGGATCCAAACACGCATCTAAAAACGTATCCAACAACGGAGTCAACACGCCGTATGAACATCCCCTAACAATTATGGGCTCCAAATAACCTTTAAGAACAATTGCCTTTTTATCTCTGGGAGCTTGAATTGAGTCAGAACTGGTGCATACTATTGTCTCTACTTTGCTATCCCTGCTGCTTTGATTATACCCATGATTTGATTGGCTTCAGAGTGTTCTCTGCCCATCAATTGTATGTCATTGCTCATTCTTTACTTGCATTTTTTGTCCTTACAAATATATAGAAACATATCCACATGATTGCACAAATCCCTACTTCACACACAATCAGCACACCCTTCCCCTGCTGTTTCCCTCATTTCCATTATTACTGCAGAATTCCCATCCTACTACTTCCATTCCTGGCTGGGTCTATGTTAACTAAAGGGAAACAAGAGATGACCGACATGCCCAGTTCTCTTCATCCATTTATATGGGAGTTCTGAGTACAGCCAGAAACTTTTGGGTCCAAAAGTTCAGGACTCCATTCCTTGAGGCCAGAACACACCACACTGGGACTAGAAGCAGCAAGATGGGAATGCCTCTTTAATGGTGAGACAATCACCATGTGTGTGATGCAGCTGTGTGGTGAGGGGGCCTGTGGGTCCCGCTAGCTCAGGGGCCCGGTCGCAAGAGCAACTGCTGCAACCCCTAAAGCTGGGCCACTGATGGGCCATTTGGCTGTATATTGTTAATATTTTCAGTCTTTCTCCAAATTAAGATGCTCTCTGCCCCCTATCAGTTTAGTTGCTTTTCTTTGTACTTTCTCTAAATTCAAGGCATCTTTTTTATATACTGGAGCGCAGAACTGAACTCCATATTCCAGATGAGGTTGCACCAATGTTTTGCACAGCAGTAATATTATGTCCCTATGTATGCATAGGGACATGCCTCTTATTGTAAGAGTGCATGCCTCTTACAATACATGTTACAAGGCATTACGGGAAAGGAACTGAGAAGTTCAAGAGCCCTCTATTGGATGTAACAAATTCTCAATTTGCTTTTGACCCACTGAGTCTTTAGAACACTCATTGCCTCCCTCCCACCCAGCCAGCCAGTATCGCTCTGCACTGATGAGGGGCAAAACCCCGAAACAGCTGTATGAAGATGAGTGCTACTTGCTCGGCTAATATTCCTTTTGTTTTCTAAAGACTCAGTGGGTCAAAAGCAAATTGAGAATTTGTTACATCCAATAGAGGGCACTTGAGCGTCTCTTCTCCCTTCCCATAACGCCTTGGGATATGCAGCTGTTTCGTGGAGTGCAGAGGGCAATTTCAAATCACCATACACCTATATGGTGCTCTCCCCAACGGGAGATATTCCCCTTTCTTACAATACATGAAAACATCCAGCTACCAAAAACAAAACTTATTTAAGCAATTATAACATTATAATTTATGGAAAGTACAGGACAGATAATTCTAACTATTCTGCTCTTCGTATGTTTTAGTTTTGTCTTATTTGTTCTTGCTCATTACATCATTGGTAGCATTTCCACTGTATCTCAGGGCACAGAGCGAAGTGCTGTCAAAGAAACATGACCATTTCAACTTGCAAAGCATTTCCAATGGTCAGGGTAGGTTACGTTTTTCAATCAATTAAACTAGAATTCCCAATTCACACGTTCAGCAAAAAATCTCCAGTCCCTGATAAAGGTAATTTCATAAAGAAAAATGTTTTATATGTCAGAAAGATTTGGCAGTCTCCAAAGAAATGCACTAGGACGTGACACAAACGACATAAATTATATTTGTTTCTGATTATACATTGTAAACTGTGATTTATGTTTTCTTTCTCCCCTTTTATGCTGTGTGCGCAGAGCACGCTGATACATTATGACTTATGTGATCATTTCAAGCGTTAGGGGTTTGTTTATTTCCTTCAAAATTGCGATTATTTTCTTAGCACATGCTGAATCTTTGGTTTCATTTCATCATAAAGTTTACTCTAAAAGGGGTATTTGTCAATAGCTAGTGCACGGGCCCACCCCTGCATGGTAAACAGTTTCATAGAAACTGATTACGCCACCCCACCGGGAAGCGCACGGGGTACTTGGAATGGATTTTAGAGGCCCAGCCAACTCTGGGCAAGTGGGGCGTGTCCCCCCTCCCCAGCCAATGGTCAGGGATTCGGCGTTAGCCCGCAAACCAAATGCTAAGCATGACTAGGCGGCGTCCCGGGAAAACACATTTAAACTGCCTGGGAGCTTGGGGGCCGCCTCTGCAGGGGCATTTCCTGGATGGCCCTCATCACTTGTGCTTATTGTTTGTTTTTAAACTGCCAGACAGTCTGCTTGCTTTTCCTGCCCTTTTCTTTTTTGTTCGCTCGCCATATTTTGTATTTCCTGCTTCTCGTCCATGTGTTGACCTCTTTTACATTGTTTACGTTTATCCCTCTGGTTCCGTTTTGTGGCTTGGCGTTCCTAATTTGATATTGATGTCTGACTATTCTACCTCCTGATGGCCCCAGCACTTTAGCAGCGCAGGGACTGTCGCCCAGTTGCCGTCTGCTGCCTAGGGTAGCACGTCAAGTAGGCAGGGACAGTGGGCTGGGTTCCAGTCAGGGCTCACTTTTTTTCTCTTGTTGTGACAGGCGACTTGTATGAAGGGGTCAGTTTTAATGTTCTGGTGTAGATTAGTCCAGGCATTACAAAGGACAAGCTGATGCATTTCGAGTGTATACGCACTCTTACTAATGGCTATGAGTTAGAGTGCGTATACACTCGAAACGCGTAAGCTTGACTTTGTTGTTTTACTCCTGATTTATTGGTTGTTAGTAATCTTGCATTGTGGATTTGGATCAGAGTAACATTTAACACACATTTCAGCAATCTTGGCTGGCCAGAACAGAATTTTGGTGAAATCCACCAAGAAATAAAAACTAACTCCATCCCTATCCTTCCGGAACTTCTGGGGCACCACTGGGGAACTCAAGTCTATCTCTAACTCCAACTCTAACACTAGCCCTAGCATTAGGGATTGTCCAACCCTAAACCTTAATTAAACCCTGAACCCAACCTTTCCACAGACGTGCCCCAGATATGTAGTGACGTTCCTTTGCAATTTGAAGGCATCTGGGTGCTGCATCTACTATCAAGGGCCAAAAAGCACATGTAGAATTTCCCTTGAATTAACTTAAATGGAATTCAGGATTGGAACATTTCATAATAAAATATTGTGACAACTTCCACCAAACTACTCTCAAACTAATCAAAGAGCAATTTGAGCATCACTAGTTGTCAGATCCTGAGTTCAAAAACAGAGGTAACTACACAGTTTACAATTTTTGTCAGAAATAAGGCAAACTTTGCAGAACAATTAATACGTTGTACTATTTAGCATTGCACTTTAAAAAAGATGCAAGGCAGTAAGCTACAGAAATAAATAGGTAGGAGTAAATTTGAGTTAGCACATTCTAGTATGGGTGTGGAGTCTGAAGAATGCCCTGCACCACTGCAAGGAGTTGTCGACTTTGCTGCAGTAGGAGCCTCAGATTAAGTTAGGTTAGGTTCCTTAAGAAAATTCCCATATGACAACTAGGCTGCAAATGAAAGAGTACAATAGACAGAAAGATCAGCTGTGGTCAGAGGTATGCAGAATTTAGTACACAGGGGAAGTAATGGAGCTCAGATAAGCTGGGTCATACAAAGGTCATAATAAATAGGTTGAGCAAAGAGGGTTAATATAGGGTAGTAATATAGGAGATATGTTGGAAATAGAAGCAGGTCCATTGAGTCCAACCTAAAACCTAACAGTGTTGATCCAAAAATTCCTTCCCGACTAGAGTAGTTTCTGTACAGGTATCCAGAAACAAATCTCTAGATTAAGAAGGACACAAGGCTGAAACCAAACTAGAACAAACACAACTCTCTATAGCAGAAAGGTACATTAATTTCCTGACACCTGTATCATGACACTTTGGCCTCATCCACTGGCTCCTTGCATGTTATGTGGTTGATGACCCTGGCCCTGACTGATGTTCCTGATTGCTACAAGATTTTGTGACCAGCCAGTAACTATCCTGGAAAACATGACTTGGGAATCAGAATGAGAAAGAACATACCCAGGCTCGGACTAGCCCACAGAGGAAGAGGGGAAACCCCAGGTGGGCCCCGGAACATGGCAGATCTGAAGTGGCTTTTCAACTGCATGTGCACCCTCGAGAGAGGTAGGAAGATAGAGGGAAAGAGGCAAGAGTATAAGAGGCATGGACAGTAGCTGCAAGGTGGGCCCTCCGAGTCAACTCCACTGTTGGGCCCCCGAATGAACTCCACAGGTGGGCCCTAGGCACCCCATCCAACAGTGACCATACCTCCCATTTTTTTTAGTGTCTTGGATTTAGGTTTGGCTTCATCTTGTCTTTTATCTTCATCTGTTATACTTCTGCTGCTGGCAAACTCTATTCTGTAAGACAAAATCACCAACCCAAATGGTTTAAGTCAAACTGCATAAACTTTTAATATGTAGAAGTCTATGGAGTATGTTAAAGACAGCATAATTAGTGGCCTGGCAGAGGACGGACATTGCACGGTATCATAGTTATCAAGCTGTGCTATTTTAATGAGAAGGAATACATGAACAGACAGGCAGTCACTGGCTCGCTATCTCACTTCTTGGCTTGTTTTTACAGAACACGGAATAATCAAAGGTGACATTGTACTAAATCTATCTTCTAACATCTATGCACATTTCCTGGAGTTACACTGAAAGTCTTCCAGCCAAAAAAACATGCTAAATAATATTTATATCCACAGTGCTCGGCTTACTTTTGGTTCTGATGAGTGATGTAGAGTATAATATCATGTTAGCCGCCCCTGTGATGTTAAATATGTGTGTGTCAAAAAGACAAAAGTGTTAAGAGCCATACCTATAACCAGAAAAGTAATCCCAGCATGATAGCTGATCCATCTCAGAGATGCTGGATGGCTTGTAGGTTTATGGTAGACTGATGTTCATATGATTTTATTTCTGATGTATATGGTCGTGTCCAGGAACGGTACACAGCCATATACATCAGAAATAAAACCATCCGATCATCAGTCTACCCTAAACCTACAGGCCGCCCAGAACATCTGAGACGTGGCAGCTTTTATCCTGGGCACATAAAGAAGTCCATCATCCATTCCACAGACAAGCTCTAGCATACATTTGGGTCTGTTCAGACAGGGAAGATAGACAATGACACTTGCTATACCTCAGAGGTGCATTACTAAATTCGGCTCTTCGGTTTTCAGTTCTTGGCCATTTAAAATCTGTGTTATTAGAACACTTTTGTATATATCCAAAGTGTATTGAAAAGTAAAATTTTAATATTTACATCATATTTTATGTATTATTAATATTAATATTATTATTATTATTATTAATCATCACCATTGTCGTATAATAATAATAATTATTATTATTATTACTATTATTATTTATTTTAAAGCACCATTAATTCATGAGTGATGTACATTTAACGGAGGTTTACATACAAAACATTAGACCAAACAAAGTACAATAAACAACAATTAATCCTTAATCTCCACTTTAGAAAATCTATTTTCATCCATCCTATTAGGGAATTCTGAGTTAACAAAGGATTAAAAGCACAGACACAAAGCCATACTCACAGCTCCATGGCTGGACAAAAAAAAAAAAAAAAAACATTCCCAGTAAGAGGCAATATAAAGACCAGGGCTACATGGGAGAAATTGCACAACAGAAGGCATGCACTGATTGTGAAACCTTGGGCCACATGTATGAAACTGTTTAGGTCTAAAACTCACTCTTTTGCCCATAGTAACCTATGGGCAAAAAAGTGAGTTTTAGACCTAAACAGGTTTATATATGTCACCCCTTATTTTTTGGCTAGAGTAGGGAGCAGTTACAAAGAGCGTTTCTTGATCTGGAGGACCTGTCCTGTCCTACATTGCAAAGAAAACCCTATAGGTTTTGATTGAGCATTGTGTAGTACGTAATTTCTCCAGGGGTGGCGCTGCAGGGAAACCAGACCTCATATGTTCAGGATTCCAAGCAGATTACAGAAGGAAACCTCTTTAACGCTCCCATTACCATTTACTCCCATTCTTGACCAAACACATTTTCATTTTTTAGTACATGTGGATTTGAAAGTTATAACACTTTCTTATACTTGGTGATTTAAATAATTTTTCTGCCTTTTTCCTCTGATAAATAAGGTCCTATTGTTTTTCATCCTGTTTATTGTAAAGGAAAGGGTAAAATAACAAAAAAACAATGTTTCAAGTTTTGTTATAGATTTTTTACTAAAAAAAAAGAAAAAAGTACTCATTAAATAATTTTCAAAACAGTTTTTCATGTTGGTTAGTGTCATTTTCATAAAGATGATTAATATTTTTAGGTTGTTAGGGCTAAAAGTTATGTTTGTTATTCATTTAATTTACCCATTGTGCCTCCTATAAGGTAAAAAAAAAGACCTCTAGGAGACATTTTGAATTTTTTTTTCTATTATTGCTGATTTCTATATATCAGCAGCTCACACAGTACATAAATCTCCTAGTAAAAAATCACTAAACTTTATTAATATGCATTGAAAATTTTCATTTAAATAATGGCATACCTCACCCTTATCACTGGCACATAAGGATATAGAACCATATTGCATTTACAAATCAACAGGTGCAAAAAAATGTCTACAGAGGGTATATAGAAGAAAACCTTAGTCTGTAATGACTATAAATGATACACTCACGATTCTGAAGTCCACTTGATAGTAGTAGATTGCCTCTGAAAACAATACCTGTAAATGACTTATTGGGACCATAATAGGTTTAACAGATACCATACTATAATCCTATCCAAGGAGGAGCAACCGCCCCGAAAAGGATGACCCTGCCTATCAGTGTCTCACCTTGTAACAAACTCAATGTGGGTCTGAAACCGAGGAATATATATTGTTTTGGGATATATTTTTTTTTCCTCTGTGCCAGACCCATATTGAGTTTATTATAGGTTGAGCCACCGATAGGCAGGGTCATCCTTTTCGAGATGGGTGCTCCTCATTGGATAGGATTATAGTAGGGTACCTGTATCTGTTAAACCTATTATAGTCCCAATAAGTCATCTACAGGTATTTTTTTCAGAGAGAATCTACTACTATCAAGAGGACTACCAAGAGGTATTAGAACATTCTGTCCGGCAAAAATCAAGCCCTCATGTCTATGGAGTTAGTAAAATAAAAAAGATATGACCTTTGGAAGGCGGGGAGTAAAATATGAGAAACAAAAATACTAAAATAGCTGTCCCTAAAGGGTTAACACAGAAATCCCGACTAGTGTGTATAAAAAATGGGTTGTCTAAACTGGAGAACCCATTTAACCTAAAATCTGATACCCTTTAAAGAGGTCGACACAATCGTGTGTGTTCCCTCATGACCCAAAATGTATGAGCTAGTCTACCGTTTTCTACATTTAGTGTATGTTCACACGGGGTAATTTCGGCGCGCATTTCGCTTTGTCTTTGCGCTCTAATACAGGCAAGATGTAAGCCAATATTATGGTAATCCATAGTTCTCAAAGTGAACTATGGATTATGCCTCCTCTCCCCGCTCGTACAATACTAGCGTATTGTATGAGTGGGGAGATAAGTGACATGTTAATTATTCGCGGCGAATACATTCCGCGAGTAACGAATGTCAATGGGGCCGGACCCCTGCGCCGACGGAGTACGCGCGTATTAGCGCGAGCTCCCGAAAGACACAATGTACTGCGACGCATACTGTACACACCGCAATACATTGTGTGGACATAACCTTAGACCCTTTGACCATTTGGCAATGGAAATTGTTAGTTGAGTTGAGTCTCTTGTTTTACTTTATTACTGAGGGATAAAATGCTTTCTTGATAATGCTCTTATTGCATCTAATCGTTCCTGTCATCCTACGCGAAGTGTGTAAAAATGTAGCATTAGACTTTTTACTTCATAGAAGCTTTAGTCTCCTAGTAGGGCACAGTCACTGACAAGCGGTATATGTTCTGACAAGAGCCAAGGCAATGCGCGCACTCGCACCTTGTCGGAGGACTTAGCATGTTTTCTATCTTGTAAAATCTCATTTTGGCTGGGACTATTGAACTGTATCAAACAACTTCTTAATATAATGGCAATCTCCTGCACCCTGCAATGTGAAGGCAATCAGAGTTTTCCTAATGCAGACATGTCCATTGATAAATTGTTTCATATTTTTGAAGAAACGAGTTAATGGAAGCGATGAATATTACAATTGCCGAGCTTAAAGTTATTATAGACGTCTGGCACCGCGGACTAATATTTACTTCATGCTCAACATAGCATGCAAGAGACAAATTTACTGGCCCGCTCTCAACGGACCTGACTGCGGAGTTATATGGCTAATTCAAGAGTGTCAAACTAATAACATCAGCATTATGGTTGCACTCAAAAGGCCATAAGGCGCTACTTGGTCTGTGAAACAACAAGATATCCTGCAAAGAGGTTGTCTCACTACAAAGATTAGCTTTCAACATGTAGTGACCGTTAACTGAAGAGTTTTTCCATATATATTGCTTTATTTTTTGGCTTTGTTGAGGAGAGGAGAAATTGTATCTGCTCTGAGTGCACTCAGGTTTCTCTGGTTACCAACCTGCTGTTCCCTTCTCTCTCTGCTCTGTCTTATCTGATAACAGGGAGTGAGGACACCACAGGTCGGACAGCTGAGAGCTTGAGAACAGTGTGTTATCTCAGATAAGTAATTAATCTTCTTTTGTTTGTTTACTTTGAGCTTTGTAGCTCTCTGCACTTATAGATAACATCTCCTGCTCTCATGTCAGTGCTTTTAGAAGAGCTGATAAGCTAATCAATACTATAGAAGAAGCCACAGCCTAACATGGAAGAGACAGGATGCATGAATCGAAATCTGCTTTTGGCTCTGAAATAGCGTTGTGAGACAACCCCTTTATGGTTATTTAATAGTTATCCCCTTCCAACACTTTAGCACCAAGCTTCCTGCCTAGAAAGGTGGCTAAGGTCCTAGGTAGTGCTGTCAGAGCTGCGCCATTACCTTTGAGTTGTGGAGGTGTGTGCCCGAGATCTAAATTCAAGTTAGCGTCTGCTCCTTGTGTTGACGCCGTAACTTCTGAGCCAGCCCTTCTCTGTGCAAACCTTGTCCATCCCTGCTCACTGTGTCTAAGCTCTCATGGGCTTCGTAAAATGATGTGCCAGGAGGGATTCAGACCACGGGCCTTGAGTTTGATACATGTGACTGGTTAGTAGTGTCATGTTTCGATGACCGGACAGGACTAGATTAATACTGTCTCAATTATTTGTTGTCAACCCCTTTAAGCTTATTTAAATATATTTAAATTTCAATGAAGCGACCATGTCATATAAGACCTTGTCCCCACGGTCAGGTTTTTCAGCCGGTTTTTCAGCCGGTTTTCGGTCTTGAAAACTGGCTGCAAACCGGCTGACAAACTTTATGACGGACCTTAATGGATTTTCCGCATGGCTGTTTTTTAGACCGCCAGCGGTCCGAAAAACATAGAACATGTTCATTCTTTCGTCCGGTTTTCGGATGGAAGATGAACTTGTTTATGTGAAGGGGGAGAAAATCGTGGAGAAAAGCCACCCCCCCTGAGGCCGTGTGCATGACACAAAAACAGGACAAATACCGGATAAACCGACCCGTATTTGTCCTGTGCCGTGTAAACAGCCCCTAAGTCTCCCCAATCCTAAATGGTGCCTCTCCTTAATGAGGAATGTTTCCTCTTTTGTCCTGCTTCACATATTTGTACATAGTAACACAATCACCCTTAATCAACTTTTACCCAATTTAAATTCCCCCAAGTTTCATCACATAATTTTAAATTAAAATTAACCCATTTAACTCATGTCCGTCCAACACGCGAATGGCTTTGGAAAACCCATAGCAGCCTTTTGTTCATTGCTTGGCCAGGACGGCTTTCATTCCAGCTATTAAATTGTTAGAATTTCCTTCAGTATCTGGAGATATTATTTTCATCAAGTTCTCATCAAATAAGGAAAAAACTAGCATATGGCTCATGCTGGCAAATAACCACATAATATAATCTGGGTCCAAATTAGCCAATTAGATGGCAAGAAACATTGCTGCTGGCAAGGTTCTGCGAGAAGACAGTAAAAGAAAGGCACAAAAAGGGATATTTAAAAACCCATTAGAGAAAAGACAGCTTTTCAAAATGCCCGATTTTTCAGCAAAAGCCGGCCCCCCTTCCGGAGGGAAAAACTTCTCTTATTCATTATTGGTTTAGTGGGAAAAAAAAAATTTAAAAAACACTAACACTCTGGGAAATCAACAGATGTCTATGCAGAGTATTCCTTGAACAACGGCCCCGGGTGGTTTTAGAGTGACAAACCGTAAAAAAAAGCTGACACCATACAGTCCTGCGAAAAAGTGAGAACACCCCACGCAAGGTTTTACATAGTATAATCCCTTGTCACTGAACTCCCAGTGTGGTATACTTACAATGCTGTGATCGCACAATTAGAGGGATAATGTCACACAATTACTCCCTTGGGTGGGTGTGACAGATCTTGTGAATTACACTCACCATGCACTAACTTTTTATATGAAACCTGATTTTTTTTTTTTCTAATTTTAACCCTTTGATCCCCAAAATTTAAATGATATGGTTTTTAAAAAGGTTTTTCTCATCTCAAAGTTTCATAGGATTTTATAAATGAAATAATGCTGCTTTGCCGTCACTTTTTTTGGGCCCAAACTGTCCCGATTTTAGCTATGAGCTCCATGAAATTCCCAACCCTTTTTTTCAAAATTTGGGTTAAATCAGAAGCTTCCCTGGGCCCAGTAGCATGAAATTTAAATAAACAGCCCGTAAATTTTTTTTTTTTTGTCTGAAAAAATCAGATAAAAAACCCAAATCTCCCCCTGACGGATGTTCCCGTTTCTGCCCCAACCCCGTGTGATGACTTTTACTCCCTGCTATCAGAAGAACAAAACCCGCCTGGGGGAGAAGTAAAAAAGGTCGGTCACTTGGGGAACAAAAGAGAGCACCCAAAGGGGATAAAAATCACTTGTAGCCCCCATAAAAAAAAAAAAATTAACAACGCAATATATTTGGAAAACATCTTCATTTAGAGTTCCCTACATGTTCAAAGCTAATCTTTGTAGCGAGAAAACCCCTTTAAGGCTTATAGGCCCTGATACAAAGCTTCAGCTTGGACCCCCTGAAGGTAGTAATATTAGATATTGTACCCCCTGAAATAATTTATGTTACACATTATGGGGGATATGTATGTATGGGGCTGTGCCAGTATTCTGTTGTGCTATCAGCCGAAGAATTTGCCTAGCCCTGTTCTCTAGATATATGAGTAGGCGCACTCCAAAATTAGGTGCATTATGAGGTGCCCACTGCACTTTGTAATGTGCCCAAGATGTGGTGGTATTCTAGAGGCGTGTTGCACCACAACCGTATGATTCTACACATTTATGACTGGAGGATGGAAAAACTGGGCGCATTACTTCTGGAACAGCCAGACCAAGTTACAAGGGGTCTACCTGAGCCTGAGGTGTCGTAGTGGAAATAGAACGCGCCAAATCTATGACCCGCAGTTGAACAGGCTCATACATTCTGCCGCATTCTACACAGCTTTACAGCTATTTAGATCTGGTGAGAGGCGCCTATCTCACTACCTCCGGACGTCAGGTCCTAACCCGCTCTCACCAAGCGCGCTTCTTCCTTGGGGTTATACCCCTATTCAGCCCTATACCCCCACTCAGCTATATGCCAGCACTACTCCTTATGGCTATCTATATGTGATTCCTACTGCAGACCATGATACTCCATGCTTTTCCTCATCATATACTTATTTCACTTTAGATGTACTTGATAAAGGCTTGCATGCCAAAATGTCGTATATTTGCCATCTGAATCCTTTTTTTCATATATTGTAAATGGTGCATTTATTGAGTATATATGATAATCTGTTTGAGTAGTAGATCCTGACTTCACTATTGTGAATACATTTTTGTTAAATTCACCCAGCAGTCTTTTGGTGTGCAGTGGTCTTTCTATTGCTTCTGACAAATGGTCTTATGTTCCCCTTTTCAGACTCCTAGGCAAAGTCAGGTTATTTGAATCCTGAGCCCCAAAGCAAACTCTTTAACAGGGCCCACACCTACCATTTATAATACTGGTGTCCTCTTATGTGCCAGTCTATATGTGTTTTACAGTAACAGGATAATGATAGTGTGACGGCAGTTCACAGCATCAATCTTGGAGCTGCAGTCACACTGTCATTATCTTGTTACCGTAAAACACATATATCACAGTTGAGCGGTGAATGATAATCCACCTATAATAAGAATTAAGACCTAGCGAGGGAAGACACCACGTGCCTAGCCTTCTGATATTGTGGTGTATAGTCAATATGAATGTAAGCATAGTGATAAAAGCTATAGCTCTTTACTGACTGCCCATTGTCTTTGGATGGCAATAGGGGGGTTAGTGGCTCCCATTCTCCAAGGGTGAGTTGAAGATTTTAATGAGGAATTCAATGTGAAATCTGATACATAAAATCATTGTGTAATCCCCCTTCCTTTTGTTTGTATGGGCAGTCTGCACTTAGGCACTTTGTGAACTATAGTGCAGATTTTTCACGCCACAAATTTCAAATCCGTAGTGTGGAAAAAAAAATAATGAACATGTCATTCTTTTGAGCAGAACCTGCTCAGATTTACTTTCAATAGGAGTAACATGGTTTAGCATCACTGATATGGATCTGACCCACGTCCAAATCAAAGGCAAAAACACCTCTGTAAGGTAAAAATTAGATTTGTGCCGATGGTTACACGTCCAATTTTTCCAACAAAAAGCAAACAAAGATGCCAACGTACCCTTAGGGCTGGTTCACATCTATGTCCGGGGTTATGTTCAGAACCTCCATCACAGAGATGGGACCGGACCAGTGTAATGACAGAGACAACGGGCACCTGACAGACAATATTGAACACAATGGGGTCTATTGGATTTACTTGGAAGGTTGGAAGAACAGTGATAAACTGGAATGACAGCAAGAGATGCGTGGAGTTGAATCTCATGGATCGCCTGATTGGAAGGATGGGGATACATTCGGGGCTGCAAGTGATATTGGACGTTACATCCCCAGCTTAGGGCGGCTGTAACGGTGCGGCGCCGATGGACGTACGCTGAAGCGCCGACCGCAGACATCTGGGTGTGGATCCTCTGTGATCACCGCAGGCGAGGTGGTAGCTGGAGGACCACGCCAGGGAGTGGAGTCTAAGGGGCCCCTGGTCTTCGCAGGGGCCCGCCGCAAAGCGGGATGGACTTGGGTGCAGGACCCCCAGGTCACTACCCTGACCGTTGGCTACCTGCGGTGACAGCCGGGGTGCAAGACAGGAATCCAGGCGGTGGAGTACAGGAACACAGGAACATGTACAGCAGGATACAGGAGGGTTAAAACGTAAACATAGCACCACAGGATACGGCAGGATCTGGACGGGTAACACATCAGGTACAGACCAGGGAACATGGCAGGAACAGGAGAGCACATACAGGACAGGAACACCGGCGGGATACAGGAGACACAGACACGACGGACGGACGGCCAGGAGCTCAGATGACAAAGACACTGGACCCAGCATCATCAGGGGTTAAAGTCTCCAACAGCAGACCTGAGATGCGGGCAGGAGCTCAAGAGGGGAAGCAGCTGGACACAGCAACAGACTGCCCAAGAGACAAAAACAAAACAAAAAAACCAAAAACAACAAGGATCAGGCAGGGAGTGAGAGGAGAAGCAGCTATAAACCCACGGGTGGAAGGGGATTTGGGCAGAGGAAGCCCAACCCCGCTGCACTTTGTGGGAATAAAGGAAGGGAAGATGTACCGCCGCCCTCTAAGAGCTACCAAGGAATAGGGCAGCAGCCAAGATGGAGGAGCAGCAAGGCCAGCAAGAGAAAGCCGCACAGCAGTCACAGGTGAGTAAGAAAGGGCTACAGGATGGCACACAGTGACACTGCAACAGGAACCAGATCTGCGATAGGAACATAGGTACGACTGCGGTTTGCAGCAGAGGCCGCAGCGTAAGAACAGGAACGTGGCACGGACCGTGACAGTACCCCCCTCCTTAAGCCCCCTCCTCCTCCTCCAATCCACAAAATGGAAATTCCACCTAGGTCTGGGGACCGAAACAATCAGGCGGCAACCACAAAACCAACTACAGGCGCACAGCCAGTACGGGGAATACCTAGGGAAAAGGAGGTGCCAGGGGGAACAAACGGGGCAAATAGGCAAAAATGGGAGGGGAACCCAGGGCGGACCGTAAGCCACGGGGACTCAGAAGGCTCAGGGCGAGACCGTAAGCCACGGGACTCAGAAGGCTCAGGGCGAGACCGTAAGCCACGGGAAATCAGAAGGCTCAGGGGGAGACCGTAGCCACGGGGACTCGAAGGCTCAGGGCGAGACCGTAAGCCACGGGACTCAGAAGGCTCAGGGCGAGACCGTAAGCCCACGGGGACTCAGAAGGCTCAGGCGAGACCGTAAGCCACGGGGAAAATCAGAAGGCTCAGGGCGAGACCGTAAGCCACGGGACTCAGAAGGCTCAGGGCGAGACCGTAAGCCACGGGGGCTCAGAAGGCTCAGGGCGAGACCGTAAGCCACGGGGACTCAGAAGCTCAAAGGGGGAGACCGTAAGCCACGGGGTCTCAGAAGGCTCAGGGGGAGACCGTAAGCCACGGGGACTCAGAAGGCTCAGGGCGAGACCGTAAGCCACGGGGACTCAGAAGGCTCAGGGCGAGACCGTAAGCCAGGGGACTCAGAAGGCTCAGGGGGAGACCGTAAAGCCACGGGGACTCAGAAGGGTCAGGGCGAGACCGTAAGCCACGGGGACTCAGAAGGCTCAGGGCGAGACCGTAAGCCACGGGGACTCAGAAGGCTCAGGCGAGACCGGGAAGCCACGGGGACTCAGAAAGGTCAGGGCGAGAACCCTAAGCCACGGGGGCTCAGAAGGCTCAGGGCGAGACCGTAAGCCACGGGGACTCAGAAGGCCAGGGCGAGACCGTAAGCCACGGGGGCTCAGAAGGCTCAGGGCGAGACCGTAAGCCACGGGGACTCAGAAGGCTCAGGGCGAGAACCGTAAGCCACGGGGACTCAGAAGGTCAGGGCGAGACCGTAAGCCACGGGGACTCAGAAGGCTCAGGGCGCGACCGAAACCCACGGGGACTCAGAAGGCTCAGGGCGAGACCGTAAGCCCCGGGGACTCAGAAGGCTCAGGGCGAGACCGTAAGCCACCAAGGACTCAGAAGGCTCAGGGCGAGACCGTAAGCCCCGGGGACTCAGAAGACTCAGGGCGAGACCGTAAGCCCCGGGGACTCAGAAGGCTCAGGGCGAGACCGTAAGCCACGGGGGCTCAGAAGGCGGGACCGTAAGCCACGGGGACTCAGAAGGCTCAGGGCGGGACCGTAAGCCACGGGGACTCAGAAGGCTCAGGGCGGGACCGTAAGCCACGGGGACTCAGAAGGCTCAGGGGGGGAAAACCCTAAGCCACGGGGACTCAGAAGGCTCAGGCGGGACCGTAAGCCACGGGGACTCAGAAGGCTCAGGGGGGGACCGGGAAGCCACGGGGACTCAGAAGGCTCAGGGCGGGGCCGTAACCCCGGGGACTCAGAAAGGGCCCGGGCGGGGCCGTAAGCCACGGGAAATCAGAAGGCTCAGGGGGGGACCGAAACACGGGGACCAGAAGGCTCAGGGCGGGACCGTAAGCCACGGGGACCAGAAGGCTCAGGGCGGGACCGTAAGCCACGGGACCCCAGAAGGCTCAGGGCGGGACCGTAAGCCACGGTGGGGCTCAGAAGGCTCAGGGGGGGACCGTAAGCCACGGGACTCAAAGGCTCAGGGCGGGACCGTAAGCCACGGGACCAGAAGGCTCAGGGCGGGACCGTAAAACCACGGGGAACTCAGAAGGCTCAGGGCGGGACCGTGAGCTAGGGCAAACGTTAAGCTCTGGGCAGGACCGGGAGCTCGGCCAAACGTAAGCTCTGGGCTGGACCGTGAGCTAGGCCAATCGTACGCTCTGGGCTGGACCGTGAGCTAGGCCCCAAAAGTAAGCCCCTGGGCTGGAACGTGAGCTAGGCCAAACGTAAGCTGGGCTGGACCGTGAGCTAGGCCAAACGAAGCTCTGGGCTGGACCGTGTGTTAGGCCAAACGTAGCTCTGGGGTGGACCGTGACCTAGGCCAAACGTAAGCTCTGGGGTGGACCGTGAGCTAGGCCAAACGTAACTCTGGGCTGACCGTGAGCTAGGGCCCAAAAATAGCTCGGGCTGGACCGTGAGCTAGGCCAAACAAGCTCTGGGCTGGACCGTGAGCTAGGCCAAACGTAAAACTCTGGGCTGGACCATGAGCTAGGGCCACGGGTGCAGACCTCTAGACGAGGGCAGGGTCACCCCGGCGTTTTCCCTGGGCAGTTCCCTACTGTAACGGTGCGGCGCCGATGGGCGTACGCTGAAGCGCCGACCGCAGACATCTGGGGGTGGACCTCTGTGATCACCGCAGGGAGGTGGTAGCTGGAGGACCACGCCAGGGGGTGGAGTCTAAGGGGCCCTGGGCTTCGCCAGAGCCCGCCGCAAAGCGGGGTGGACTTGGCTGCAGGACCCCCAGGTCACTACCCCCGACGTGGCCTACCTGCGGTGAACAGCCGGGGTGCAAGACAGGAATCCAAGGCGGTGGAGTACAGGAACACAGGAACATGTACAGCAGGATACAGGAGGGTTAAACGTAAACATAGCACCACAGGATACGGCAGGATCTGGACGGGTAACACATCAGGTACAGACCAGGGAACATGGCAGGAACAGGAGAGCACATACGGACAGGGAAAACGGCAGGATTAAAAGGAGACACAGACACGACGGACGGACGGCCAGGAGCTCAGATGAAAAAGACAATGGACCAGCATCTCAGGGGTTAAAGGCTCCAACAGCAGACCTGAGATGCTGGCAGGAGCTCAAGATGGGAAGATGGGAAGCTGGACACAGCAACAGACTGCACCAAGCGACAACATAAACAACAACAACAAGGATCAGGCAGGGAGTGTGAGGAGAAGCAGGCTTATAAACCCACAGGTGGAAGGGGATTGGCAGAGGAAGCCCAACCCCGCTGCACATTGTGGGAATAAAGGAAGGGAAGATGTGACCGCCGCCCTCTATAGAGCTACAAGGAATAGGGCAGCAGCCAAGATGGAGGAGCAGCATGGCCAGCAAGAGAAAGCCGCACAGCAGTCACAGGTGAGTAAGCAGCGGCTACAGGATGGCACACAGTGACACTGCAACAGGAACCAGATCTGCGATAGGAACATAGGTACGACTGCGGTTTGCAGCAGAGGCCGCAGCGTAAGAACAGGAACGTGGCACGGACCGTGACAGCGGCATACAGTGTTAACACAAACCATCAGAGGGTGTTTGTACAACATTAGGGTATGTTCACACGGCTTAAATTGCCATGTATTTCAGCGCTCATTTCGCCACGTATTGCGCATTATATGGGGCAAAATGTGCAACGCAATTACGGTAATTCATAGCTCTTATGGAGAGCTATCTCCCTGTACGTACAATACGATCATATTGTATGCGCGGGGGGGAGAATTGACATGTCAATTGTTACCGGCGCTTATGCGCCGCTGTCAATGCATGTCTGTGGGTGGTGGCAACGGGTCAAAGACCCCCCCCCACCGTGTTTTGGAATTACGCCCTGATCAGTGCTTGGTTCCAAAACACACGATGTACTGTGACGTGTATTATACGCACCGCAATAAGCCGGCCTTGTGAACATACCCTTAGGCTGCTAGCCAGGCGCCCAGCTATTAGTGTTCTATTGACCTCACGCTACCAGCCTTGAAGGCTGTCAAGGTGCACAGTGAGGTGACAGTGGTGGCTGGAATGGGGGTCTTTCCTTTTCATTGAATTTTTCTTTCATCTTGTATGCAATAATGGCCAGAGATGATCCTGAAGACCATGTGGGCAATGCCATGAAGAGGCTTCAGAAGAGAGCATCACACCAGTCTTACTCTATGGTGTATGGCATAATATATGAAAGCCAGATCCTTCTAGTCTTCACTTCAGGTGCACTTACCACTCAACAGTACATTGATTAAGTCATGGAACCAGTGATCCCACCTTTTCTCCAAAGTGTCCCAAGAGCTGTCTTTCCACAGGGCAATTCCAGGGTACATGTTGCTCATGCTACCATGAGCAGTCTAAACCTGGTACCACAGGCAGTGTCCCTGGCCTTGTTTCCTACTAAGCACATCTGGAACATCATTGGTCAGCAATGGTCCAGCAGCCCATCCTGATAATTTGCCCAAGTACGTTCAACACAACATAACATTCCTCAGTCAACCATTAACAGCATGTCCAGACCTGTAAGGACCACTGCTCATGGTGCTTATACCTGACCCTCTGCCTCTATATTTTATCATTTGCATATGATTAACATGTCTATTAATCCTGTGATTTCCATCAATCCAAGACTTTTTCTTGACTTTTGGATATGGGATGAACCCCCGCTCTAACTAGTATCCAGTGCAAACCCAAGAATAAATGCACAAACACATTCTCCTTTGGTATCAAAATGGCCACAGCTTTATTCAATCCATATAAGTACAACAAATATGGAAGTCATGGTGGAGTGCTAGACAATTGTGTGATATTCCCAGCTGTCTGACATGCAGCACCCGGCCAGACAGCATTAAAGGGGCGGCACGCTCTGGCTTGCCATTCTAGCAGAGCCAGTACACTTTAGGGGCACCAATGACCCTACTGAAGATCCTCACTCCTGCTTAACCACCGTGCCCGCCCCTGGATGCCATTACCATTATACCATCCTTAAGGCTGGCCACTTCCAAAGCTCAGCCTCTTCACACCATGAGATTTAACATCCTCTATTAGTTAAAATTAGTCCACCATAACTTGACCTGCAACTTCCACCTGAGTCCTGACCCGCAACATAAAAGCTGTGACAGGTTATAATACCAAGATTAATATATATGTTTTTTTTTTTGTTTGTTTGTTTGTTTGTTTTTTGACCAAGTAGCAAATTCCAGACTCACTAGGAGTCATCCTACAGCACTCAGGAGAGGAAAAAAACCCCTGTGGAGGAAACCTCTAGGGAACCATGGCTGAAGGATCACCCTTCCCTTGGGCTTAAACGGATATTGCCAACACAAGTACTCATCAGTATCATAATAACTGTTTTTTAAACCAGGTATATAATAAAGTCAATATAAAACAATACAATAATACATTTGTCATTGTACAGATCATAGCTAAATACAAGTTTCAGACCATTCATTAAAATAGGGGCGGGTGTGAGGGACATCTTTTCTTGCTTCTTGGTGAGAGAAAGAGGAAGCAGGAAGTGAAGACCGGAAGTTATATCTATAGCTAAACCCCACCCACCTCACAGTAACTCTTCCCCATCCACACACTCCTCCCTCTTATATCACAACCCCCCTGCTCATAACTATAACTACACAGACAGGAGCTTAAGCACAATGCAGGGACTATAAGCTGCCCTCTCAAAACCTATCCCCTTTGCTCAAAGCTACTTACAATAAATATACTATGCATACACTGAAACCTCAGCTTAAATACCTACAGCCAAAACTCCCAGACTATACAGGAGCTCTAGGTTCCCCCCTCCCAAAGTCATGGTCCCCCCTTCGCTTAGGGCTTCGGGGGTTCTTTTTGGAGTTTGAGGGTGTGTACAAGGCAGAACCAAACACAATGCAACAGTGTTTTAAAGTTAAGAACCCACAGGGCCTCATGTAGGAATACTGTTTAGGTCTAAGAATGTCCTCGATGCCCATAGCAACCAATCAGAGCTCATAGCAAACAATCTGAGCCCATAGCAACCAGTCAGAGCTTGGCCTTCATTTCATATAGTGCTCTTAAAGAGGAGCTCTGATTGGTTGCTATGGGCTTTGGTTAGTTACTATCGGCTCTGATTCGTTGCTATGGGCAACAAGGAAAGTCTTAGGCCGAGACAGTTTTCATACATGTCTCCCGCAATCATTCCTACTTAAGGGGGTAAATAATTTTCATGTGCCCCCCCCCCATGTGTCGCCTGAATTGACGTCATTGAGGGATGCTATTTTCCATGGAAACGGAAGCAGCTGCGCACAGAGATCCAGAGGATGCTAATAAAGTTCTTGAGATCTTGCCTTTGAGCACTGACGTTTGACTCTCCAGCTACAAAGGGGATTATTTTGTTTATTGGATGCTCGATATTTCCATAGGGGGATATGTGAGAAGTGAATATATCCCATTCACAGAGCCGGCTCGTGACTAAGAGGAGAAGAGATGATCCCAGCTCCCCACTCAAGCTACGGTCCTGGAGATCAGTCCATGGAGACCATGTTATAACATTCTGGATGTTGAAAACACTTCCAGGAATGTTTCTCATTATCATTTTACCTCCAGATGTGTTCTGCCAGCATAAAAAAAAATACAATGACAATTTTGCATTATTCCTCAAAAAATTCTTCTAATTCTCCATTCGCCCAGTGAAGAATGTGTTTGTACATTGTTTGGCATCACTAATGTAGCATTACTAGAGGCTCTTATGTGTGAAGCCCCTTATTTCTGATACATTATGAATCATAAGAGTGGGTTATTTACATACAGATGACTCTCCGGCATTATATGACCCTGCAAGGTATGGTGGACAGACAATAACCCCTTAGTGTCCAAGGCTTTTTTAGCATCTTTTTCCTTCCCACCTTTAAAGGGAACCTGTCACATAGGTTATGCCCCCCTTGCTGAGGACAGCACATGCCAGTGTCAGACCTGCTGTTCCTAGCACTGTGTCCCTTATTCTGTAAGATGCTGGAGTTTTAGAGCATTTACCCCTCAAATCTTATTCATGAGTAGGTGTTAGCCCCGCTAGCCTTAGATGGGCGGGGTTTGAAAAAACTGACTCTTTGAATGACTCTTCGAATGACTCTTTTCTTGCTGAAAACTGCAGATTTGAGCATTAAATACACGAAAACTTCAGCATCTTACAGAATAAGGGACACAGCGCTGGAAACAGCAGGTCTGACACTAGCTTGTGCTGTCCTCAGACAAGTTCCCTTTAAAGAGCCAGAACTGTTTTAGATTTCTGTCAGCTTAACCCTATTTTTGTTTTTTTGTGGGATAAACTGCACTAACTCCTTACTGACATTTGATACATTTGATATACTAGTACATCATAGTGTCGGTAAGGGGCTATGTAGCAGGATCGCTACACAAGTGGCCGGTGTCGGCTGCTAAATGCAGCTGACATCTTCTGGTAACAGCATGGAATGGAGCCGGCTCCATTCCATGCTGCTTAACCTTTTAGACGTCACAGCGAACACGGGCGTTGCATCTAAATAAATGAGAAACGGCTCCCTAGGTAGGAATTAGTAAACCGCCCATATTTGTATACCCTAGTGGTTAAGCATCCTACGGGGACTTAATGTTAAAGTAAAAAAAAAAAAAAAAAATTAAAGGGGTTGTCTCGCTACAATGATTGGGTTTTAATTAATAGATGTTTAAAAAACAAGCAGCTTTGCAATATATATTCATTACAAATGTCCTACTGATTTTGAGTTATCCCTGTTAGTAGTAGTGCATCAGCTACTCAAATCTCTATAGCAGCTGACCTGTTGATCTTTATCTCACTGGCTGCCAGGCCTGGGTGACTCATCTGTTTCTGAATACAGGTCTGAGCAGAGAGCCCCTCCCGCACAGTATGTGATGCTTCTGTAGGGGAGGGGGAGGGCTCTACTCCCCATGTGTAGCTGTGCTGCCTGGATTAACCCTGTGTGTGCCTGCTTCCTCCTGCTGTCTACACAGATTGAGGAGAGCAGAGGTGAGGCTGATCTGTGGTCAGTACGATGTGACAGCAGTGAAGTGTGTTACTATAATCATGATGTGTCTGTGAAGCTCTGACTGGTGATTATAGTAACACACTTCACAGCTGCCCTGTGTCTGTTCTGACAGGATTTATTTGTTGTTGCTGGAGATGTGGAGATTTGTATGCTAAACAGGGGGTATAGGAACACTTACATCCCCACTGCTCTGCTCTTAGCATACACAGCTTCACAGACCTCTCCACACTCATAGATCAGTCCTCTCCTGTCTCCTGACTCTATGGAGAGGAGCAGCAAGAGCTCAACCACAGTACAGTATGGCTGATTCAGCAGCAGATCTAGGCAGGCACACACAGGGTTAACCCTGGCAGCAAACCCCCTCCCCCTGCAGTCCAGGAGGAGAGCAATCTGTGTGCTGAGGGGAGGGGGGAAGAGGGAGGAGAAGAGGCAGACAAGTAGCACGCCCCTGAATTCAAAAATCCTATGCTGCCAGACACACTGAGGTAGGCTGAAAGCCTGTAGTGAGACAACTCCTTTAAAGTATGAAAAAAAAGTGTAATAAATATATATCTTAAAAGCTCAAATCACCCCCTTTCGCCATTTTACAAATAAAAAAATAATAATATAAAAGTTACACATAACTGCGTTCATAAATGTTTGATCTCTTAAAATATACCAATGATTAATCCCGTACGTAGAAGGAAAAAAAATCCAAACGCTAAAATTGTAGTGAGTGGGGTCTTGTCCTCTAAAAATTAGAATAAAAGTGATCAAACAAGTCACATGTATGATGGCTCATTACTTGTATGGCGTAGTCTAAGTTTTCATTTTTGGTACTACAAAGTGTATGTGACTTTTTAATCACTTTTTTTTTATTCTTTCCTGTCACTGTTTTTTTTTTTTATTGTGTTCACCATGCGGAATAAAAATTTCTTATTAGATTGGGTTTTTATGAAGGCAGCGGTAACAAATATTTACCTTTTTATTTTTGTATATGATAAATGGAAATTTTTTTTTTTTTTTTTAAGCATTTGTTTTATTTCTTTTTTGCAGTACTTTTTAGTCCCTTTAGGGAACTTGAACATGCGATCACTTGGTTGCTTGTACAATATAATACAGAATTATGTACTTATATACTGCAGCATAAGGAGATTTCACTCATTTCCTGTTACACCCTGCCATCTATCTATCTATCTATCTATCTATCTATCTATCTATCTATCTATCTATCTATCTATCTATCTATCTATCTCTTATCTATCTATCTATCTATCTATCTATCTCATATCTATCTATCCTATCTATCTATCTCATATCTATCTATCTTTCTATCTATCTATCTATCAATCTATCTATCTATCTATCTATCTATCTATCTATCTATCTCATATCTATCTATCTATCTATCTATCTATCTATCTATCTCATATCTATCTATCTATCTATCTATCTATCATATCTATCTATCTATCTATCTATCTATCTATCTATCTATCTATCTCATATCATATCTATTTATCTATCTATCTCTCTCATATCTATCTATCTATCTCATATCTATCTATCTCATATATAACTATCTATTTCATATCTATCTATCTATCTATCTATCTCATATCTATCTATTTATCTCATATGTATCTCATCTGATATCTATCTGACATTGATCATATTTATCTCATATGTATCCATCTAAAGCAGCACTTTGGAGAGAATCCCAAATGGGTGCGAGTGACTGTGACTTTGATTGTGTCTCAGATATATCCACAGACAGGATCTATTTATCTTTTTATCTAATATCTATCTATTGTGTTATTTTTCTTTCTTTCTTTCTTTACTTTCTAGAGCTCCTTCATCCGTAGTGGTGCTGTGTATAAAACAGATTGTAACAATTACAAAAGATGTCTAATTACATCTATCTTTTTTTTTCTTCTATTTATCTGTTCATCACATGGAAAGCAGAACTTCTGAAAAAATCTTAAGTGGGTGCTAGTGACCATAACTGTGACTAGTCCTCCATGGTAAATAGAGCAAAGAAATCACATTCCCAACAGATCCAGTCATAAAAGTGGTTTATTCATTCATGTCAATGCAACATCTCAGTCCCCTCATAGGAGTAAAACACTGCATTGACATAAATGAATAAACCATTGCTGTAATTGGATCTATTGGGAATGCAGTGTTTTGTTTCTTTTTTTGCACTTTCTATTTATCTATCCATCTAAAATAGGAAAAAAGATAGCACCTACCAAAAACAAAGAAGTGGGGGCAAAAGCAGATCTAAACCCCGTCACAGGTCAAATAATCAAAAAGGAAAATCCGCTTGCACTGACCAATGGTAGAAATGATAAATAGTTGCAATATTTAATGTCTAAAGGCTCTACAAAGTGAGCCGAAACATTGCCTTTGGACATGAAATAAAGCACGCATTTATCATTTGTACCATTCGTGAGTGCAAGCAGATTATTCCTTTTATCTATCTATCTATCTATCTATCTATCTATCTATCTATCTGTCTGTCTGTTTATCTGTCTATCCTTAAAGGTGTGCACAGGAGGCGGTAGATGATGTTGGGTGCAGATCCCAGGTGTCAGGCAGGTGGTCACAGGTATTGTGTGCTTTGATAGTTAAGCTATGTTCACACGACTTAAAATGGGCCGTATTTCGGTCTGTAATTACGCGCCGAAGTGCGCAAATTACGGGCTGAAAACGGCTCATTCATTACGGTAATCCACAGTTCTCATAGAGAACTATGGATTACGTCTCCTCTCCCTGCTCGGCGAATCCGCCGGGCGGGGAGATAATTGACATGTGAATTACTAGCGGCGTATACGCGCCGCTAGCAATGATTGTCTATGGGCCGGCGAAGTGCCGGCCCCCCACTCCCTCCCCCGCTCTCGCCCTGCCCCCGGCCAGCAGAGGTGGAAAAACCACAGAGACTCTTCAGCTGGAGATCTTGTAGGCTTTACTCACTGGTGTTTCTCAGTAGGTTCACACTTCACTGACAGGTAGACAATAAACTCTGTGGGCTTTACACACTGCTATCTCTCTGCAACTGCTTTCTAGCAATTCTCCAGGTGAATCCTCAAGCCTTTCTCTTTGACCCAGACTCCAACCCACAAGGCAGCAGTCGTTCCTAAAGGCTACTCGCTACTTGCTACATTCTCTGGGCTATCTAATAAGTACTCCTTGTCCTCAGCTTCCCTTCCACTCTCCCAGGATTGTTCCTCTAGCTATTCTGCTATAGCTTTGCTCCATCCACTCTGCCCAGACAATCCCCTAAGCTGTCCTAATTTTTCTTCACTCTTGCGTCTCTCACCTGTCTACCCATCTCCTACTTCTTCCTCTGTTCTCTCCTTCTCCCTCTCCCTCCCATGAGCCAACAGAAAGATGTTCAGCCACAGCCTGTCGTCCTCACTGCCGGCTAATGGGAGAGCTCTCCTCCTCACAAAGATTTGTACCTTAGGGTGACTGCAAAGCTTTATTGGCACCTACAGAAAATCCGAATAAAATTAGATCTGAGCTTTGTGGTTGAGCCAAATAGCACACTAGGGCCACATGCGGCAGAATCAGTGGAATCAATATTGAGTTGCATTTCCCTGTTATCATGTGTTATATGTGTTCCAGTGAATAATGGATAATAATTGAAAATCTGCGAAAAAAAGTGAAATTTTGAAATTTCACCTTCATTTTGCATTAATTTTGTGAAAACCCCAAAGTGTTAACTAACTTCTTAAATGCTGTTTTGAGTGCTTTAAGGAGTGCAGTTTCTTAGATAGATGGGTGCGTCTAACATGCATTCCCCTCAAAGCCACATCAGAACTGGACTGGTCCCTAAAAAAAAATCAATGTGGGAAATTTTCTTGAAAATTTTCTTGAATATTCTGTGATATAACCATCTGTTTTACACACAGAAATTTTTGAACTTTGAAAATGGCAATTTTTTAAATATTTTCACATTTTAATATTTTTCACAAATACACTAAGATTGCATGGACCACAATTTCTTACTAACTTAAAGCACAATGGACATATATGAAGGAAGGGGCTTTGAAGTGAATTGTCGAGTCTCGTTTTCAGTGTATAATCGCGATGTATGAAAATGGTTTTTGCGATTATAAATGGGTTAAAATGCGACGTGCCTGCCTGTGTGTTTGGGCATTACGGAACTTAGGCCATAAATAATGCACCAAAACAGTTTAAAGGCATAGATAGGGGGAAAAAAAAGAAAAGTCTTTTGAATAGATGTCAGTGAATAGAAAACTATGGCATGATCCCTGCTTTGGGGGACCCAGGTCCCCCAATACCGTGTGTTGGGTCTTGTGATGTGAATAAGGCTTTAACGGCTTTGGGCCTTTCGGGATTTTTGGGCCTGGCCCGGGGGGGTTACTGCGTTTTAAAAGCAGGAAAAATGTGCCCCCAATTTGGAATCCCCAGCTCTATGAGAACATGGATTAGCCTCCTTTCCCCCCCTGGTACAATACGTGTATTTACACACGGGGAGATAAGTGACATGTCAATTACCTGCAGCGATTACGCGATGTGAGTATTGTATTTCTATGGGGCCAGCGAACTGCCAGCCCCCACCTGCGCCTCGGGAGTACGCGCTACTCAGAGCAAGCTCGAATCACAAAAGACTGCGGGCCTTTTGTACATGCTGAAAATTGTGTAACAAAGTGTCGGACTGGGGGGTCTGGGGCCCCCAGGGGAGTTGTTTTGGGGGTTTCCCACCATCTGTACATGAAAATATTACCGGGCCCCCTTTGGGCTTAAAAAGGGGCCCTTTTTACACCCCTAAATTAAAAGTGGGGCAAAACAGGGCTGAATATTGTGGGGAGGACAATTTGGGAGTCCACATTTTGGGGCAAATTAACCAAAATCATTGACATAAAGGGTAAAATAGCTACTCCATTCCCCCCCCACCCACAATTTCAAAAATCCCCCCCCACCCCCATACCCCTATCCCCCCCACCCGATACAATATCCCCCCCCCACCCCCCCCAAATACCCCCCTCCACCCACATACAATATCCCCCCCTCCACCCCCATAACCCCTTTTTCCCCCACCCACCCTACAATATTCCCCCCCCCACCCCCATTTCAATATTCCCCCCCCACCCCATACAATATCCCCCCCCCCCACCACATACCACCCCCCCCACCCCCATACAATATCCCCCTCCCCACATTCAAAATCCCCTCCACCCCCATACAATTCTCCCTCCCCCCCCATAAAAATTTTCCCCCTCCACCCGCAAAAAAATATTCCCTCCCCAACCCTACAATTTTCCCCCCCACCCGGGATACAATATCTCCCCCCACCCACATACCCAAAATCCCCCTCCACCGCCTACAAAAATTTTCCCCCCCATCACAAAACACTATCCCCTCCCACCCAAATACAATATCCCCCCTCCCCCCGCATACAATATCCCCCTCCAAACCCCCATTTCACTACCCCTCCACCCCCCTAACAATATTCCCCCCCCACCCGCATACCCAAAATCCCCCTCCACCCACATACAATATCCCCTCCACCCGTATACAAAATCCCCCCTCCACCCGCATAAATTTTCCCCTCCACCCACATACAAAATTCCCCTCTCCAGCCCCCATACACTATCCCCCCCCCACCCGCCCTACAATATCCCCCTCCCCCGCATACAATATCCCCCTTTCCCACCCCCCATACAATTTTCCCCCCCCCACCCACATTTCAATTTTCCCCCCCCACCCCCAAAAACAATAACCCCCTCCAGTTTCCCTTGGTCAACCCCACCTCACCAACCCCTTTTAAAATAAAAAATCAGAAGGGGGAAAAAAGGGTAACTCCTATCACAGGGGTCAGGTGTTCCCCCACCTTACAACAGGAAAACATGTACTCTGCCAAATTTACTAACCCCCGATAAAAACCTACCAAAAACCCCTTTTAGAGACCACATAGAGGTCAAAACACCAGCTCGGTATAACCTACCCAAAAACCCCCCATATAGAGACCAAAATAGAGGCAGAACCAGCCCAGGGTTTTTTTTAAAAAACCAAAAACCCCCATATAGAGAACCACATAGGGTTTTGACACCCCCCCCCCCAGGTATAACCCTTTAACCCTGCCATATAGTGACCACATAGAGGGCAAACACCCCGCTAGGTATAACCCCACAACCACCGCCCTTTTAGAGAGCACAAAAGGGGGGTCAGGGCCCCCGACTTTTTGGGTATAACCCACAAAAACCACCAAAATAGAGACCACATAGAGGTCAAGGACACCGCTCAGGTCACTTAACCCTTTAAAAATAAAAAATAATCCCTGAAATGAGGGGCCCCACCGGGACGTTCTTTCTTTGTGTCGTTCCCTTTTTCCCCTTTCTTCTGGGAAACCCTTCCACACCGCCCCTGATGACTTTTTGTCCCCCGGGACAAATCATTCCCGAGAAATTACACACAAAAAATCTTAGAATTTTCAATTTTTCCCGCATCTCTTTACCCCTTCCCACCACTGACAAACTACCCCCGGGGTGGCGGAGAGGGGTACAAGGGCCCAGTATCCTAAGGGGGTTTGGGGGGTGGGGGGAGGCCCCAGGTAAAATAGATAGGCCCTTCTTTAGGGGGGTATGGCCCCGCTGGATAAGTTGGGAGGGCCCCCCCAGGTTGGTTGGTGGGTTCCCCCCAGCCCTGGGTGGGTAGGTAAATAGCTCCCAGGGGAGATAAGCAGGCTAAAAGTTAGGAAAGTAGGGAAAGGCTTTCAGTTAGGTTTTGTGGACCCCCAGTTAGGTAGGGTGTAGGTAGGTGTTTGGGGGATTCCCCAAATTTGTTTTGGCTGTTTGGTAGGTGGTTTTCCCCCAAATAAAAGGGAAGCTGTAAGTAGTTAGGGTTCCCCCCTTTTTGTAGGCTGCAAGCAGTTAGGGACCCCCCTTTTGGGAGTTTTACAGGAAGTTAGGGGTTCCTTTAGGTACTATACGGGTTTTTGGGGCTTTTTTAGGTGTAACAGGTAGTTAGGGGCCTTTTTTTTTGGTTAAATATACAGGGTTTGGGGTTCTCCTTTAGGTAGTATACAGGTTTGTTAGGGGGCCCCTTTTGGTAGTGGGGGCAGGAAAAATCAGGGCCCCCCCATTTTGTTACTGGGGTTTGGGGGTCGAGCCCCCCTTAGTATTTAGGGAGGGCCCGGGGGCCCCCTTTTGTGTTAGGGCCACCCGGGAGGTAGTCAGGGCCCCCGTTGTAGTCAGGCCCCCCTTAGATTTCCCCGGGGGCCCCCCCATGTAGGTAGCCCAAGGGCCCCCCTTTGGGGCAGGGCCCCCTGTAGATTGCCAGGGGCCCCCCTTTTAGGTAGTCCGGGCCCCCCCTGGAGTCAGGGCCCCCCTTTTTGAGAGGGCCCCCCCCTTGTAGTCAGGGGCCCCCTATAGGTAGCCCGGGCCCCTTTTTTTAGCCATGCCCCCCCCCTTTTAGCCAGGGTTCCCCTTTTTTTTGCCAGGGCCCCCCCCCAGTAAACCGGGCCCCCCTGTAGCCAGGGCCCCCTTTTTTAGCCCCGGGCCCCTTTTTGTAGCCAGGACCCCCTTTTTTTTTGCCCCGGGCCCCCCCCTTTTGGGGGGGTCCAAAGGGGCGCCCCCCTATTTTCCCCGGGGCCCCCCTTAGTAGCCAGGGCCCCCTAGTGCCAGGACGCCCCCTAGTAGCCAGGGGCGGGCCCCCCCAGTGCCCGGACGCCCCTTGTATCAGGGCCCCCCATTAGGTAGCCCGGGCCCCCCCTGTAGTTTAAAGGGGGCCCCCTGGAGGTAGCCGGGGCCCCCAAAGTAGTTAGCCAGGGCCCCCCTATAGGGGAGCCCGGCCCCCCCTTGTTGCCAGGGCCCCTTTTGTAGCCGGGGCCCCCCCGTAGCCCGGTCCCCCCTTTTGTAGCCCGGGCCCCCTTTTGTAGTCAGGGCCCCCCTATTTGTTTCAGGGGGCCCCCCTTTTTAGTCAGGGCCCCCCCTTTTTTTTGCCCCCGGGGCCCCCTTTTGTAGCCAGGGGCCCCCTGGAGGTAGCCAGAACCCCCATTTAGTAGGGGGCCCCCGTAGATAGCCAGGGCCCCCCCGGGAGGTTTGACAGGGCCCCCCCATAGGTAGCCCCGGGGCCCCTTTGGGAGAGAGGGCCCCCCATGTTGGGTAGCCCCGGGGCCCCCCCCTTTTAGTCAGGGGCCCCCCTATAGGTAGCAGGGCCCCCTATAGGGAGCCAAGGCTCCCTTGTTGCCAGGCCCCCCCAGTGTAAAGGGCCCCCCAGTTGGGCAGGGCCCCCTTTTGTTTGTCCCGGGCCCCCCCTTTTACCAGGGCCCCCCCTAGTAGTCAGGGGCACCCTTTTGTAGCCAGGACCCCTTTTTGTAGCCAGGGCCCCCTTTAGTAGCCCGGGCCCCCCTTTAGTATTTAGGGGCCCCCCCCCTTTTGTAAATCAGGGCCCCCCTTGGGAGGGCCCGGGGAAACCCCCAGTAAATCAGGGCCCCCTTTTGTAGCCGGCCCCCCTTTTTGTTTTGGGCAGGGGCCCCCCAAAAGTGCCAGGGCCCCCCCTTTTTGTAGCCGGGCCCCCCCTTTTTTTTTCCAGGGCCCCCCTTTTTGTAGCCAGGGCCCCCTTTTTTTTAGCCAGGGCCCCCCCCAGTAGTAGGGGGCCCCTTTTGTGGGTAGTTTTAAAAAAATTAAAAAACCAAAACCCCGCCAATTACCCGGCTCGGGTCCGCTCCGGCCGCTCCGAGCTACCGCCAGCGGCCCGGACTGAGCCCTTTCCCTAGGTTTGGCGCGGTGAAATGACGTTTACCGGCGCCCCCCTAAGGGCAGCAGTAGGGGGCCGGCGGGGCCCCCGGCCCGGTGAAGGCCCAATGCGTTCAGCCCGCCGGGGGGGAAACAGCGGAGCGCCCGCCCCCTAGGGCGCTGCGCCCTTTGCTTGGAAACCCTTTGGGAGCCCCGGGAGTCGGGGAATTGTCCCCGGGGTAAGGGCCCCCGGTCTCTGGGGCGCCCCGGGACGGCCCGGTCACGGGCGGGCCAGGGGCCGGGGGTTTTCGGGCCCGGGCCCCGGGGGGGGCGGGGGCACTGCCTCCGGGGCCAAAGCCCGGGGTCCCGGGGGGCCCGCGCGGGCTTCCCCCGGGCCCCCGGGGGCCCCGGGCCGGGGCCCTGGAACATACCCTAAATTGTGGAGCAGCCCAAAAAGTAAAATTTTCAAAAAAATGTAGTAAAAATTAAAAATTGGGAAAATTGAACAACATCAGTGGGTTTTTAATGTTTTTCTAGTTTTAGATTCTATTTTTAAAAAAAAATACATTTCATAGGAGATATTTTTATATTTTTGGGATATTAAATATTTTATATTAATTTAATATGATAACATTATTTAATTTTATACACTTTGATGATTATCAGAAATTACTTTTTATTATTGTACTGGTGGAAGTTGAGAAATAAGGGACATTTTTTGCCCTAATAGCAAATCTAGCTCCACTTCGACTCCTCAGGCTCAGGCAGATCACATTGAGATAGGTCTGCCTGTCCGAGCAGTAATGCGCCTAGTTTTGCCGAACCACATTCATATATGTGTCTAATATTACGAATGTGGTGCGACGCCCCCAGAATGCCCCCTCATGTTAGGCGCATTAAAAAGTGTTGAGTCTTACGAACAATGCGCCTAACACATTCATTAAGTGCATTAGACATCGTAGCCGCTCACTTTGGTGCATTTTGCGCCAGAAAATGATGAAATACCCGATCATACATGTCTCCCAATGTGTCACGAGAAAACAATCTCTGAATCACATTGATAGGTGAAAGTGTCAAAGTTATTCCCACATAAAGTGACAGATGTAAGATTGCAAAAATGTCTCTGCCAGGAAGGTTAAAGCTGTGCATCCTCAAGGGGTTAAAGTACCCCCTGCCCCCAAAAAAGTGCTGAGTCAGTTAACCCATTCCTTTCCCTTATAAACACAATATACATATTCTTCATTGTACGCTCCATATCCCTTATATCACAAATATCACAATGTCCGTAGGAGGTGGTCCCATCCCTTTAATGTCTATCTTTTGAAGATTGCAGGCATTCAGTAAGGGTATAATAAAATATCAAGCAATACAATTTGTGCTCATAAAAGTCACTGCTGGTAATCTTGCATATTTGCTGGTCCTTAGGGCATGATACTTTCCACACTACTCTTCATCACTCCCTAATCTAGTGGGCGTAATGTGCCAACCTTCTAGGCAAATAGAGATGTCAGGAATACACTACAATCTAAATAAGTCAAACAATGTCTGTGCCAGTAAACGACTGGAGTAATGACATCGCTGCCTGATTCACCGTTACATAAAACTATCTGTTTTTCCAGAAAGAGCCGGATCTTGATATATTTTAGGGTCTGAATATAAAAAATGCAACATTTGGTGCTGATCTGTTCCACCCATCAGTTACCGGCCAGAATGGCTGGATTGCATTGGGGGGATGAGGGAATAACATGCTGGTTAGTTACCACTACAGTACATTCTGTCTTAAGATGTCAGAGAATGAACGGCCAAGCTCAGAAAACACTCTGATGTGTATTATGTAACTTCAAATGGAGAATTATGTCTAGTGATCATCACACATGTGGAGTTCTGCATGGTTTCATTGGGAATGTGTTATAGTGGCTATCCCTATTCCCTAATTTCAAAGCTTTGGAAAAATACAGTAAGGGCGACATGTATGATTTTTGGCGCACAAGCACCATTTTTTTTGCACATTAGTATCGTAGAATGTGTCTGAATCTATAAACCTGTTCTACTGTGGTTCATAGATTTTGCGCTTTCTAACTACAAAGCGACACCTCTGGCTCAGGTAAACCACTTTTAAAGTGCCCTTCCTTTTCCAGCAGTAATGCACCTGGATTTGCCGTATTGAAGCTATAAATATGTAGCTTCGAACAGTTGTAGTGTGACCCGCCTCCAGCATGCCCCCCGATCTCAGGCGCATTACAAAGTGCCGCGGGCGCTCTGTAATGTGCCTGATATTGGAAGGCGTCTGATTACAAATATAGCGAACAGGGCTGCGCCAGTTTTCGGGGTGAAAAGACGCCAGACTTCAGGCGCAGCTCAGTACATACATGTCGCCCCAAGTGTGTCGGATATAGCAGTGCTGCTTATAGTGCTTCAATCTTTTTACAGTTTATTTATGGAATGATTGTACTTAAAAAGTGCCTTCACTTTTTACTGTATATACTTTACTTGTCAAGAGTTACACAATGAATGGACATTAGACCAGTGGAAACCTGTGCTCTCCAAATTTGAGATCTTTGGTTGCAACCACCGACGCAGAAAAGGTGAACGAAAGGACTCTACATGCCTGGTTCCCACAGTGAAGCATGGAGAAGAAGGTGTGATGGGGTGGGGGTGCTTTGCTGGAGACCAACTGTTGGGGATTTATTCTCAAAATTGAAGAATACTGAAACACATGTTACCACAGCATCTTGCAGTGGCATGTATTCCATCGGTTTGCGTTTGTTGGGACCATCATTTATTTTTCAACAGGACAATGACCCCAAACACCTCCAGGACTGGTAAGGGCTATTTGCCAGAAGGAGAGTGATGGGGTGTACGCAATGACCTGGCCTCCACAGTCACCAGACCTGAACCCAATCGAGATGGTTTGGGGTGAGTTGGACCGCAGAGTGAAGGCTAAAGGGCCAACAAGTGCTAAGTAGAGATGGGCGAATTTCTCAAAAACTCGATTCGTTGACTTCGCCGAATATTCCGACAAAATGTTTTCGGGGGGGGGGTCCGAATTGCTTCGGAACGGAATTGCGTTAAGAAAAACAGCTATTTCAGGCTGCACCGAACTGCAGGTGATGTAAAACGTTGTGCTATGCTTAAATAGGCAGAGTGAGCTTGGATTGGTCATTATAAAATGTTTTTTTTTAGTATGATACGCAGATGACTGCCGCCGCTCATTGAATCGTTACACTATAAAATTCCACATGGGCCTTAAGAGGGGAAACACTGACCCAAAAAACTGAAGCGGGGACATGTTGACTGATAAAGTCTGGCAGCGACAAGCTGGAGAAAAAAAAACAAGTGAGAGCTCATGTGCAACATTCTGTGACAGAGTGTGGAGGTGACTGCTGCAGCCAAAGGCAGCATTGAGGTCAGTCAGTGGACAATGTATTCTGGAGGTGGCAAAAACAGGAGTAGGCCAAAGAGTGGACAATGACACAGTGTGGAGGTGACGGCGGGCAGCCACAAGCAGCATGAGGTCAGACAGTGCACAAGACAATTCTGTGAGGTGGCAAAACAGTAGTAGGCCACAGAGTGGCACAATGCAGTGAATGGAGGTGATGGCAGAGCAGCTTGAGGTCAGAGAGTGGCACAATGACCAATGTGTGGAGGGCACAGGCAGCGCCACAGCAGCTGCTTGAGGTCAGGCAGTGGCACAATGACATTCTGGAGGTGGAAAAAAACAGGAGTAGGCCACAGAGTAGCATCAATGACAGAGAGTGGAGGTGAGGGCAGCAGCAGCATGAGGTCGCGAGAGTGCACAATGACAGAGAGTGGAGGTCACGCAGCAGCAGATCAGCAGCAGATGAGGTCAACAGTGCACAATTACATTCTGGAGGTTGCAAAATAACAGGAGTAGGCACATGAGTGGCACCAATGACACAGTGTGGAGGTCAGGCAGCACCTATTAGCAGCAGCATGAGGCAGACAGTGGCACAATGACATTCGGGAGGTGCAAAACAGGAGTAGGTCACAGAGTGGCACAATGACACAGTGTGGAAGGGCACGGCAGGAGCCCCACAGCAGCAGTTGAGTGTCAAGCCAGTGGCACACTGACATTCTGGAGGTGGCAAAAACGGAGTAGGCCACTGAAGGCCACAATGAAAGAGAGTGGAGGTGAGGGCAGCAGCAGCATGAGGGCCAAAGAGTGGCACAAATTGTACACCACGTGTGGAGGGGGGGGGGGCTGACGGCGGCAGCCACAGCAGCATGAGGGTAAGACAGTGCACATGACATTCTTGAGGTGGCAAAACAGTTGTAAGCCACAGAGTGGCTCAATGACAGAGAATGGAGGTGACGGAGCTGAGCATGAGGTCAGAGAGTGGCTCAATGACTGTGTGGAGGGGCACGGCAGAAGCAACAGTAGAGCATGAGGCTGGACAGTACGCACAATGCATTCTGGAGGTGGCCAAAAACAGGAGTAGGCCCACAGGTGGCACAATGGAACTCAGTGTGTGAGGTTACGGCAGCCGTCCCACATCAGCAGATGAGGGTAGACAGTGGCCAATGACATTCTGAGGTGGCAAAAACAGGAGTAGGCTACAAGTGGCACGATGTCAGAGTGTGGAGGTGAGGGCAGACAGCACACAGAAGCAAGCATGAGGTCAGGCACAGTGGCACAATGACATTCTGGAGGTGGCAAAAGAGTAGTAGGGCCACAGAGTGGCGCAATGACAGGACAGTGGAAGTGACGGCAGCAACAGATTGAAGGCAGAGATGTGGCACAATGACAGGGTGTGGAGGGGACAGCAGCAGCAACAATGCAGCAGCAGCATGAGGTCAAAGAGAAAAAAGAAAAAAAAAAAAAAAAGGGGGGGAACAAAATAAAAAAGGGGGGGGGGGGGGGGTGGGGGGGGAAAAAAAAAAAAAAAAACAAAAAAAAAAAAAAAAAAAAAACACAAAAACAAAAAAAAAAAAAAAAAAAAAACCAAAAATAAAAAAAAAAATAAAAAAAAAAAAAAAAAAAAAAAAAAAAAAAAAAAAAAAAAAAAAAATAAAAAAAACTGGCACAATGACAGAATGTAGGAGGTGGGTGGTAATACCAGTCCCTGGGTAAAGATGGTGGTACGGCAGATGGAGAAACTGGGCAGCAAGATGTGAGGCATAGGCGGGTGGCGGCATCAGAATAGTGGATGTGGAGGTGTTTTGAACACCAGACTACATTTCTCACAGTTTGGGTGAGGCGTCATGGCTGATGTAGTCTGACGCCTAAGGCATTGGTGTGTTTTTATGATAATCCTGGCCGATCCACGCCTGATTCATCTTGACAAAGGTCAGTCGTTCCACATTTCCCAATGGACAATAGCGGGGTTTTCATCTCCTTGGGGGTAACGATGGGACCCCGCCGCAATGAACACCCGCTTGATTCACACACTAATGTCCGGGCAGGACAGCTTCTCATTGCAAACTCGGCAAGTCTACAGCCACAACATCACAGTTTGGGCTGCCAGTAGTCCAGACGGATCTTCTTATCTTGTTGGTGGCAGTGTGCTGTCCAAGTAGGCCCCCACCTGTTGGTTGAGGGACTGATCCAGGTCCCGCTGCTGCTGCGCGCTGGCGACTGCCATCCTCACTGGCGGGAGAGGAAGCTGCTCATCAGTGACTCCAGGACTTAGGTTGTTGCTGATGGAGCTGTACTGCTCATGCCCTCCACCTTCCCTCCATCAGCCGCGGCAGTAGTACGTGAAGCGCTGAAGAACCCCACCGGTCAGACCTGTCAGAGGAGGGACGATGCCACACATAGGCAGCGGCCAACTGACTATGAAGGATTTCCCTATAGTATCTGAGTTTGTCCTCCCTCTCAGCAGCTGGGAAAAAGGATCCCATTTTGGACCGGTAGCGAGGGTCCAATAAGTGTGGAGAGCCAGAAGTCATCCCTGTGCCGGATGGTGACATATTCGGCTGTCACTAGCACAGGCAAATCTGCATGCTGCGGGCCATCTGCACAAGTGACTGCGTGGGGCGCCACTGCCTCCATCTCCACTGTATACTGCCACGGTGCTTGCGGGTCATCTGCAAGCATCTTCCTCATACTCCATCTACCTTCTCCAGCTGCTCCTGCTCCTCCTCTCTTGTCTCACTAGGTAGTATATCCATCATTTCACAGTCCAATGCTTATGCTCCAAAGTCATACATCCTCCTCCTCCTCCAAGTTCAGTCCCCACCGGACTCATGTGGGCCGCGAGATGTAGTCGCCACGTCTCCCAATCCCCTGCCAGAAAGATTTTTTCAGCAATCTTCCCCCGTTCAGGACATGAAGAAAAAAATAAAAAAAAAAAAAAACAAAAAAAAAAAAAAAAAAAAAAAAAAAAAAAAAAACAATCAAAAAAAAAAAAAGAAAAAAAGAAAAAAAAAAAAAAAACAAAAAAAAAGAAAAAAAAAAAAAAAAAAAAACAAAAAAACACAAACAAAAAAAAAAGCAGTGGAATGATGTATTCAATCCCGTAGTCTGGCGGATGACAAATACGTGGCCTCCTTGGAATGCCTCAGCAAACGGCAGGTGTCATGCATGGTTGCAGCTGGCTGACATCAAAGTTACACAGGGGAGTACTCCTGTCCGCCTGGATCATAAAAAAATCGTTAATGGCCTTTCTTGTTTCATTACAGTCGGTCCAACATGTGCAGGCTGGAATTCCAACGGGTGGAAACATCGCATATCAGCGTGTGTTGGGGGAGGCCGTTTCTGCCGCTGCAACTCGAGGAGGGTGTTCCTGGCTTTTGTAGGAAAAAATAAGAAATGGATGAAGTGCATTGCACTTGTTTCCTTGGCCATTGTCAGAATCTTCTGAAGATTGGTGGAAGACCTTCGGAAACCTTTCACAACCAGATTGAACACTTGTGCCATGCAGGGTGCATGGACTCATCCTCGGGTGCTGCCGCGGACACATGTTCCTCCAATTGTCCGTCACCATGGTTCCGATTTGCAGTTGGCGCGGAGAAAGCAACACATGATTTCTTGCTGCATGACGACAGAGGGAGTTCTCCCCTGTGTGACTTCGTTCGACGAGGCAAGCCAGGTGTTGAAACTGCGTTGACACGCTGTGCCCTAACATTGTATGCTGAGCAGTACTTTCGGAGGCTGAGGACGGTGGTGGTGGTGTCTTAGCAAAGAACTGCCACCACCGCTGAGTATTGATTTTACCGCCAACGCTCCGCACTGAGCGTTAATGCCGCGCTGCCTCGCTGAGCCCTGTGCCGCTACTTTTTGACATGCGCACAGCGGTGTTTTCTACCCCATCGCCGCTTGGCTCCGACCTCACACTGCTGCTACCTGCTGACTCCGGCCACACAACCCACTTGCTGGCCTGCGTGCTGCTGATGCGCAAGCTGACGCCACTCTTCTCCTGACATGATGAAGCCCTGCTTCACCCGGCTCCCAAGTGCGGTCAGCTACATCCAATCTTCAATTTGTGTTTCATCGTCATGCTGTCGCTCAATCACGGTCTTGGTATGCAGAGGATGACCCCGCACAACATGACCTCCTTGCCACTCTCAATCTATACTTTGACGCTACTGCAAGAAGCAGGGGATATTGGCAACCATTTCTTCGCTACCAAGTAGCTGCTGACTGCCTCCTCAATTGATTCTTCCTCGCTTATATAGTGGGCTGTAGCCCAGGACCTACATAGTAGATCTTGGCTGAGGGAACAGGCCATGCCAAACTAAGGGTTGTGTCTGACGTTTGGGTGTTCAGATGTCATCTGGGAGGAAGTGGATGACCTAGTCAACCAATCAAGAACCCTTGGGTTGCTGCGTAAGCACACGGCCGCTAGATGACAGCGGCAGTTGTGGCCACACCGAGTGACCCCTGCTGCGACGTCCCTTTGCTGTGCTGGCGACATGGGCCTGACTCCTGGAATGTTTGTGCCAACTTCCAGTCGCAGTGAAGATAGCTGCCACCTCTCTGTCTGACACATACTGTTTGTTCTAAAATGTACAGAACACTGTTTGATGAAGATATCTGTTTATGATAAATACACACCCTGTATTTGACTCCAATGAACCCACTAAAGAAGTTTGGTAAACCCTTGGATATAATTGCGCTCCACAAATGGGCAGGAAAAATTTACTTGTATGTGCTGTTTAAAAACACTGTGTATTTCACTGAATATACACTGTGTTCCAAGTTATTATGCAAATAATATTTTCTCTTATTTTCCAAAATCACCTATATGAATTGCAGTCACTGTAATTTTCCAGTCATCAACTATTAGAGTATTAATTGAAAGGTTTTTGAACTAAATGCTCCTATGATAACAGTTATTTGTTATAAAAAAATAAACTCAAAATGCACTCAAAAGGCATGTTCTAAATTGATTATGGACAGCGAGTTTTCAACTTTTTCTTTTTATAACGAACAGAAAATGGTCATTTGTGAAATTATAAGAATTAGCAGGTTATTACAAACTGAAATCAAACAGTTTCATGTCAATTCTTTCTTTCTAGGTGATGGTATGTGCACATAGGACCCTTGTTCAAAATGAGCTTCTGATCTCTCTCGTCAATTGAATTGTCAGGTTTTGGGATGGTTCTGCCTTTAATTGTTTTGCATGAGGACAGAATACTTTCCCCAGTGCTGTTGCTTAGATGTGTAACTGCACTCCGCCATCAGAGACACTCCTTTGATGATGCTCCAGAGGTTCTCAATGGGGTTGAGGTCACGGGAGCATGGGGGCCACACCATAGTTTGTCCCCTTAATGCCATAGCAGCCAGAGATGTAGATGTGTTATTTGCAGCATGAGGACGGGTGCATTATCATGCTGAAAATGATCTTGCAGCGGGAATGCACGGTTCTTCTTTTTGAACCATGGCAGGAAGTGCTGTTGAGAAACTCCACATACATTATGGAGTTCATCTTTACACCTTCAGGGAAACCTAAAGGGACCGACAATCTCTCTCCCCATGATTCCAGCCTAAAAAATTACTCCACCTCCTACTTGTTGGCGCCGTAGCGTGGTTTGCATGGGGTGTCCATCAAACCAGCCATCCTCCACTCACATCCCTCTGGACATCGAGCGTTGCCCACTGGGCACCCATCGGTTGACCAAAAACAGTTTTGAAGTCAGTCTTCTTGTTATTGTTTGGCTCCACTGAGCCATTTTGCTTGTGTGCAGTGGATAGAGGAAGTCTACAGGATGCTTACGCACAGCTGCAAACCTCTGAAGGTCCACTGCATCTTGTTGTTCGGGGACGTTGGAGGCACAGGCCGCTTCAAAAACATTGTCTGCTGCTATGGGACAAGGCATTTTTGCAGTGCTACTTTTAACATGATGTAATTGTCTGTTGGAAAGAGTCCTCAATTTTCCCTTATCAGCACGTGTGTGCTGCTGAATCAGATCATACTTCTTGATTGTGCCGATGATCACGTGAAGGTCTTGGCAATGTTGATTGTAGTATGCCTTGACCTAAACACTCTCACAATTTTGTTGCTTCTCAGCAGCAGACACATCCTTTTTCTCTTTCCCATTTTTGCTGAAATTGTAGGCGGCTTATAAGGTGGGATAGCCTTCTTAAGTAGTCTTGCCTTTAATTGGACAACCTGCCAAACTAATTGCACAGGTGTCTGCAAATGCTTTTAAGTGAATAAAGAGGCCTGACACACATCACCATCAATGGTTTAACTGACAAACAAAAAAATTCTTACCTTATCACTCCTAAACACTTTTTGCATAATAATTTGGAACACAGTGTAAAAGCACAAACAGGCTTAATTAACCTTCGGATATGAATTATGCTACAGCCTAAATTTCTTCTTTGGCGGTGAAAAGGAATGGAATGTTTATTTTAATAATACAACTGCAGAAAAATACTTAGTTAACCCTTGGATGTACATTGCGCCAAAAGAAATAGCTGCAACAATTACAGCTTTGCAGCGTGTTAAAACGGCGTTGTTCTTTTATGGAACACAACAAGAAAACTTGTAATTAACCCTCGGTTATGATTATGTAGAGGCAAAAATTTCTTTTTTGGCGGTGAAAAAAAGAACGTTTTCTTTTAGTGACCACAACAGCAGAACAACGCTTTAATAACCCCTGGATCTATATGCGCAAAAGAATGAGCAACCAAAAATGAAGTGGTATTTGAATTGTAAAACGCTGTTTTTAAATGAATACAACAGAACTGGCTTAGATCACCCCTTGGATATTCAATGTGCTGTGGAGCAGATAGCATTAAGATGTATATGCAGCTGAACCTGGGACTCAACTGGACTTCAGATCCAATACCCACAAATCAGAAATAGAACGTTAAGAGGGAAAAGTCTTGAGACAAGCTGAGACACCCCACAAAAAATCGACTATATAAAAATTATTTCTTTAGTATCAGCTATAATAAGCAGCAGCGGCAGCACCTTCCCTGACAGTACAGAGAGAGGAGTGTGGTAAGCTCCAGCGTCGGCGCCCGGACTTATATAGTGCGGTGACGTCACAGAATCCCGCCGGTCTTGATTGGCTTCATCTCTGCACATGTCATGCAGGCTATGCCCTTCTTCCTCCAGAGTGCTTTGCCCCATGTAGCGCCATGTGCTCTCAGCCATTTTATTCAATGAAAGCACACTTCACTCACCCGAAGTACCCCAAACTTTGACTTCGTTCAGAACGAAGTTTCCGGAAATTTTGAATTGAATTCAACACTTCGTTAGAAATCGATTCGCCCATCTAAGTGCTAGAGCATCTCGGGAACTCCATTCAAGCACTGTTGGAAGACCATTTCGGTGACTACCTCTTGGAAGCTCATCAGAGGAATGCAAGAGTGCTGCAAAGCAGTAATCAAGTAAAGGTGGCTATTTGAAGAACTAGATTATAAGATACATTTTCAGTTGTTTCATACTTTTTTGTAAAGTATATAATTCCACATGTGTTAAGTCATAGTTTTGATGCCTTCAGTGTATTATAGTCAATTTTTATAGTCATGAAAATACAGAAAACTGTTGGAATGAGAAGTTGTGTCCAAACTTTTGGTCTGTGCTGTAAGCTTATGATTTCAACTTATCGTATTATTAGTGGCCGGTGGTCAGCAAACCATACAAGATCACCCAGTGGTTTACTTGAAGCCAACATATAATTACAGATAACAGACATTAGGATATTACAGTCCCTTGTATTAATTGAACTGATTTCTTAGGTTACTACCTCAATGGACATTAAAAAATGTTACAGAATAGAAACATTTGGAGATCATTGACCTCATTGCCCATAGAAAACCAATGAAGTTTGAGCTATTATTAGTTGTTTATGGACAACAAGATGAGTTTTATGCTGGTTTTGATAAATGAGGCTTTAAATGTAATAGTGCCTGGAAGAGACTGATGAATGCTCGATAAGAAGCAGCGAGGCAGAAAGGTCTCCCAGTGCTGGGCTCCAGCAAAAGAAAAGCCTGCCCCGATAAATGCAGAGCTTTCTACTGACTGACAGTATACAGGGGCTCAATGCAGAGATTGGGCCGAGTACCAGGGGTCTTGCTGAGTGGGAAGTGAGCTACAATCAGGGAAAGGTGTTAGGGGATGTTAACACAGAGTTTTTTTAGATATGTGTTTGGGTACGTTTTTCAGACCCCAAAATGTACCCTAACGCGTATCTAACAATGCTCAGTGTGATTTACACTGATTTCAATACAAAACATGTATCATCATTCAGACCATAAATGTTTTACATACGTCTTTCTGATGCGTCTTTCGGATCCGCTCAAAGAATTGATGTCAATTCTTGATCAGTTTTACGCAGCAGATGCCCTATTTAAAAACATAAGGTACGTTTCTGCTGCACAGAAAACATATCCAAACATGCAGCACACTTTGGGTCTGTATTTGGATACGCTTTATGCAGCGTTTTTCAATAAGTTTTTTGGATTGAAAAACATATTGAAAAATGCTGTGTGAACATTCCCTCTAATGGCACCTGCAGCATCCCGCACTATGCCAGGCTCAAGACCACAGGGACACACGACAGACTCCTGTACAAAACATTATAGGCTTCCTTGTCTAACTGCCACCTGTCTGTCTGTCTGTCTGTCTATCTATCTATCTATCTATCTGTCTCCTATCTATCTCTCATATCTATCTATCTATCTATCTATCTATCTATCTATCTATCTATCTATCTATCTCTATTTTATCTATCTATCTATCTATCTATCTATCTATCTATCTATCTATCTATGTTTTCCATCTCTCTGTCTTGTAACTATCTACTTATCTATCGATGTACCTTTCTGTCTCCTATCTCATCTATATATTGTCTTGCATCTATCTACTTATCTATCTATCTATCTATCTATCTATCTATCTATTATTGAAGGAAATAATTATTTGATCCCCTTTCTGATTGCCCTTGCTGACAAACACATGAACAGTCTATAATTTTAAGGGTAGGTTCATTTTAACATTGAGAGATATAATATCCAAAATAAAATCCAGAAAATCACATTGTATAAATTATTTAAATTTATTTGCATTTTGCTGAGAGAAATATGTATTTAATCCCCTACCAACCATTAAGAGTTCTGGCTCCTACAGACCAGTTAGATGCCCCTAATCAACTGGTTACCTGCATTAAAGACAGCTGCCTTACATAGTCACCTTTATAAAAGACTTGTGTCCACAGACTCAATCAGTCAGACTGTAACCTCTACAACATGGGCAAGACCAAAGAGCTTTCTAAGGATGTTAGGGACAAGATCATAGACCTGCACAAAGCTGGAATGGGCTACAAGACCATAAGTAAGACACTTGGGGGAGAAGGAGATAACTGTGGTGTAATAGTAAGAAAATGGAAAAAATACAAAATGACTGTCGAACGACATCATTCCGGGGCACCATGCAAAATCTCACCTCGTGGGGTATCCTTGTTCATGAGGAAGGTGAGAGATCAGCCTAAAACTACATGGAGGGGGACTTGTTAATAATCTCAAGGCAGCTGGGACCACAGTCACCAAGAAAACCATTGGTAACACATTACCCTGTAATGGTTTAAAATCCTGCAGTGCCCGCAAAGTCCCCCTGCTCAAGAAGGCACATGTGCAGGCCCATCTGAAGTTTGCCAATGAACACCTGGATGATTCTGTGAGTAATTGGGTGAAGGTGCTGTGGTCAGATGAGACAAAAATTGAGCTCTTTGGTATTAACTCAACTTGCTGAGTTTGGAGGAAGAGAAATGCTGCCTATAACCCAAAGAACACTGTCCTCACTGTCAAGCATGGAGGTAGAAACATTATGTTTTGGGGGTGTTTCTCTGCTAAGGGCTGATGACTACTTCACCGCATCAATAGGAGAATGGATGGAGCCGTGTACCGTAAAATCCTGAGTGACAACCTCCTTCCTTCCGCCAGGACCATATAAATGGGTCGGGACCTGGTCTTCCAGCAAGACAATGGCCTAAAACATACTGCCAAGGCAACAAAGGAGTGGCTCAAAAAGAAGCACATTGAGGTCATGGAGTGGTCTTAATCCCATAGAAAACTTATGGAGGTAGCTGAAGCACCGAGTTGCCAAGCGACAGCCTCAAAATCTTAATGATTTAGAGATGATCTGAGGAGTGGACCAAAATTCCTCCTGATATTTGCGCAAGCCTCATCATCAATTACAAAAAATGTCTGACTGCTGTGCTTGCCAACAAGGGTTTTGCCACCAAGTATTAAGTCTTGTTTGCCAGAGGGATCAAATACTTATTTCTCACTGCAAAATGCAAATACAATTATATAATTTATACAATGTGATTTTCTGGATTTTATTTTGGATTTTCTATCTATCAATGTTAGAATTAACCTACCCTTTAAATTATAGACTGTTCATGTCTTTGTCAGTGGGCAAACTTACACAATCAGCAAGGGATCAAATAATTATTTCCTTCACTGTATATATATATGTGTATCTATCTATCTATCTATCTATCTATCTATCTATCTATCTATCTATCTATCTATCTACCCATCTCATGTCTTTGTATCTATCTATTGTAATGGTTCGGTGGATTCGCTGGACCACCACAAGCGATGATAGTTAAGCCACGCCAGAGAGTGGAGTCTAAGTAGACCCCGGTATTCACCAGAGCCCGCCGCACAGCGGGATGGACTTGCTGCGGCGTCAGGCTACCAGGTCGCTACCCCTGATGTGACTTGCTTGCGATGGCGGCCGGGGTACTGCGTAGTACAGAATCGTAATTCAGAGGTGTAGTCGGGGACAGGCAGGACATCAGGACAGGCGGCAGAGGTTCGTGGTCAGAGATGGACAGGAGGTCAGGGCAGGCGGCAAACAGGCAAGGTCAAGAAACGTAGCGGAACAGACAGGTACACGGGTAATCAAAACGGACTTCCAACACTCTCAAGACAAGGTACACACACCAACAAACTGGCGGAGAGTGCTGGGGGTGTATTCCTTATATAGGACCAGTGGCCGTCAATAAACTAATTAACGGTGCGCTGCCCTTTAAATCCAGACCAGCCGTCGCACGCGCGCCCTAAGCAGCGGGTATGCGCGCGGCGGCCGGGACAGGCAGGAGCAGCGTGCACAGGAGCGTAGACGGGTAAGTGAGGCGGCGCCAGGGACCGGGCAGCAGGGGGATGGTCGCGGGGAGCCCCCATGACATCTATCTATCTATTTATCTATCTATCTATCTATCTATCTATCTATCTATCTATCTATCTATCTATCTATCTATCTATCTATGTACCTACCTACCCATCTCATGTCTTTGTATCTATCTATCTATCTATCTATCTATCTATCTATCTATCTATCTATCTATGTCATATCTATCTATCTATCTATCATTCTATTGACAATGGTCACTGAAATAACTTGAAACTGACAGACAAAAGTAATAAAAAGTTTAATTTACTGAAAATTTACTAATGAAAATCATTGATTTTAAATTCTTGTTCAACCCAAAGAAACCCCCAAAAAACAATGAAACTGTCCTGGACAAAACTGATTATACCATTTACTTCATATTTTGTTGCACAACCTTTTGAGTGAATCACTGTAAATAGATGATCTCTGTAACTCTCAATGAGATTTGCACTGTCCACAGGTATTTGGCCCATTCCTCATGAGCTGTCTCAGATGCTGCCTCAGGTGTGAAGGTGCCTTCTCCAGGTTGCAGGTTTCAGCTTCTTCGACAGATGTTCAACAGGATTTAGGTCAGGGCTCAGAGAAGTCACTTCAGACTAGTCCACTGCTTGCTTTGCTGTTTGCCGTTCTTGGCTGTGTTTAGCTGCGTGTTTTCTGTCATTATTCTGTTAGAGGACTCATGACCTGTACCTGAGACCAAGCTTTCTGACACCGGGCAGCACATTTCCCTCCTGAAAGCTTTGATAACCTTAACATTTCATTGTAAAGTGGCCATAGGCATTAGAAGTTTTTGGCTGGACTGGTAACCATCAAATATATATAAAATGTTCAGCACATATGAGGGGAATACAGAAACAGAGATGTTACATTTTAACGTCTCTGATCCTTTGTCTGTAAGATGGATAAGCGCTGTCAGGGGTTTGTTCTTGCTCCCATTGGGAATGCATACACGGTTGGTTGGCCGAGCTGAGCGTATATGTGTATAGGGAGTTCATTAGAAATGGTTGTCGGCCGACTGAGCATTCGATTGGCAGCTATTCAAACTGTATTGTCTCTTTTACACTGTACAGGGGTATGGCAAAAATAAACAGGTAGAGGAGAAAAAAATCTTCCTTTGCCTATGAGAAAAATATATTTTAATATTCCAGGCACCGGAGAACTTCTCTGGCCACTCCTCTCATCCCTGAGTGACAGCTGTAGCATCCAATCAGAAGACTGCTAGAGCTGTTTGTCAAGGCTGAGTGGAGGGCATGTAAAAAGGCTCCACCTTCTGGGCACTTGCAGGACTGGTGACTGGAGTAGTAAAACATATTTTTTCAAGTCAAACGGCTTATGTGACAATGACCAAAGGTATATGCTACATCTAAAACTACTGATAAACTGTATTTCATGTCAACGTAATCTGATTAAAATTTATGCTAAACATAGAAAAATAAATGAACTCACCTGTGAAGTCCACTATGTTCCAGCACCACCGTTCAATATATCCCAATATATAACAGAGCTCAGTTTCTCTCCTCTATCATATAACCCTATATATCACAGAGCTCAGCTTCTCTCCTCTATCATATAAACCTAAATATCACAGAGGTCAGCTTCTCTCCGCCATCAGAAAAACCTATATATCACAAAGTTCAGCTCCTCTCCTCTATCATATAACCCTATATATCACAAAGTTCAGCTTCTTTCCTCTATAATATAACACTATATATCACATAGCTCAGCTTCTCTCCTCTATCATATAACCCTACAGATCACAGAGCTCACCTTCTCTCCTCTATCATATAACCCTACATATCACAGAGCTCAGCTACTCTCCTCTATCATATAACCCGATATATCACAGACCTCAGCTCCTCTCCCGCTATCATATAACCCTATATATCACAGAGCTCAGCTTCTCTCCCTCTATCGTATAACCCTATATATCACAGAGCTCAGCTCCTCTCCTCTATCATATAACCCGATATATCACAGAGCTCAGATTTTCTCCTGTATCATATAACCCTATATATCACAGAGCTCAGCTTCTCTCCTGAATCATATAATCCTATATATCACAGAGCTCAGCTTCTCTCTCTATCATATAACCCTATATATCACAGAGCTCAGCTTCTCTCCCTCTATCATATAACCCTATATATCACAGAGCTCAGCTTCTCTCCCTCTATCATATAACCCTATATATCACAGAGCTCAGCTTCTCTCTCTATCATATAACCCTATATATCACAGAGCTCAGCTTCTCTCCCTCTATCATATAACCCTATATATCACAGAGCTCAGCTTCTCTCCCTCTATCATATTACCCTATATATCACAGAGCTCAGCTTCTCTCCTCTATCATATAACCCTATATATCACAGAGCTCAGCTTCTCTCATCTATCATATAACCCTATATATCACAGAGCTCAGCTTCTCTCCCTCTATCATATAACCCTATATATCCCAGAGCTCAGCTCCTCTCCTCTATCATATAACCCTATATATCACAAAGTTCAGCTTCTCTCCTCTATCATATAACCCTATATATCACAGAGCTCAGCTTCTCTCCTCTATCATATAACCCTATATATCACAGAGCTCAGCTTCTCTACCTCTATCATATAACCCTATATATCACAGAGCTCAGCTTCTCTCCCTCTATCATATAACCCTATATATCACAGAGCTCAGCTTCTTTCCTATATCATATAACCCTATATATCACAGAGCTCAGCTTCTCTCCCTCTATCATATAACCCTATATATCACAGAGCTCATCTCCTCTCCCTCTATCATATAACCCTATATATCACAGAGCTCAGCTTCTCTCCCTCTATCATATAACCCTATATATCACAGAGCTCAGCTTCTCTCCCTCTATCATATAACCCTATATATCAGAGCTCAGCTTCACTCCCTCTATCATATAACCCTATATATCACAGAGCTCAGCTTCTCTCCTTTATCATATAACCCTATATATCACAGAGCTCAGCTTCTCGCCCCCTATCATATAACCCTATTTATCACAGAGCTCAGCTCCTCTCCTCTATCATATAACCCTATATATCACAGAGCTCAGCTTCTTTCCTTTATCATATAACCCTATATCATAGAGCTAAGCTCTTCTCCTCTGTCATATAACCCTATAGATCACGGAGCTCAGCTTCTCTCATCATTTTCATTGTATTTTCAGGTTCTCAGCTCCTCAAATCCAGGGGCATTTCTTCCCCACCCAGCTGGGTGTCTCTTCACTAACGAGGGATGACATCATCCCCCCCTTCACTGTTCGTGCTTGCTCCCGAGTCAGTGTGTTTGTTTGAGATCAGTGGGAGGGGATAGCACATCCCTGGTCTTCCCCCACGTCTCTGTCTGAGTCCACATGTCACTGTGTCGTTCCTCTCCCTATGCAGTCTTATTTTTTAAGAGCTGTTTGTTTACATAGCACAGCCCTGCATTCAGTATAGACTGTATTCTTTGAACTCAGAGCACCGATCTCTTCTCTCGCAGCTGGAGGTTTGCTACAATTGAATCCAGTCTTCTATGAACTCATCTAGAGCAGCACAGATCTGTCTCCTTTCTATGTTTACATGCAGCAGCATTAGGCAACGAGCACTATTCTGCAGTTGTTGATTGTAGAAGCAGCTGCAGGGTTACTGTGGAGCTGCTAGCTGTTCAGAGTGAAATGCTGCTGGCCCCTTATTCTGAGTGAGAGAGGCAGGAATGCACGCTCCCGTGAATACGACCGGGGACAGACTGAATGTAAATTAGTAGAGCCGGCAGCCAATGAAATGAAAGGAGGTGGGATCCGACCGGCACTGGGGAACAGTGTTTACAGAAAACGAAGATAAGGGAGACAGTGAAAACAAGACAGCTCTGCTAATGACATCCAAATTCCACAGTTGCTTGTTTTCACTGTCCCCTTATTCTGAGGACCATTTAATGTAATGATAAAACCCCTTTAAGGTTTGGGCTATAGAAAAAAATAGTTTCAAGACTTCAAACCTATGATTTCTTTCACAAATTCAGTCAAACCTGTTTTGAATTCAACAGGGCCCTATTCAAGCAACACTACTGAACACCCAGCTTTTCTTGGAACAGAAATAACTAGAAAAATCTGATTCCGGGGGAGGGAAATGAATACTTACATTACAAAGTTTACTTGTTTATTATAAGAAACCTTAGAAACAAATGAAACACAAAGGAACTTGAAATAATAAGCAGGCACAAGGTCACGGCTTTGTTTCGTGCTCTCGTGGTGGATGTGTTTGTGTGCTGTGTAAGTAGCGCAGACTGGTGCTCATAGAGTCAACATTACACAATCAGATTATGCCAGAAAGAATTTAACAAAGTCATAATGATGAACACACACCAAATGTCAAGTGCGCTGATCTCAAGTGGCACGTTCTGCCAGCCAATTTCACCTCCTGCCGGGTAGCAGTTGTTGGCTATTGAGAAACAGCACAAAGTATTTCTGACTCGCACAGCATGGCGCTCATCTCCGCAGCACAGATTGTTTACCCAAATCAAGTCATCATCACCAGCGTCTTCTGTAACCCCCTCCCCAAAGTGACCCCCACCACAAAAAATAGAAAAAAATAAGCTTCAAGGCACCAGCTGATCCTTCAAGCCTGTCCCTGGCCTTTGGCTGCCAGCACGATATTACAAATACTGCAAATGAAACTCTGGTCCAAGTGTTTTTTCTCAGCAGTTCCTAGTTATGCCACATACAAACCCCATTAGCGATAGGGCTGCCTTTCAAGGATTAAGTGTTATTTCCCAGCTCTGCCAGCGTTTTATTGTGTGAGAAAAACCGTATTGGTCACTTTTAGCCTAATAAGGTTAAAGAGCCAAGTAGCTGCTCAACGCACATTAAATTGGAAAACAAAAAAGTGAAAATCGGCCCCGGGGGGAAGAGGCTCAGCACATTCTGCTGAATATGATTTCAATTATCTGGATTTTCACTCTGAACGGAAGTGAAATGTGAACTATGGAAGCCGCTGTTTTTTATTTAACGCCATGCTTGAGTAACTATTCCCGCTGTCACCCATGGTCAGATTTATGTGGGCTTTAGCGACGGTCTAGCTTTGTTTTCTTTTATCTCAATAGTTTTAGCTGTTCCTGTAAATGCTCTCTGGGGATACGTAGGAACAAGGTTAGATTCCTCAGATCAATGCTTGCCATAAATATTTTTACTGTAAAGAATAAACATACTTGCCATGTCTCCTGGATCCTCCAAGATACTTGTAACGATCCGGCGGTAACACCGTACACTGAGGTGCCGATCGCTGGTTTCTGGGTGTGGATCCACTGTGATCACTGGAGGCGAGATGGTAGCTGGAGATCCACGCCAGGGAGCGGAGTCTAAGGGGCCCCTGGTCTTCTCCGGAGCCCGCCGCAAAGCAGGACGGACTTTGCTGCGGGTAACCCCCAGGTCGTTACCACTGATGTGGCTACCTGAGGTGACAGCCGAGGTACAGGACAGGAACTCCAGGCACAGAAGCGGTGGTAGACATGTACTGCAGGTAAACGTATGCAAGCGGGATTACAGCAGGATAAACGTATGCATACTCAGGATTCCAGCATGAAACGGACTGGTATAACGGCAGGATACAGCAGGTAGCTGGACAGGTATAAAGGCAGGATACAACAGGTACTGGACAGGTATAAGGACAGCAGAATATGACAGACAGGTGGTCAGGAACTCTGATGGACTGCAGGAACTGGACCAGGCATCTCAGAGGTTAAGTTCAGAACAGCAGACCTGAGAAGCTGGCAGGAGCTCAGATGGACACAGTACTTAGCATGAGGCACAACAATGGACTGACTCTGGAGCAAAGACAGGAAGTTCCACTTATAGTCAGATTCACAGGTAAAGAGGAAGGCAATAGAGACACTGACCCAATAAAAGGCAGGGGCAGTGCAGGTACAGGGCCCCAGGATGCAGGAGCAACAGGACAGGCAAGTATACAGTAGAGAACACAGGCTGTCGGGATCCCTGCCCAGGGAGCCCCAGCAGAGACATGTCAGGAACGGACACGGTGAGGGTCCTTGGCAGGGACCGCTTCGTGAACCGTGACAGTACTCCTGGAGAAAAAGGGTGTCATCCCGCACTCCTGGAAGAGTTGGCAAGTCTTCTGATCGGCATTAGGATGTTGGGGGCTCAGAAGTTGTGCCCCCAGCAAATGCAGTTGGAGCCAAATGTAATGTACAGCTAGGTTCCTACTGCAACTACTGGAAATTAAGGTAGCTCTGATCTAGGCCATTGAACCTCCTAGATGCCACATTTAGTTGCAGCCAAAACATGGTTGTTAACAGAACCTCCCTCTTGTCAAACCATTGGCACCCTGCAAATGTGATCACCAAAAAAGAACAAGAACAAACAAATTATGTTATATTTGTTATATTTTTACATACTGGATAATTACGGACTCAGTGATATCATTTATGTCAAACTTTTTAAAATGTATTTTATTATTTAAATTGTAAAATAGCAAAAGGATGTGTTTTGTACACTAGTCGGGAATAGTAATACAGCTCTGGAAAAAATTAAGAGACCACTGCACAGTTTTCTAAAAATCAGCATCTCTACATGTCTGACGGCCATCCCATTCCAGTGTCAGTTGAATTCCAACCAAAGTCCACCTCATTCTACTTAATGTGCTTCTGATGAGCTGATCACCTGAACCAAATCTTATTTAATGAAGGAAAGTATGAAAAACACTGCTGTGGTCTTCACAATCCTCTTGCAATAGGACAAGCTGGATGGCAAAACAAGTGCTAGGAATAGGCCAAAATGAATTTGAATAAAAAAATCATGGCTATTCCACCAAATATGGATTTCTGAACTCTTCCTGACTTAAAACATTAGTCTTTTCTTTGCATTAACTTGTTTTCTTTGCATTATTTGAGGTCTGACAGTGCTGCTTCTTTTTTATTATTTTGAAGATTTCTCATTTACAACAAATAATATATAATAATTTTTTGCTTTGAATTTTGGAGACGTGTTGTCAGTAGTTTATATAATAAAATAACAATGTACATTTTTCTCCAAAAATTTATCATTGAAGAGAGAAATCAGAGAAATTGAAAATTTTGCAGTGGTCTCTTAATTTTTTCCAGAGCTGTATATTGCAGAACAGTGTACAATAATGGTTAAGGAAGGGTGTAATAGAAGTCGTAACACAGCAGACAGTTAGGCCTTATTAGGCCCTTGGCTGCCATGACAGCCAATTAGCACCTGCAATCTGGTAGCAGGGAACCAATCATGTATCATTTATCTATTCATTCGATGCCATGGACTCATTTGCAATGTCATCTAAATGGTTGAAAGGCGGGAATACGAATGTTCTCCAATCCTGAATGTTAGCAGCAGGTGCTGGCTTTAGTTATTAGCTGTTACTTGCTGCATAAGGAGTGGGCTTAGCATGGAAGCTTGCTTCATGCTCCTTAACCACATGAGTTACAGTTACGTCATGCATCATTAAGGGGTTAAAATGGAACCAATAAGAACTTCAATTTATTCTGTAAAAACTAAACACTCATGAAGCTCTGTCAGTGGCATTGTTTTTACTCTGCCATCATGAAAATGTTTCAGTATACAACATGTAGTCTAAACTGGGAACATTAAAACATGCACCTTGTCCCACAAAAGGCAAATCCTTATAAGTCAACAAAAAATGTAAAAAGTTAAGGGTCTTGGAACAAAGCGGCAGAAAAAAAATAGCTCTGTCTTCAGGTTCCAGTGTGCCAATAGAAAATTGTATCAATGCTGCCCCAGTCTGGGCAAGATGACTAGAGATGGGCGAATCGATTCTAACGAAGTGGAATTCGTTTAGAATTTCAGGAAAACTTCGGTTCTGAACGAAGTCGAAGTTTGGGGGACTTCGGGTGAACGAAGTGTGCTTTTGATTGATAAAATGGCTGCGAGCACATGGCGCTACATGGGGCAAAGCACTCTGGGAGGAAGAAGGGCATAGCCTGCATGACATGTGCAGAGATGAAGCCAATCAGAGACCGGCGGGATTCTGTGACGTCACCGCACTATATAAGTCCGGGCGCGACGCTGGGAGCTCACACTCCTCTCACTTTACTGATCAGGGAAGGTGCTGCTGCGGCTGATTGTGATAGCTCTTACTGAAGAACTGATTTTTATATAGCGATTTCTGTGGGTGTCTCAGCTTGTCTCAGAGACTGTTCTCTTAATGTTCTATTTCTGATTTTTTGGGGTATTGGATCTGAAATCCAGTGTGCGTCCACTGCAGCTGCATATACATTCAATATCCAAGTGGGATACAAATACCACTTCATTTTTGGCTGCTCAATTCTATTGCGCAATTTACATCCAGGGGTTAATTAAGCGTTGTTTTGCTGGTGTGCTGACCCCAAGAAACCGTCTTTTTCAACGCCAAAATATATACATTTTTCCTGTAGCCTAATTCATGTCCGAAGGTTAATTAAGCCTGTTCGTGCTTTTGTATTCAGTAAAATACACAGTGTTTTTTAAACGACACATACAAGTAAATTTTTCCTGGCCATTTGTGGAGCGCAATTTATATCCAAGGGTTACCAAGCTTGATACTGGGTTCATTTGGAGTCAAATACAGGGTGTATATTTAACATATACAGATATATTAATCAAACAGTGTCTGTACATTTACGAACAAACAGTATGTCAGACAGAGAAGTCGCAGGCTCGGCACCTGCGAGTGGCAGTGGCACAAACATTCCTGGAACAGGCCCAGGTTGCAGCACAGCAAGGGGACGTCGCAGCAGGGGTCACTCGGTGAGGCCACAACTGCCGCTTTCATCTAGCGGCCGTGTGCTGTTCAGCAACCCAAGGGTTCTTGATTGTTTGAATAGGTCATCCTCTTCCTCCCAGATGACATCTGACAACCCCAGCCAAGAGTCGGTGGGAACCTCACCGGGAGCGGGTCAGCGGCCCTCACCTGTCCTCAGCCCGCCTCTGTCTCATCCGGTTCCCTCAGCCAGAGATCTACTATGTGGTCTGGGCTCAGCGCCACTATATAGCGAGGATGAACAATTTGAGGAGGGGCAGTCAGCAGCTATTTGGCAGTGAAGAAATGGGGCCATATCGCCTGCTTCTTGCAGTAGGCAGCAAAGTATAGATATGGAGAGTGGCATGGGAGGTCATGTTGTGAGAGGTCAGCCTCGGCATACCAAGACCGGTGATGAGGACAGCAGTGACGATGAAACACAAATAGATGATGATGTAGCCGACCGCATTTGGGAGCCGGGTGAGGCAAGGGCTTCATCATCGTCAGGAGAAGAGGGCGTCAGCTTGCGCGTCAGGCAGCAGCGCAGCCAGCAAGTGGGTCGTGTGGCCGTGAGTCAGCAGGATAGCAGCAGTGTGAGGTCGGGAGCCAAGCGGCCACGGGGTAAAAAACCCGCGTCGCAGGTCCAAGAAAGTAGCGGCACAGGGGCTCAGCGAGGCAGCGGCGGCAGTAGTCACTCAGTGCGGAGCGTTGGCGGTAAAATCCGATACTCGGCGGTGTGGCAGTTCTTTGCTAAGACACCGGAGGAGCCGAATATGGGTATATGTAGAATCTGTGGGCAGAAGTGAAGCGTGGCCAGGGAGCTAACGTTGGCACCACGGCCCTGCGTCAACACATTGCAGCGTCACCATCGGTGGCATGGGAGAAACGTGGCTCAGATGTGGTGGTCCATCCTGCTGCCACAGCAACAGCAGCAGCAGCAGCGCCCAGTGGCACGCATGCCATTGCAGCCAGTCAAGGCTCCACCACCTCTGCAGAAGGGTGCTGTTTTCTCTTTGATATCATCTTCCGGTCCAGATGCTCCTGCTCCTCGCTACTCATGGCGCCAGCAGTCGTTCAGCGAGGCGATTGCAAAGAGACAACAGTATGCGTCCAACCATCCTAAGGTGCAGAAGCTGACCGTGCTCCTGTCCAAGTTGTTGGTATTGCAGTCCCTCCCTTTCCAAATGGTGGACTCTGCACCATTCAGAGAACTAATGGCTTGTGCCGAGCCGAGATGGAGAGTTCCAAGCCGTAATTTCTTTTCCAAAAAGGCAGTACCAGCACTTCATAAATATGTAGAACAGAAGGTGGGTCAGTCCTTGAGCTTATCGGTTTGTTCCAAGGTGCACAGCAGCGTGGACATCTGGAGCTGTAACTACGGTCAGGGCCAGTACATGTCCTTACGGCCCACTGGGTGAATGTGCTGCCAGCCCAGGCACACCAACAACTTGGACAGGAGACGCCGCTTTCTCCTCCACGTTGTCAAACTGCTGTACCTGCGCCAATGTCCGCTCCTCCTCCTCCACCACCACCACCATCTCAGCCTCCACAAGTACTGCTCCATCATAACACATGTGTAGGGCACAGCGGTGTCACGCAGTTCTACACCTGGCTTGCCTCGGCGAACGAAGTCACACAGGGGAGGAACTGCTCCGCGTCATGCAGCAAGAAATCGATGTGTGGCTTTCTCCGCGCCAACTGCAATCGGAACCATGGTGACGGACAATGGGAGGAACATGGTGTCCGCGCTGCACCGAGGAGGGATGGTCCAAGCGCCCTGCATGGCGCACGTGTTCAATCTGGTTGTGAAAAGGTTCCTGAAGTCTTCCACCGATCTTCAGAACATTCTGAAAATGGCCAGGAAACTGTGCATGCACTTTATCCATTCGTACAAAGCCAGGAACACCCTCCTCGAGTTGCAGCGGCAGAACGGCCTCCCCCAACACACTCTGATATGCGATGTTTCCACCCGCTGGAATTCCAGCCTGCACATGTTGGACCGACTGTATGAACAGAGAAAGGCCATTAACGATTTTTTGATGATCCAGGCAGACAGAAGTACTCCCCTGTGTAACTTTGATGTCAGCCAGTGGCAGCTCATGCGTGACACCTGCCGTTTGTTGAGGCCATTCGAGAAGGCGACGTTATTTGTCAGTCGCCAGGACTACGGGATGAATAACGTCATTCCACTGCTTCATGTCCTGGAACAGATACTGAAAAATCTGTCTGGGCAGGGGACTGGAGACGTGGCGACTACATCTCGTGGCCACATGAGTCCGGTGGGGACTGAAATGGAGGAGGAGGACATTGGAGCAGAAGCATTGTCTGGTGAAATGAGTGGATTTTCTACCCAGGTGACAAGAGAGGAGGAGCAAGAGCAGCTGGAGGAGGTGGATGGAGATGAGGAAGATGAGGCAGATGACCTGCAAGCACCGTGGCAGTATACAGTGGAAATGGAGGCAGGGAGCCCCTCGGAGTCACTTGTGCAGATGGCCCGCAGCATGCTTATTTGCCTGGCTAGTGACAGCCGAATAGTCAGCATCCGGCAGAGGGATGACTTCTGGCTCTCCACCCTATTGGACCATCTCTAATGGTCCAAAATGGGAGCCTTTTTCGTAGCTATTGAGAGGGAAGACAAACTCAAATACTATAGGGAAATCCTCCGTAATCAGTTGGCTGCTGCCTATGTGCGGCATCGTCCCTCCTCTGACAGGTCTGACCGGGGGGGTTCCTCAGCGCTCACGTACTACTGCCGCGGCTGCTGGGGGAAGGTGGGGGGGTAGGAGCAGTACCAGCTCCATCAGTAGTAACCTAAGTCTGGAGTCACTGATGAGCAGCTTCCTTCACCCGCCTAGTGAGGAGGGCAGTCGCCAGCAGCAGCAGCAGCAGGACCTGGAGCAGTCCCTGAACCAACAGGTTGTGGCCTACTTGGACAGCACTCTGCCACCTCAGTTAGAAGATCCGCTGGACTACTGGGCAGCCAAAACTGGATGTGTAGCCGCAACTTGCGAGTTTGCAGTGGAGAAGCTGTCCTGCCCGGCCAGTAGTGTGGCATCAGAGCGGGTGTTCAGTGCGGCGGGGGCCATCGTTACCCCAAGGAGAACCCGCTTGTCCACGGGAAATGTGGAACGACTGACCTTTGTCAAGATGAATCAGGCGTGGATCGGACAGGATTTCCACACACCAATGCCTTAGGCGTCAGTCTGGGTTCAAACTACCTGCCTCAGCCACTATTCTGATGCCACCACCCACCTGCTGCCACACATCTGCTGCCAGTTTCTCCATCTGCCTACCACCATCTTTACCAGGGACTGGTATTGCCACCCACCTCAACACTCTGTCATTGTGCCACTGTCTGACCTCATGCTGCTGCTGTTGCTGTTGCCGTGACATCCACACTGTGTCATTGTGCCACTGTCTGACCTCATGCTGCTGCTGTGGCTGCTGCCATGTCCTCCACACTGTGTCATTGTGCCACTGCCTGACCTCATGCTGCTGCCGCCGTGACCTCCGCTCTCAGTCATTGTGCCATTCTGTGGCTTCCTCCTGTTTTGCCACCTCCAGAATGTCATTGTGCCACTGCCTGACCTCATACTGCTGCCGCCGTGACCTCCACACTGTGTGATTGTGCCACTCTGTGGCCTAATACTGTTTTGCCACCTCCAGAATGTCATTGTGCCACTGCCTGACCTCATACTGCTGCCGTCGTGACCTCCGCTCTCAGTCATTGTGCCACTCTGTGGCTTCCTCGTGTTTTGCCGCCTCCAGATTGTCATTGTGCCACTGCCTGATCTCCTGCTGCTGTGGCTGCCGCCGTCACCTCCACACTCTGTCACTGATGTTGCCACCTGAGCTCTCAGCTTGTTTTTTTCCAGCTGTCGCTGGCATGACTTTATCAGGCTACATTCCCGCTTCAGTTTTTTGGTCAGTTTTGCCCTCGTAAGTGCCCAGGGAATTTTATAGTGAAACGATTCTAAGAGCGGCGGCAGTCATCTGCGTGTTATACTAAAACACAACATTGTATGAAGACCAAACCAAGCTCCCTCTGCATATTTAAGCATGGCACAACGTTCTACAGCACCCTGCATGCTCCGTGCAGCCTGGAAATAGCTGCTTTTTAACGCGATTCGTGCCGAAGTAATTCGGAACGAAACAAATTTTGACGGAAAATTCCTCGAAGTGACCGAATCGAATTTTTGAGAAATTCGCCCATCTCTAAAGATGACACATCTATGGGCAGTTTTTTTTACAGAAGTAAAATATTAGTTATTATATCTGTAAATATGGGTTAAAGGGAAATCAGTGAATCCCATTGCATTAACAAGGGAGTTTCTCGCACTTCCCCAAGGACTCTTCATGAGCTTTGTATATTCATCATTGTCCTCTTCATGCAACAGAATGCCACCAAGCAGGAGACAACAAAACGGAGGTTACCCTTTTGGAATTAAAGGGGTTGTCGCGCTACAAATATTGCTTTTTATGTTAAAGATCTTGCAAAAGCAAGTCACTTTGCAATATATGTCCATTAACAGTGTCCTACCTATTCCTAGATATCCCCTCTTGTATGGGCTGCATCAGCTCCTCAGGTCGCTCTAACTACAGACCTGTTTGATCTCTCCTGATAGGCTGCCAGCACTGGTAGGTATAGCTACAGACCTGTTCATTCTCTCATGATAGGCTGCCAGTAGTGGTTGCTATAGCAATAGACTTGTTTGATTTATCCTGATAGGCTGTCAGCACTGGTTGCTAAAGCTACAGACCTGGCTTCTACTGCAGCCTAAAAGCCAGTAAACACGCCCCTGAATTCAAAGTGAAACCAAGAAAACAGGACTGAGGTGAGATGAATTAATGTAGTGAGACAACCCCTTTAACTTAAGGGACTTTTCCACTGAGATACTGGACAGTAAGACCTGCGAAAATCAGCAGGATATACTGCCTCTAAGTCATAGTTTATGGTTATGGCTTTCATGGTACCTTTCATGGTCCTTTTGAACCTGGCATTTCTATCTCAACAGGATATGTCATAAATGTCTGATAAGTGCAGGTCCCACCTATAGGACTAGCACCTGTCTTCAGAACTGGTCAGCGCAATAGGTCAGACCTAGTTAGTTATCATGAGAGCATGATATAATTCAGATTATTTTCTTGTTATCCCTACACTTTTACATGATTTCTTATAGTAGAAATGATTTTGATAATAGACCAGAGGGACAGTTTATGTGTCCCTTGAAAAGGAGGAGGTCCAGTCTTGGGTGGTCCCAGCTCTTTAGGTGGACAGAACCTGTGCAGGGCTATCCTCTCCAGGGCAACAGTGTTATTAGACTATAAGAAATCGGCCCGAAGGTCGTGAAAAGGGAAGAAAACAACAATTCCTTTCTTGAAAACTCCAGCACCAAAATAAAGGCTGTTTGATCTGTTTAAACTTTAGTGTATGCTCTTTCTGCTCCTGTATGCTGTTCCTATCCATAGGAGAGGTAATATGTGTCAGATCACTTGAGTTTCCAATGTTGCGATCCCAACTGATAGAGCAACTGTATCAAGTTCCTCATTTCTCATTTGTCGCAGTCAGGAAGAGCTTGATTAGAGCGGTGGACAAGAACATTAAACACTGATAACCTATGAGATAGACATAGATAGCCAAGTCACGAGCTCATGCTTATCTGTCATTCCATTCTGGCTACTCTTTGCTGCCACCAAGAAGAAAATTTGGACCTAGGACCTCAATTCTAATAATCAGTGGGGGTCCAAGGGTTGGGTCCCCTATTTTAGTGACGTTCAGGGGTTTCAGCATTGCGACCCCCATTCCAGCAATCATGGACGTTCCAGTGGAACCAATAGAGTTGGCAAGTGTGCCACTTGGGGCAGACCTCTCCAACCGACGCATTCAACCTGCTATGACACTTGCTCAGTGTCAGTTATGGTAATATCTTTTAAAAGGGAATGTGTCATCAAAATTACTTGTTTAACTCAAGTTTTTATGTTCAACACATTTTTTAAGAAGTTATGGTTATTTTTTTTTTTCCATATCACTTTCAATATTTTTTAATAATTCTTAAGTCCTGCAGTTTTCAATTTGGCCACTAAGCCTAATAATAGTCTGACGCTTTCTGTTCTGTAGAGAAAGTCTCTCAGTTGTCTGCTCATTATCAGCACAAAGGAAAGGAGACACCAGTATGAATACATAACACAGGATCCACCAGTCACAAGAGGAGATAGTCACAGTTCACCCTTTCACCTCCCTGCACGGTGACTTCTTCCCAGGTCACAGAGCATGACCTAGAAAAAATCTCCTATAGATTTCAATGTGAATGAGTCAGTCTTAAGACTCCTATGTGCAAGATACTTTAATGCATCCCTCTGACTGCTGTTAAAGCAGTGCAAACAAGGTCTAGTGGCCAATGTGAAAACTGCAAGACTTAAGAATTATTTAAATATATTGAAAGTGAAATAAAAAATTAAAAAAAATATATAAATTCTAAAAAAAATGTGTTTAACATAAAAGCGGGACTTAAACAATTAGTCATTTTTTGATGACACATTCCCTTTAAGCATTTTTATTTTTGTGGTAAATTCCTTATTTTAATGCCATTGAAAATAAACCAACTATGATAAACCTGCAAATAAAAAAGGTCTCTATTTTATCTTCCCTATTTTAAGATCACCCCAATTTCTTAGGAGTTAAAAATTAACATGAGTAGTCATCTGTCTCTCAGAATGTATGAGAATATTTAGTCGCTGTTCTTGAGATCATCTTGTCTAAACATCAATTTCACTCTATAATTTACGCCTCTGCAAATTCCCAACATTTTGCAAAATACATATCTTGCACTTAATGTTTCCAACCTGTATTTCCCAGTCGGCTTTTGTACGGGGACTGAGCTGTCAGATGCGGTTAAAGCTAATCCCGTTGTCTGCCTGCATCCCACTCGAGTGTTTAAATGGTAAGATGTCCGGGATTTCCAGCGCTGGGAGAGCTTCCTCTCTGTTTGTGTAACGTCAACAGATCTTATCTGAGAATTAGCAGCGTTCCACTGTATTAACATTGTTTGTACATTATATTGAAAACACTATGCAAACAATGGCTTCTGTATGATAAATGAGACTTCCCTAATTACTGATAAAGATAGTTCCTCTACTGCTTTGCTATATAGAATTTTCTTATCAAAGTCTGAGTTTCCTCCTTGATATTTAAGAGGTTTTCCAATAGAAAACAAAATAATATCTTACTCATAATTTGGCTCCTTTGTAAAGTACTTTCATGAACTTTTCTGTGAGATTCTTACAGTTCTACAATAGCTCATTGATGATAGGAAGCTCAGCAGTGTCTCTACACACAGGAAATTGTTCTGTGTTGAGCCCAGGAGATTAGAGCCAAAGAGGTGTGGCTTTTAAGGGGGTTTTCTCATTACATGAAATGGTCTTCAGAATAAGTGGACAGTGAAAACAAGCAACTTTGCAATTGGATGTCATTTGCAAAGCTGTCTTGTTTTCACTGTCTCCCTTATCTTCGTTTTCTGTAAACACTGTTCCCCAGTGCGGTCAGATTCCTCCTACTTTCATTTCATTGGCTGCTGGCTCTACTAATTTACATTCTGTCTGGCCCCACATGTTGTTTTCACGGGAGCGCGCATTCCTGCCTCTCTCACTCAGAATAAGGGGCCTGTAGCATTTCCTCTGCACAGCCAGGAGCTGCACAGTAACACTGCAGCTGCTTCTACAATCAGAAAACAGCAGAGTTGTGCTCGGTGCCTTAATGCTGCTGCATGTAAAGATAGAAAGGAGACAAATCTGTGCTGCTCTGGATGAGTTCATAGAAGACTATATACAACTGTTACAAACCCCCAGCTGTGAGGAGGACAGATCTGTGCTGTTTTGAATGTGTTCATCGAGGACTATCTGTACTGGATTCAACTGTAACAAACCCCCAGCTGTGAAAAGAGAAGAGATCAGTGCTCTGAGTTCATAGAAGACTGTCTAGACTGAATGTAGGGCTGTGGTATGTAAACATACAGTTCTTACAAAGTAAGACTGCATAGGCAGAGGAAAGATACAGTGACATGTGGAGTGGAATGCAGACAGAGAGGTGGGGGAACAGCAGGGATGTGCTATCCCCTCCCACTGATCTCAAACAAACACACTGACTCGGGAGCGAGCACGAACAGTGAAGGGGGGGACAATGTCATCCTCCTTCAGCTAAGAAACACCCAGCTGGGAGGGGAAGAAAACGCCCCTGGATTGGAGGAACTGAGAAAATGAAACTAGAAGAAAACAGACAAACTGATGAATCGATAAATCCCCTTTAAGGGCAGTCCTTGAAGCAACAACTTTTTGTGGCTTTTATCATGAAGTAAGAAATAGGAGGGATTCAAGGGAGGGAGATAGACAAAGAACAGTGAAGAATTGTGGGACTTGCAGTTTCATAAGGCAAAGGGAAACAGCTTTCAAACTAGAAATGTTGCTGCTCGGTTGCAGAAAAAGAAGGCTGCAAATATCATTAAAAATGCACAAGTTAGCAGAGACATCATCATAGGGAGGTGATCGAGCATTCAGGTCATTTGAGACTTTTTTGGGAGGGGTTCACAGGACAACCTTTTTAAAATGTTTATCTGGGTTACAAACGGGATAGAGACTGTAGGTTTGTTCTTAAGTTGAATTTGTATATAAGTCGGAATAGGTATATTTATTACATGAAACTCCAGCACCAAAGGTTTTTTTAGTTTTGAATAGTGCAGGGAAGAGTTTTTACATTTGTTTTGCTGTCTGTGCCCTTGTTAAGAAGATTTTCACCTTACGTTTACCTTGTCTGCTACTGTGGCATGCTGGAACTTGTCGTTCCACAGCTACTGTCTGCTGTGGAATATGGAACTACAAGTGCCAGCATGCCCTATAAGTCTCCGTTTGTAACTAGGGGACAGATGTAAGTTGTAACGGTGTAAATTAGGGACTGTCTGTATATGTTTGTCACGAATTAGATCAATATAAATGAAGAAATGTTGCATATACATTGTTTAGAGTAAATAGCTTATATACAGACCTATATTCATCAATGGTTACAGACTACAAACAAACTTTATATGTAATCTTATCCGGCTTTTATGTGCAATGTTACTCTCCCTGACCAATCTTCTACAGTTAGCAGGACATTGGTATGGAGCAACATATGTCTGTGGGATTGGATTATACATAGTTTGTTTAAAGCATGAGAGCACAGAGACACCTAGGTCGGCATGGGAACTGTAGACACAAGACGGTGTGATCATTGCGGTTCATTTCACCAAGAAACTCATGTGTTTCTAACCTGATCTGATCTTCACCTAGTTTAAACTCTTGTATGTTGGGATTTAGCAGAGTCTGCATTGTTTAATCTCTTATATGCTGTGGTTAATGGGGTTGTCTCACTACATTGATTCATCTCACCTCAGTCCTGTTTTCTTGGTTTCACTTTGAATTCAGGGACATGTTTACTGGCTTCTACTAGGCTGCTATAGAAGCCAGGTCTGTAGCTATAGCAACCAGTTTTGGCAGCCTATCATGAGAGATTGAACAGGTCTGTAGATTTAGCGACCTGAGGAGCTGATGCAGCCCATACAAGACGTGATATCTCAGAATAGGTAGTACACTGTTAATGGAGATATATTACAAAGTGACTTGTTTTTGCAAGATCTTTAACATGAAAAGCAACCCTTTAGTGAGAAAAAACCCCCTTTTAAAAGCTGAGTTTTGCAGGTTAGGTCCCGAGGGGGGCCCTCTTTTTTTTTTATCTTTTTTATTTTAATTAAAAAAAAAAATGAAAAAATCAAGGGAAAAAAATCTTTTCCCCCTTTTTCCCCTTTCCTCAAAACCCCCAAAAAAACCAAAAATGTGTTTCCATCCAAAGCCATTAATACCCAACAAAAGCCCAAATTTCGGGTTTTTCTATTCTATCTCAAAATTACATCTGTTATCTCTTCTCATTGCCTCAATTTTATTTCTTAATAAGATAATATTTTCCTTATTTATTACCGTTTCCACTCTTAACTCCCACCTTTTCAATTCTAATCTTAATTCTTAACTTTATCCCGGAAAAGATAGACTGTCGGAGAAACATGAGATTTTTTTTAACACTGTAATCACCCCAAATTATTTTTTTAAAAGGATTCTTTAACCGCTGGAAATTTCCCCTTTCACATATGGAAATTTAGTGTCAATTCTTACACCCACAAAAAATAGTTACTTTATTATATTTAAAACGTCCCCGGGTTCATGGGGGTAACCAAAGGTAATGGAAAGAGAAAACCAAGAGGAGAAAGTGAGAGAAATGTAAACGTGCCCTCTCCAACACACCAAAGCATTATGTTCAGTATTGTCAGACTATTTTACCTTGATTACTTATTTTATTAACTCCTAGAAAGCGGGGAATCAGTTTGGGTTTGTAAAAATTTATGAGTTTACAGTCTTTCTCCTCCCCCTTTTCCCTTTTCTCCCCTTCATTCTTAGGGTGAGGCAAATGCATCAAAAAAATTTTTCTGGGTTTTCAGCTGCCTTCCCGCACAGTTTAAAATCATTAGGGGGGAGTGGATTAAGGGTTAGACACTCTAAAAAAGGGTCTTGATTTTTGGTAGTTTGGCGCGGGAGAAATTTTGTTTTTTTTTGAGTGATTGTGTGTGGTAATCTGTTAGTATTGTGTTTCCAGTTATCCAGTATCTTTTGTAAATCTAGACCTGTCCAGTCTGATTACATTGTAGACATAGAGTTCAGTTCTGAGAGAGTGTTTTTCGTATCTGTGAAATTTTCTATACCCAATTGTCTGAGTCCATGTTGATCATTGTATCTCTGGCTTTGCCTAATTCTGCCCTTTATCTATGCTGTTTATTCCTGATTCTGCCTTGCTGTCTCTGGGTTCTAGGGCCATTTTGTTTGTATCAGGGTTATTTGTAGTTTAAGGGGTTTCTTTTTGGGTTATGAGGGGTCGTGAGGGGAAAAGTGTTAAGGACAGTATTAGTGGCATTCAGGCAGAGTTAGTTAAGGTCAGTTATCACTTTTCATTGTCCTGCTTATGGACTGAAGCCATTCATGATAACATCCTTATCTTATCTTACATCATCTGCATTGTTGTCCTTCTATTCCATCATCTAATGGTGAGTCCCTCTTGTTTTTGATACACAGTTTGCATAATTATGTCATGTGATTGCTTTGTCGAATCAATTTTTTTTTTGGTTTAAAAGGAAATAATTGGGGATTTTACTGGCAATGGGAAAGGGTATGACGTTAGGCAACACTGTTTTTTAAAACCCAAAAATTATTATATATATTTATATTTATAATATATATATATATTTTTTTTTTATATATATATATTTATATATATATACACTCCAAAGGAAATTTATTAGGTACACCTGTCCAACCCGGGGTCGTTAACACTTTTTAAATTTTATCAGCCCAAAAACGTGGCGGCAAATTTAGTGCATTTAGGCATGTAGACATGGTCAAGACAATCTCCTGCATTTTAAAACCAAATATCAGTATGGGGAAGAAAGGTGATTTGAGTGCCTTTAAAGGGTGGCTGGTTGTTGGTGCCAGAAGGGGGGTTTCTGAGTATTTCAGAAATTTTGCTGATCTCCGGGGATTTCACGCCAACCTCCCCTTGGGTTTACGGAAAATTGGCCCAAAAAAAAGAAAAAAAATCCAGTAAAGCGGCAGCCCTGTGGGCGGAAAATCCCTTTGGTTGTTGCCGGGTCAAAGGAGAAGGGGGGACTGGTTGAGTGATAAAAAGGCAACAGTGATAAATACCCACCCGTTAAAACCAAGTAGGCAGAAGAGCTTCTCTGAACGCACAGTACGGCGAATTTTTGAGGCAGTTTGGGCTACAGCAAAAAAAGAAAAACCACACAGGGTGCCATCCTTTCAAAAATTAAAACGGAAAAATTTGAGTTTCCAAATTTTCCCCCAAGTCATCGAAAAATTGGACGTAAAAAGTTTGGGGAAAAACTTTGGGCCGGTCTGATGGTCTCGATTTTTGCTGCGACTTTTCGGATGGTAGGGTCAAAATTTTGGCTTTCAAACAAAATAAAAGCAGGGAAATCCTTCTGCCTTGTATAATGGTTCAGGCTGGGGTTGGTGGGTGTCAGGGGGTTGGGGGGAAATTTTTTTTGGGCACTTTTTGGGGCCCCCTTGGTACCTTTGGGAGCATCTTTTGCAACCCCTTTTTGGGGAAATCTATGCCACGAGAACGGAGGCGGGTTTGGGGGGCAAAAGGGGTCCCCCCCGTTATTGCATGGTGTCCCCTAATAAAGTGGCCGGGTGAGTGTTTTTTATTATTTTGTGAGACAGGACAGGGGGGAGTGGTGGAGGGAAAAAGATATGTTTCCCCCAAGGGAATCCCGGGTCCTATGCCCCTTTTGGAAAAAGGGTTTTGGACCAGTGCGGGGTCCCCGGGAGTGGCTTGGGCTCGGTAAAAGGAACGACATTTGTGTGGGTCAGTAGTTTGGGACATGTATATTAAGCGTTCCGGGTCGTTTTTCCGGGTGGCTTTTTTTGGAGTGGTAAAAGAGCGGGTGGGGGGGGCCACTCCCACGCCCAGGTGAGGCTGGTGAAAGGCCTAAAAACCCTAAAGTCTGGGGCCCTGCCCATGGCTGTGGTGGTTTGTTGGAGCCATATTGTAAGAAAGATAGGGTTTGGTCTTTTCCAGCTTTTCCCAGGGTACTGGTGTTTTCCCCGGGTTTCAATTTTGGAAATGTTTGTGTATATTGGGCCCCTAAAAGGCGGGGAGGTTTTTTTTTTTTTGTTTTTTTTTCCCTGAAGTTAGGCCCGGGGGTTTTTTTTCCCGGGTTTTTCACATAAATAAACCAGGAAGCCTGGACTTAAACTTTACGCAGTGTGCCCTTTTTCTCTGTTTTTGGAAGCACCCTGCAAAAATGTTTCGGCCCGTGTTCCCTCCCATTTTGGTGCTTGGATGCGGGCGGGACGACTAAAAAACACAAAACACAGTTTTTTGCAGCAATTGAAAAACCCGTTGCCAAGGGCGAAAAACCGTGAAAAAAAGCCTGGATGTGCTAGCCCCCTTTAATGCCCTTGGAAAAAAAGTGGCAGCTGGCAAGCAGTCCGGACCCCCCAAGGGAGGGAAATGAGCTTCTGAAGCAGTTTGATACAAGCAAACGGAGCCCCCGTTGAGACCGAAAACCCAAAAAAAGGTGCACGAAGGGGCCCTTGGCTTGCTCAGGCAGAAAACCAAAACCGCCTTGCTGAAGAGGCAAACCCGTCTCCCCCTAAGGAGCGCGCCTAAACAAGCGCCCAAAGGGAGCAAGCCCGGGCCCGATGGCCCCAAAGTGGGCAGAGGACCCCAAGCTCGTTTCCCGGGCCCGCGCGTGCCGCAGGTTACAGGCATCTTTGCAAAAGATGCCCCTTTTACCGATGTGTCGAGGATTTCTTGGGGTCTTCGAGGAAAAGGGGGCCGAGCGGGAAAAGTTGCCAGTGGTTTGTGGGCTGAAGTTGTGGCCCCTTTTTTTTTTTAAACCCGGGGAAAAACCCAGAAGGGCTTTATTTTGCCCTGGCGAGAGGGGCCAGGATTATTTTAAATTTAAGGGGTGGATCCTACCCGCCCCCTGGGGGTGAACCCCCAAAGTGGGGCCCCCCGGGGGGTTTCATAAGGGCCCTTTTTGGGACCACTTGCTGGCCCCACCAAAATTGTAGGGGGACCGGTTTAAAATGGTGAAAAAAAGGTGGGTTGCACCCAGAGGGTCTACACTGCGCAGTTAGTGGAAAAAAGTGGTGGGGCCCAAGTTCATCCCTCCTCCCCCGGAGACCCGCGCGGGGTTTGGGGAAAAAGGGGAAACCCCAAAAAAAGGGGGGAGCTTTTAAACCCCCTTTTGGGAGGGGTATAAACCCACAGGGGGACTTACTCCAACCCGGGCCCTCCTGGACCCCCCCAAACCCCAGGAAAAAAGCAAGTCGCCCGGAGGGTCGGGAAAGGGATGTCCCTTTTCCCGGGGGGGGGGGTAAAAAGCCCCAAAGGGGGGGGGGGGGGAGGGGGCCCCCGGGAGGGGGAAAACGGGGGGGGAAAGGGAGGGGGAAAAATCTCCAGAGGGACTGGGGTTTACGGGGTCAAGGGCGGGGGCTCAAGAAAGGCCCAACAGCCACGTCTTTTTTTTGGCCCGGGTTGTCGGGGGCCTGGACTTTTTTGCTGCTAACTGTCCGCTGTCAGTAGTCCAATGGATTGCGACTGGCTAGGCGGAGGCCCCTGTTCGCAAGGGCCCCATTTTGCTCAGAGAGACTGCCCTTAGAGATTTAAACTTTCAAATCTGTCAGATCAAAGTCAATGACTACCCTGTAGAAGCTCTTTGGGAAATCTGGGAGCTTGGTTCTTGGTGCATGCCAGCCTAGTAGACCAAATCAGCCCACCGGGGGGGTTTTTTATGGGGGTTTCCTGTGATCCACGGAAAAAAAAACCAAGGGGGTACCCCACACCCCTTGTCAATTAGAAAATTCTTGTGGCCTCTTTTAAAGGGTTTTGGGGTGGGGGGTGGTGGGGGTCTCTTAGCATACGTGATTTTGGGGGAGAGTTTTCCCCCCTTTTTTGGGACTTGTGGATACGGGGGTTTGGGGGCCAAGGGTTTGAAAAATTTGAAAATGATGGTAAGCATCCCCTGCGTTTTGGCCCAGAAACGTTTGCCCCGGGACACCAAGCTCAGCCAGTAGGGGTGACCCCCGAAACTGATTTAGGGAAATTTTTCCCCAGCAGTTTTGGCAGGGGAGGTGAAAGGGAAAAGGAAGAGGTGGCTGCTTTTCCCGGCCTGGGGGTCTCAGGGGATAATTTTTGGGGCAGTCAGGGTTCCCAGATCCCCCCCTTTGTAAAAGTTTGGGGGAAAAAACAACATTACATAAATCAAAAAGGTACAGTGATAAGGGATTTAAAACAATTTTGGGACGACAGAGGAGAGAGGACCTACCCCCGAGGGTTAAACTACAAAGGGGGGGGGGAAAAGACAGGAGGTGAGGGGCAGACATGTTCGTGGAGGAAAGTAGGACCAAATTTAGTGAAGGTTTTAGGAAAACCTGAAGAAATGGGTTTTAGGTTGGGTTTTGAAACTGGTGAAAGTGGGGGGAGTTGATGTGTTGGGGCAGTGAGTTCCAGAGTGTGGGTGAAAAACGGGGGGAAGTAATTAGGGGGGTTGGGGTGAGGAGCTGATAAGGGGAGGCAAAAGGGAAAGGGCCCGTGAGGAGCGTGAGAGTGGTGGGGGGAGATATTTTGGAAAATTTGGGGAGGATGTATGGAGGGGAAAGGTCGTGGAGAGCCTTGTTTGGTCATGGTTAGTTGCTTGAAATGAATTCGCCCGGGCCCAAAGGGGAAACCAGTGAAGGGAAAATTTGGAGAGGGAGAGGGGAGAAAGGGGTAGCGAGGAGGGGTGGATTTAAGGGCGGGGGGCAGAGTTTTAAGGGGTTGATTGGAGGGGGGCGGGGGGTGCTAGCTGGGAGGCCCCTGAGAAGGGGAAAAGTTGGCCCGTAGTCTAGGCGGGAGTTTACAAGGGGCTTTGGGCCCGATTTTTTTGTTTGTGTTTAGCCGAAGGAAAATTTTTTTTGGCGGATGGCCGAGAGTTTTTTTTTCAGGGGGGAGGCGGCAGGGAGAGGGGGGGTTTGGGGTTGGTGTTTGGGGTGTTTAAAACAGAGTCTAGGATTACCCCCAAAACAGGGACTTGTGGGGCCCCGGGGAAAATGTTGAGCCGTTGGGCTGTAATAGAAGATCGGGGGGGGGGAGGTTTGGTGGTGGAAAGATGATGAGCATAGTCCCGAGAAACCTACAGCAGGCTCAGGAAGGGTAAAGCCGGGGGTATAAAGGCAGCCCCAAAATACGGGGCTTAACCCGGGGGTTTGGGGGTTTGTGTTGGTTCCTACTGTAGAAAGTAAATTCCGGGCCAAATTGGGAAGGACCTTTTTGAATTTTTTTGAAAAGTAGGAAAAGTTAATTATAAAGTTACCAGCCCCGTAGGCGCAAGCCCGGAAAAAGATATTTCCCTGTTTAATTTTTTTAAAGGGCCCTGGGGGGACAGGGGCCTGATGCGTAGCCACACCCCCTAGAGGGGTTCCCCGAGGGGTTTTGTTCAGAGTACCTGTAAAGTCACGAAAAAAGGGGGACCCCGGAGTTCTTTCAAAGGAAAAACTGATTTTTGTTTTTAGAAAATGCCAGGACCTTTCTATTTTCATAAAAATGACATTGTTTACCGAGGGAGGGGTAAAGGTCAACTTGAAAACCCTTTTCGAGGGTAACCCGGGAAACTCGTAGGCGAGCAAATTTTTGAAGAGGTTTAAAAAGATGTTGGCCCCCGGGGTGATTGAGGGTCCCGAAGCGAGGGGGTAGGGCCAACGTGCTCATCCAAAACCAGATGGGGTCAAATTTCGCCCTTTTGTAAATTTTTTCGGGGGAAACTGAATTGGGGTATCCAAGTTTTTTCGCATAACCCAATTTTCCGGTGGGTGGAATGAATAATTGAGAGACTGGGTCATGCCAGGTATTTCTCCCCGCTCGACCCTTTTTAAAGGGGGTTTTGGCAGGTTCCCCCGGGTTTGGGGGGAAAGGAAAAAAAACGGGCTTTTTGCTAACCCGAAGGACTGTTTCAAAATGTCTGGGTACCGTTTGGTTTGGGATGGGGGCCCCGTACCTTCCAAAGGTTGATGGATGTTGTCCTTAAGGCCCCTCGTCGTTATGTTCGCATACCCTTGACGACTTTTAAAAATTTTTTTGGGGGGGGATGGGACAGCCCCTTACCTTAAAATTTTCAGGGCGGTACTTAACTCCCCTTGAGAAGCGGGTTTTAAAAGTAACCCTAAAAAGTGCGCCTTTTGGGGCTTTGAAAAGGGCCCGGGGGAAAGTGGGGGCCCCCGGGCCCATCCGGCCCGCCGCTGTCGGTTTCGGGGCCCCGGTTTTACAATTTCCCAGGTTGTAATAGTAGCGTGCAGCCCGCCCCGGCCGGGGGAAGCTGAGAGGCCCCCGCGGGGCCCCCCCCCAGCACTACTGTTACTTGTGAATTTTGGCAGGGGCGGGTTTTACTCCGCTCCCGGCCCGCTGCCCCTCCCGGGCGCACCCCGAGTAATTTAAATCTGGCGGGCCCAGGAGCTGAAGGGAAACAGGGCCCTCCCGGCGTGACGGGCATGGTCAAACAGTCAACCCGCCCGGGGAAACTCCTCGGATAGAAGTTTAGCGAAACCTCGGCCCGGGAAAAACAGGTTTAAACCCGGTGTGTATTTGTGTTTGTTATTTTGGTCATAAAAAATAAAATACCCGCCCTTTGGGAAACCCTTAAATTTTTATAAACCCGCCTGTGGGACCCTTTTCTTTATGCCTGCCTTTTTGGGAAGCCCCATCTTTTGCCTGCCCGGGGAAAACCCTATTATATACCCGCCTGTGGGAAAACCCCGTCTTTTACCTGCCTGTGGGGAAAACCCTATTTTATTTTACCTGCCTGTTGGGGAAACCCCTTATATTTTGCCTGGTGGGGGGGAAGCCCTATCTATATACCTGCCCGGAGAAGCCTTAAACTTTTTTTTTGCCGGGGGGAAGCCCTTTTTATATAAATGCCTGTGGAAGCCCCCTATCCCATTACCTGCCTGTGGGTTGCCCCTTATCTATTTTACCTGCCCGTGGGAAAAAACCCCATCTTATGCCTGCCCGTGGGAGCCCTTTCTTAAACCTGCCCGTTGGGAAACCCCTATCTTTTATAACCCGCCCGTGGGAAGCCCCCTCTATATACCTTTCCTGTGGGAAGCCCTATTATAAACCTGATTGGAAAACCCTATCTATATACCCGCCGTGGAAAAGCCCTATCTATATGCTGCCTGTGGGGTAGCCCCTGTCTATTTACCCGCCTTGGGGAAAACCTTTCTATATATTTCCCGTGGGAAGCCCTATCTTTATACCTTTATTGTGGGGAAACCCTTTTTTTATACCTGCTTTTTGGGGGAAACAGCTTTTATAAAATGCCTGTGGGAAAACCCTTTCTTATACCCTTTTTTTTTTGGGGAAAAACCCTTTTTTATTTCCTTCCTGTGGAAAGCCCTGGCTATATCCCGCTTTTGGAAAAGGCCCCCCGTCTATATACCTGCCCGTGGATAGCCCCGTTTTTTATACCTGCCCGTGGATAGCCCCCGTTAAAATACCCGCCTATGGAAAGCCCTTTTCTATATTCCTGTGTGGAAAAATCCCCCTTTTTTATTCCTGCCGTGGAAAGGCCCCGTCTAATACCCCCGCCTTTTTTTTTTGGGGAAAACCCTACCCGCTTGTGGGAAGAAACCCAATAGCTATATACCTTCCTGTTGGACCCGAAAATAGCTATATTTCCCGCCTGTGTGGAGCTTTAACTATATTTCCTGCCTGTATGGGCCCCAAATAGCTGTAAACCTGCCTGTTTGGGGGGCCTTAAATTTACCTGCCCGAGGGGTGGGGATATTTCTTTTTTACCTGTTGGGGGAGCTTTTAACCCAACTATATTCCTGCCCGTGGGGGCTGTACCTATTTTATTCCTTTCCTGAGGGGAGCTGTTAAACCCTTTTTATATACCTTTCCCGTTGGGGGGGGCTGTATTTAAATTTCCCGCTTGTGGGGAAACTTTTTATCTATTATATACCTGGGTGTGGGGGCTGTATCTATTATATACCTGCCTGCGGGTACCATATTATATTCCTGGGCTGACTGAGGGGAGCTGTATATACCTGCCAGACTGAGGGGACATTAAAATTTTAAAACCTTTCCTTTTGAGGAGAGCTGTATATACCTGCCCTTAAATGTGTACCATGAGTAAGGCAAAGGGATTTGATAAATCCCCGTAAAGGGTTTTACCAAAAAAAAAATTTACCCAAAAAAAAAGTTTTTCCCCCCCTTTTAGCCTATGTTTTTATTAGTCCCCCCTCCGAAAGCATTGCACTTTTTCATGCGGGCCGATGGGGAAAATTTTTGCCAACCCCCGGTCAGAAAAAAGCCCATACCCGGGTTTTAATAGGTAGGGGGGATTTTTAAAACCCCAGGTAAAAAAAGGGGGTTAAAGGGGGAACAGGGGGTGGCCCCAAAACCCCCAACCCCAAAAAGGGGGTTTGGGCCTTTCTGGGGAATTTTGGGGGTTTTTTTCGCGATTCATCCCCAAATTTTTTCGTGGGGTTGCAGCCCCCCCTAACAGACCTGGTAAAAAAATAAGTCCGTCAAGGTGGCTTGGAACCGGGGGGCGAGAGGGCATTCCCGGGGGTTAAAGCTGGCTTGTGTAAAAAAACCCAAGGTACTGTTTTTCCCAAATTTAAGAAAAAGTTTTTCCGGGACAGACAGATGCAGTTGGGGGGGACTGGGTTTCAGTGCTTTCCCCCCAGGTTTGGGGGTGAAAAGACCCAGTCAGGGTTTTTAAGGGAGGAAAAATCACACCCCCAGATGGGGAACTTTTGTATTGTGGAAGGGGGGTTTTTGGGCCCTCAAATGGGCCCTGGAGTCCCCCAGTATTATTTGTTAGGAAAGCCATTTGGCTAATCACAGACCACGCTCCCTTTCTTGGATGCCCAAAATAAAAAAGCGAAAAACAAAGAGTCACCAGATGGTTTTCCTGACACTGCAAAATTTTGTTTTTCTGTGGGCACAGGGAGGGAAACTACAGGGGAATTTGCTGATGCCACTGTCTAGGACGCATTGTTTGGTGGCTAAGTTGTGTCCGACCCCACAGGGGGGTTCGACAGAGGGGGGGGGGTATGTGAGACAGTGACAGGCGGAGTGGTGGACGGAAGATATGTTTCCCAAGAATGCTTTTCCTATGCAAACCTTAGGAAAGGTTTGGACCAGTGCGTGTCACCGAGTGGTTTGGGCTGGGTTTGAAGGGGAACCGACATTTGGTGTTGTCAGTAGATACTGACATGTAGTATAAGCGGTTCCAGTCCGCTTTATCCGGGTCGGCTTTTCTGGAGTGGTCAAAGACCCAGGTGGGGGGCCCCACTCCCACGCACCAGGTGAGGCGGGGTGCAAGGCCTAAAAGCCTGAGTCTGCAGGCCTGTCTGGCTGCTGGGGGGTTTGCTGGAGCCATATTGTAAGGAGCATATGCTATGTGTCTTTGCAGCTTTTCCCAGGGTCACTGAGTGTGTCCCTGGTACAGTTAGGACTGTCTTGTGTATATTTTAGCGCTCAGCCGAGCAGGTTTTGTTTTATGTTTTATGCCTGAAGTTAAGGCCGTGTTTTTTTTCCCGTTTATCACATAAATAAACCAGGCACAGCCGGACTTGAACTTTACTCAGGTGTGTCCTGTCTCTGTCTGTGGAAAGCCGAGCCTGTACCTGCTCTGGACGCTGATCCTCACAATATATATATATATTATATATTTTTTATAAAATATATTTTATATTATATATATTATATATAATATATATATTTATATTTTATTATATTTATATATATATATATATATATTATATATATATATATATATATATATAAAATGAATATGGTTTAAATGGTTTAAAAAGTGTTGCACCCTAGCACCATAGCCTTCCTATGTATACCGTTATTTCCCTTTATACATGGAACCGACAGCGGACTATCTGTGCTAGGACACCGGTGTGTTGGGAGGTGGCTGCTTTGGGTTAATGTCACAGTGCTCGGTGGAGAGGATAGTGGATCCACTGGTCACCGCAGGGAGTTGGCGTAGCCTACGCCAAGAAGCGTAGTCTAAATGGCCCCTTGTCTTCACCGGCACCCACCGCAAAGCGGGAAGGATTTTGTTGCAGGGAAACCCCCAGGTCACTACCCCCGACATAGGCCCTGGTGGTGACAGCTGAGTTGGTAGGCACGGAACAGGCCAGAACACAGAGAGGCACCACAGGAAGACTGGCAGGCACTCCTGGAACGATGTCAGCAGATGAACATAGGCAGGTAGCAAATGGATGCAGACAATGGCAGAGGATGTAGAAAGATGTATGCATGAACCAAACACAAGGAAAGGACACCAACAACTGGGCGCGGAGAGCAGTAAATAGCATCCTTAAAAAGCTCCTGCGAGAATGGGATTGGAGGAGCACAATTACCTGTTGCGCGCTGGCCCGTTAAATCCGGAAAACTGATGTGCGCGCACCCCTAGTGGGGAGGTAGATGCAGAGGAGTCCAGCAGAAACGACCAGCAGTCAGGTAACGGATGTGTCTGCGGTCTGGGAGTCGGACCACAGCACGAGCCGCTACAGTTCATTTTCCATTAAACAATTCAATGTGTTGTGCCATTAGATGTGCAACTCTATAAGGTGGAAGTTCTGCCTTGATTTTATGATTGTTTGATACCCACATGGGTGTTGTTGTGCTTGTCTTCCTTTATTGTTTCAGCACTAGTATTCAAGTGATTAAGATTAGTTTGTCATCCTGTGCCAACCAGCATTATTACGTTCGGAACACCAAGATCTGCTCTAAAAAATACAACAAATCTCACTCAAAGTAGGTCCAAAAATAGTAGAATAGTAGAATAATTGCATCATTAGACAGATTTGTCCATCATTCATGGAACATTTGTGTTTGCCCAGTGTTACTTGAATCTGTTCCTGTTTGGTTCAACCAAAAATTTGAATTCTGTTTTGTTTGTTTTTGTTTTCTGCGCTTAAGGATTACACTAATTTCAAATTTAGGGTAGGCTCTGTGGGCCTTTTTGGGGTTATCTTATCTCTGTGCAGCTATTTGGGATCTGGTGTCACCATAGCTCTGACGTTACTTCCACTCCATCTTAATTTCTAGACTTCCGGTGAGTGGATTTGCCATTGGAGCAACAAAGCCACTGAACCCAGAAGTGCTGCAGAGAAGTAAGTTAACCCTAGAAAGGCCGAAAAGCCCTAGGCCAAATCGTAATTTGGGATTAAGATTACAGTAACGTTTAGTTGATTTTTTGGGCGAATGTGACTTAAACAAAATCTGAAGTGCAACACTAGTTTAGCCACATAGGGCCTCATGCATGAAACCTTTTTAGCACTAAGGGCCACATGTATGAAAACCGTTTAGGTCTAAAACTCACTTTTTTGCCCATAGGAACCAATGGGCAAAAAAGTGAGTTTTAGACCTAAACCGGTTCATACATGTGGCCCTAAGACTTTGTTACCCGTAGCCACCAATCAGAGCTCGGCTTTCATTTCATATATTGCTCTGGGAAAATAAAAGCTGAGCTCTGAACAGTTTTCATACATATGGCCCATTAACTTTCATGCTTTTACTGTACAGAGCTGATGAAACTGTCATCAAGGTTTTTAATTGTCCCTGGAACTATATCCATTTCATTTTTAATATCGGCAAAGCTTTTTCTACCCTCCCAACCAAACACACCTGTTTTTCATTTTGAAAATAAATGTAAATGAATAACCCAAGTGATATTTTGAGAATTTGCAAGGCACCATTTATTAATATAAATGTTAATAGACCAATCTTATGCTACATCATCAAACAGTTGCACTGAACCAAAGAATCCAGCAAGGTCCTTCTCTCTCTTAGCCTTTTTCTTTGACATCACCATAACCTAATTTTATAGACATAACTCCCAAAACAAATAATCCTTTGCAAGATTTTCTCTTCAGCAGGAAACAATATAGCAAATAAACTTCTCAATATGGCCCTCACTGTAGATCCAAAACTGGCGCAGGAATTTTTAACATATTGATATTATTACCAGACCCTGTTTTCCAAGTCTTCAATTTTATTTTCCAGCAAGTAGTTTATCATGATTTGTCGTCTCTCCTTGATTGTATCGCTACTGGCCCATTCTGAGATTTCTCTTTAACAGTCTTAAATCTAGATATTCCTAAGTAAGTCCTTATTGACTTTTTATTAAGCACAAGGGGTGCAGTGCTCGTCTCCCTCCTCCTCCTTCTTCTTCTGTTTCTAGACATTCCCACAATCAAGACTCTGGAAAATCACAAATAACATCAACAGCTTAAGGTCAAGTAATGGGTATGATATCCCAGGGATTTACATACACATCAAGCCAATCTATTCACTTTCTGAAAGAAAAAAAAATAATTGCCCACAGCTCAACCAAATAAGTCTTACAGATTACCACTGATGTCCAAGCAGGTCTAATACTACCTATAAAAAAAATTTCTAGAAATTTTAAGAACTGCAATTCCAAATCGTCTGCATTTAACGAAATTAAAGACAGATTTGAACAGAATGATATTTTAAAGCACAGTTATCATATACTCATCTGTCCTACTTACATGCAGAAGTGCTTCATCATATCTACACCCAAAAGTCATCCATTCCGGGTCTAATTTTTCTGCCACGTTAAAAGTTACTGAAAACTGGGAAATGACTTCTCAATCTTCTTCATTAAAATATGAACTATAAAAATATATAAGATCTAGCAATAGATTACAGCATGATCTACGATTACACATCTTTGTCAAAAGACCTGCCAGCCCTCCTCGAGAGTCACTTACGGCCCCCCAAAAAATTCCCCTACATAAATAAAAAGCTTTGCGTCTTTGGGTGTTTGCCACCGAGATTTGACCTGGTACTAATAAAACTTAGGTAATACAAGCCAGGCCATGCCGGTTTGCATCATGCTGTTGTGTCACACCATACACCAAACTCCCCAATGGGGAGGTGGGGGACTATTGGGCGAATTTCCAAAAATTGATTCGGTTCCCCAAATTTTCAAAAAAATTTTGTTGCGGTGAATTACTTGGGCAAATCGCGTTAAAAAACAGGTATTTCAAGGCTGCACAGACCTGAAGGGGCTTAGAACGTTGTTCCTGCTTTTAAAATATCAGAGGGAGCTTGGTTTGGTCTTATACAATGTTGTGTTTTAGTATGACACGAAATGATGCCGCCCCCCTCTTAAAACGCTTTTACTTAAAAAATTTCCCTGGGCACTTAAGAGGGGAAAATGACCAAAAAAATGAAGTGGGAAGAGCCCGAAATCATGGCAGCGAACTGGAAAAAAACAAACTGAGGCTCAGGTGGGAAAAACATGCGAGTGGGAGGTGACGAGCAGCCCAACCCCTGAGGTAGACAGTGGCACAATGACTTCTGGAGGTGGCCAAAAAAAAAGTAGGCCACAGGTGGGACAATGACAGGTGGGAGGTTGGCCGGAGCAAAAAGCAGAGCATGATGTCAGAGACTGGGCCAATGACAGGGTGTGGAGGTGACCCCCAGCAGCAAAAAAACAGGCATGGGGTCAAAGTGGGACAATGCAGGTGGAGGGGGGTGGTACCAGTACCTGGTAAAGTGGTGAAGGCGAGGACAAAATAGCACAATGTGTGGCTCAGACAGGTGGGGGCATCGAAAAGTGGCGAGGCAGGTGTTTGAACCCAGACTCATTTCTTTACGTTTGGGGGAGGCGCATGGGGGAGTAGTCTGACGCCCAAGGCATTGGCGTTGGGAATTCTGGCCGTCCCGCCTGATTCATTTGCAAAGGTCAGTCGTTCCCCGTTTTTCCCGTGGACAAACGGGTTTCCTTGGGGTAACATGGCCTCCGCCGCACGAACCCAATTCTGATGCAACTACTGGGCCCGCAGGACAGCTTCTCCCCCTGCAAACTCGGAATTTTTGGCAACAAACCAGTTTGGCTGGCCGTTTCCCGAGGCCCTAAATGGCGTGGCAGAGTGCGTCCAAGTGGCCACGTTGTTGGGTTAGGGTTGTCCAGGTCCCTGCTGCTGCTGTGGCGACTGCCCCCTTTATGGGGGGTCAAGGAAGTGCTCATCAGTGACTCCGACTTATTGCGCTGATGGGAGCTGGTTTCTCTCCCCACCCCCCCACCCTTTCCCCCCGCACCCCGGCAGTAGTACGTGAGCGCTGAGGAAACCCCCCGGGTTTAGGGCCCCGTCAGTGGAGGGACGAGGCCCCAAAAATAGGCAGTGGGCCCAAAGATAGGGGGAGGATTTCCCCTATACTATTTGATTTGGGCCTCCCCCCCCTCAAGGGAGTGGGAAAAAAAAAGGTCCCCTTTTGTAAACGGTAAACGGGGGTTTCCCAAAAAGTGGGGGGAAAACAGAAGTCATCCCCCCTTTCCCAAATGGGGACTATTCGGCTGGCCCCTCCCCGGCAAATCAGCGCTGCGGGCCCCTCTGCACAAATACCTGAGGGGCTCCCCGCCTCCATCTGCCCCTGTTAAAACTGGCCCAAAGGTTTCTTGCGGGTTTATCTTCCTCATCCTTTTTCATCTCCATTACCCCCCCTCCGCTGTCCCGTTTTCCCCCCCTCTCCTGTCATGGGTAGAAAAACCCCTCATTTCACCAGACAAAAATTTTCCCGCCCAAATTTTCCCCCTCCCCCTCCAGTTCAAGGGGCCCCCCCCGGAAACCCTTTTTGGCCCCGAGATGTTAGTTCCCCACGTCCCCCAGTCCCCAGCCCCGATAATTTTTTTAAGGGATCTGTTCCCGGGGCATGAAGCAGGGAATTTAATTATTTCTCCCCTAGTCCCGGCCCCTGAACCAAAAAAACGTGGGGGCATCCCTTTTTTGAATGGGTCAGCAAAAAAGGCAGGGTCACGCATGAAACTTTCCCCCCGGGGGCTTTTACCCTCAAAAATTAAAACAGGGGAGTACTCCTGTCCGCCGGGGGTCATCAAAAAACGTTAATGGCCCCCTTTTTCCTTTTTTTATAACCAGTAGGCGGTTTTTTCCAAATTCCCCTGTGCAGGGTGGAATTCCAACGGGTGGAAACATGCATATCAGCGTGTGTTGGGGGCGGCCGTTCTGCGCTGAAACTCGGGGGGGAGGGTTTTCCCCCGGGCTTTTAGAATGGATAAGTACATGCACTTTTTTCCGGGCCATTTTCAGAATTTTCTGAAGTCGTAAAGACTTCAGGAACCTTTTAAACAGATTGAAAATTGCGCCATCGGGGCCAGGGGCCCCAACCCTCCTCGGGGAGCCGCGGACCCCCTGTTCCCCCTTTGTCCTCCCAGGTTCCATTTGCAGTTGGCGGGAAAAAGCACACATCATTTCTTTTCTGCATGACGCGGAGCAGTTCCCCCCCCTGTGTGACTTTTTTTTTCCCGAGGCAAGCCAGGTGTAAACTGCGTAAAAACCCGCGTGCCCTACACTTTGGGGTAGATGGAGCAGTACTTGTGGAGGCGAGAGGGTGGTGGGTGGGGAAGGGGGAAATTTGGGCGCAGTGCAGCAGTTTTTACAACGGGGAGAGAAAGCGGCGTCCCCTGTCCAAGTTGTTGGTGTGCCGGGCAGGAAGCACTTTTACCCAGTGGGCCGAAAAAGGACATGTAGGCCCTGACGTTTTTACAGCCCCAATGCCCCGCGGGCTCCTCACCTTGGGGAAACAAACCGATAAGCTCAAGGTCGGGCCACCTTTGTTCTAATATTTTAAGGACTGGTTTACTGCCTTTTTGGAAAATAAATTACGGTTTGGGAACTCTCCCTGGCTCGGAAGGCCATTAATTCTCTGAAGGGAGTTTTCCACAATTTTAAAAAGGGGGGGACTGCAGTACCAACAATTGGGGGACAGGACAGGGTCGCTTCTGCACCTTAGAAGGGTTGGACGCATATGTTGTCTCTTTGCAACGCCTTTGTGAACACGCGGCGCCATGAGTAGCGAGGGCAGGAGGTCGGGTTTTGGAGAGATGGCAAGAGAAACAAATCCCTTCTGCAGGGGTGGTGGAGCCTGACTGGCTGCAATGGCATGCGTCCCTGGGCGCTGCGCTGTGCCGGGCGGATGGACCACCAATTGACCCACGTTTTCCCAGGCCCCCGGATGGTGCCCCTTGCATGTTTTTGACGCAGGGCCGTGGTGCCAACTTAGCTCCCTGGTAGCTTCACTTTTCCCACAATTCTAAATCCCCAAATTTTTCGGCCCCTCCGGTGTTTAGCAAAAACTGCCACACCCCGAGACTTTTTTACCCCAACACCCCCGCATGAGTGACTACTACCCCGCTGCCTCGCGAGCCCCTGTGCCGTACTTTTTTGGGACCCCCCGAAGCGGGGTTTTCCCCCCCTGCCCCGCTGCCCTGACTCACACTGCTTCTACCCTCTGACTCAGGGGCACAAACCCACTTGGGGTTGGGCCCTGCCTAAACGCAAGCTACGCCCCCTTTCTCCTGACAGAGAAGCCCTTGCTTCCCCCCGCTCCAAGTGGGGTCGGACTTTCATCGATTATTTTTTCATCTTCACTGCTTTCCCCCTCACCGTTTTGGGTATGCAGGCTGCCCCCCTCACAACAGACCCCCCAGCCACCCCACATCTATACTTTGCCGCCTATGCAAGAAGCGGGGGATATTCCCCCCATTTTTCGCTGCCAAGTGCGTGATGCCCCTCCTCAAATTGTTCATCTCGTTTTAAATAGTGGCCTGACCAGACCAATATAATCTCTGGTTGGGGGAACCGATGGGACAGAGGCGGTTAGGATAGGTGAGGCCTGACCCCCCTGGGCCTGCCAACAAAGGGGTTGGTCTGGTTCCCCACCGACTCTTGGCGGGGGGTTGTAGATGTCACTGGGGGGAATTAAATGACCTAGAAACCCAAATCAAAAACCCATTGGTTGCTGAACAACACACGGCCGCTAATGACCCCGGCATTCGGCCTCCCGAGTGCCCCCTGCGTGAGTCCCCTTACTTGCTTCGACCTGGGCCTGCTCCAGGATGTTTGTGCCACTGCCACTGCATGTGAAAGCCTGCCACCCCCCTTTTGTCTGACAACTGTTTGTTAAAAAAAATTTTCAGACTCTGTTTAATGAAATATTTATAGATAAATACACCCCTGTATTTTTACTCTAAATAAACCCAAATACAACTTTGGGGAACCCCTTGGGAAAAAATTGCGCTCCACAAATGGGGGGGGAGGAAAATTTACTTTTATGTGCCATTTAAAAACACTGTGTATTTTACTAATTAAAAGCACAAACGGGGGTTTTAAATTTAAACCCTTGGTATGAATTATCTAAGCCAAAAAATTTTTCATTGGGTTTTTAAAAACACGTTTCTTTTTCTGAGCACAACAGCAGAAAAAAACTTACTTAAAACCCCCGGATCAAATTTGCGCAAATGAAATAGGTGCCAAAATTAACCCCTTTTTTTCGGTTTCAAGAGTGATTTTACTGGCACAAAACAGAAAAACACGTAATTAAACCCTTTGGATATGAATTTTTGCTACATCGAAAATTTTCTTCTTTGGCGGTGAAAAAAAAATTTTTTTACGGGGAAAAACGCGAAAAAACTTGTTAACCCTTGGGGTAAATTTCGCAAAAGAATTGCTGCTAAAAAATTTCCAGTTTGTGCGGTTTAAAAACGGGCGTTATTTTACGGGAAAACCAAAGCAAAAAACGCTTTAAATTTAAACCTTTTCGGTAAGAATTTGACAGCCAAAAAATTTCTTTGGCGTTGAAAACAAAGTTTCTTTTTGGGACCACAACCGGGAAAAAAACCCTTAATTAACCCCCGATTAAATCGCAAAAGAAAATGAGCAACCAAAAATTAATGGTATTTGGATTGTAAAAATGTTTCTTAACTAATACAAAACAACAACGGGTTAGATAAACCCTTTGGATATTCAATTGCTCAAGACTGAGCAGATAGCATTAAAATTATTGCACGGTGGGCCACACTGGACTTCAGACCAATACCCCAAAAATCAGAAAAAAAATTTAAAAGAAGCGTCCTGAAAAAGCTGGACACCCCCAAAAATCGCTTATAAAAGTGAGTTCTTCAGTGTGAGATTCGCAGCAGCCCTTCCCCATCAGTACAGTGGAGGAGGTGGAGCTCCCGTCGCCCCCCGGACTTAATAGTCGGGGCGTCACAGAATCCCGCCGGTCTCTATTGGCTTCATCTCTGCACATGCATGCAGGGTTGCCCCTTTTTCCTCCCAGAGTCTTTTTCCCCTGTAGCCCATGTTTTCCCCAGCCATTTTATCAATTAAAAAAAACGCTTTTGTTCCCCAAACACCCCAAACTTCGACTTCGTTTTAGAAAACGAAGTTTTCCCCGAAATTCTAAAAGATTCCCTTAAATCGATTCACCCATCTCTAATGGGGACCCATATTTGATGACATCTCATAAAAACCCCCTTTTCCCTACCAACTGGAAATAGCCCAGGGTCCCCTGAAGGGGCCTTTTTGGGTGCCTTGTCTATTGCCCCCATAGTTTTGGGCATACCAAAGGTTAAAAATAAAGAAAATTTTAAAAAAATTACCTTGGGATTCAAAAAAGCAAAAAGAAATAAAAAAAAACTACTGAAAAGTGCCCCTAAAAGAGTATAAAAACAAATAATGACAAAAACCCTTTTCACAATAAAAAAATTATTAAAATTCTAGGTTGGGGGAAACCCTTTTTTGATTTATCTATGGGGGACCTTTTATCCAATATCGCATCATCATCCCATTATATCTGTCTAATAAACCACTAGTAAAGGTGAATGCACATTTAATGCAGTAATTTTCTGCATGTAAAAATTGTGCAGATTTTGGTATCAATTTTATCCCATTCAGTTTAATAGGGTACAATTGTCCGTAAATCCTCGATAGAAATTGACCTACTGCTAATTTAAAAATCAACACCTTAAAGGGGTTCTCCGGGAATAGAGAAAAAATAAATAAATGTATATGTGAAAAGGAATGTGAGAATAAAAAAACTTATAAATAATTTAATAAGAAATCTGCTCGTTTCTGGTTGGGGTAGAATTTCATTGCAGTACACAAAATGGCCTGGGCTCTTACTGCAGCAGAAACCCGTCTAGACCCAGAGTACAGGCAGAGGGAGCCAGTGTACAGGCAGAGTGAGCCAGTGTACAGGCGAGGAACCCCAGGTGTACAGGCAGAGGGCCCAGAGTACAGGCAGTGGACCCAGAGTACAGGCAGAGGACCCAGAGTACAGGCAGAGAACCCAGAGTACAGGCAGAGAACCCAGAGTACAGGCAGAGGACCCAGAGTACAGGCAGAGGACGGGCTCTCGGACCAGTTATTACTTCCGGGTCTGGCTGTCAGAGCACACAGACTGACTTCTGGAGGACAGGGAGCTCCGTAGTGTAAAGAATGATTTCGTAAGTGAACTTGGAGATTGGAGCTACAGAATGGCATGAGTTTTCCTGCACTCCTCTGAAGTCGCATGGCAGGGACGGAACTGGGCCTGCGATAGCAGCTCGTCAGCAAAGTAAAACAACTGAGCTTCTCTGAGCTTCAGCACTGATGAAGTAAAAAAAAAAAAAAAAATGGAGTGAATGGCAGTGTCTGTACAAATAAAGTGCACTTTTATTGGTCGTGTGCAGAGATTGTATAAAAACACACATCAATGGTCATACCATTATCCACACAAAAAATATATTTCATCTATCTATCTCTTTATTATCCACCTATTCTCTCTCTCTATATCTAATCTATTGTTCTATCTATCTAACTATCTATCTTATATCTATAATCTTTCTATCTCATATATATCTATCTATCTCTATCTATCATATCTTTCTATACTATCTATCTATCTATCTCAATATCTATCTATTATATCTATCTATCATATCTATCTATCTATTTTCTATCATCTATTATCTCATAATCTATCTATTATCTCATATATATCAATCGCATCTATCTATTTATCTATCTATCTTCTATTCTGTCTCTGTCTGTCTCTTATTATCTATTCTATATCTATCTCTCTCTATATCTATCTCTCTTTATCTTTCTATTAGGGATTATTCGATCGATTCAAGATATTATATATAGAGAGGAGTGAGAGATAAGAATATCTAGCCTCGATAGATCAAATTTATTTTGTATAAATATGGTATGTTCATGTGATGAGTGTGTGTACTTATGCATCACATCTCATGATAACCCCTCAGTGACCCAACTTTGCTATTTTTTGTCACCCTTCAAGAGTCATAATTTCATTTTTTTGTCATGCATAGTGTGGTATGAAGGCTGGTTAGATGGGGAAATTTTTTTTCTTTTATGATGTTTATTGGAATGGGAAAAAAAAAAAATGAAGTTATAATTTAATTGGGCTTTTAGTGGCAACAACAATTAGGTGTACCATTTTTTTAATTGTTTTATTTGTAAAATGGCAAATGGGTGTGTAATGAATTTTAATATTTTTCACTGTACTGACAATAATTATGTAATTTGTGCAACACTGAGGAGATCCTGAAAACTTGACCTGTTATTGGGTCTTGAGGAGAAACATCTGGTTATAGACGTTTCACCTATGCTTTTAGATATTTTACATGATATGTTCTGTGTCAGCAGTGAAAGACTCCCCGATAGGCAGCAGCTCTGCCGATGAGAAGCAGAGGGGACGGAAAACTCCAGCTCAGCTGGGAGGAATGAGGCTTTGTGGGAAATGTGAGTTTTTCATTCAAGCGCGCCTAGCAAACTCTGTAGACTCCGCCCACTGGCCAAAGTGGGGAGAAATCTCCAACAATGCATATATGCGATATAACAGCGTCGGGATGTAGCTCAACATGGATTTGTGATGGATAGTTACTGCTTCTCTTTATTATACCTCCATTATGTGTTCTTATTTTTTTGGGATTCTTGCACAACCCCTTTAAGTCAAATTCCTAGTTGAAAATCTCCACCATGTGGGTAAGGGGTTTGTAAAATCTTAATTACATGGCTGGTAATGTAATTGACTGCAGATTTTCCATATACAAATCCATATACAGATAATCTGCAGGAAATCTGTCCAGTGTGCATTTACTCTAATTTAAAGTGATGAGGTCTATTAGCTCAGATATTCACATATAATCTAATAGGTGACATTGGATTCCTTACCTACTGGACCCCTGTTTGCACCAATAGCAGTATTGGCCTGGGGTGCCTGGGGCCTACCAGTGGAGTTGATTCTAGGGTCAACCACTGGAGTTGTTTCTTTGGGCCCACCAGTGGAGCTGAATTGGGGCCCATCAGTAGAGTACATTCTTGGAGCCCACCAGTGGAGTTGATTTTAAGGGTCCACCTGTGGACCTTTTTCGTGAGCCCACCACTGGAGTTAATTCTTGGGGTCCACCAGTGGAGTTGAATCTTAAGGACCACCAGTGAAGTTCAATCTGTGGAATTGATTCTTAGGACCCATCCTACAGCTATTGTCATGATTTAAATTTGCATTCTCCCTCTCTTTTTGCCTTAGAGTTCACATGGGGTTTGCCGCGGGTTTTGGCCGTGGGGTTTTGGCGCGGTTGCCGCGACCCAAAACCCCGCCAAATCGTCCCCAAACGCCCCAGCATTACATGGGTTTCCAGGGAAACCGTTGCATTCACCCCGGGCGGTTTGGCCCCGGCCTTGTGCGCGTGTTTTGGGAAATCTCCTGTCAATTCTTGCAGCGACCTCGGGCGGTGTTGGCGGGGGTTTTTGCCATGCTTTCGGCTGGTGGGGCATGGGTTTTGTCCTGTGGATTAATTTGTATGGGTGAAAACCTTGCCGCAAACCGTGCCCCAACTGCGACCGCGCCGAAACCCGCGCCGATAACCTCGTCGAGAGATGCGAGTTTGAGGTGAGGTTTGGACAAGGTTTTGGCCGCAGCAACTGCGCTGAAACCCGTGGCCAACCCGCGGCCAAATCCGTCGTGTGAACTAAGCCTTACTGTTTGAAAAAAAGCTCCAGGCCTGCTATGCAGAGTGGCCCAACATACCCAGGGACCCACTGTAGGTTTCCTCTGTGGGTCAGTCAGAACCTGACCAACTGTATTTTCATACACATTCCAATATCAGTAGCACACTATCAACTAAAGAAACTATCAAAAGGCACATAGGAATTTTTGAAAAAGCATTTCTGCTATCTAGGATACAAGACATTTTTTTGAGGGTAGTTCACATTTTTGATCAAAACTGCTTAAGCCACCTCCCAATCTTCAAGGGGACCTCAAATACAGGTGGGTCCTACACTAACGTTTCCTCTCTTTAGGGCCAGTTCAGACTTCCATACTTCAGGGAGTGAAGGCACCAGCTACTAAGTACACTACATTGATTTAAAACCTGTGAAGGTGGGTGGTGTGTGAAAAAACAACGAGGGGGGAGCCAAAATGTGAACTAAGAACCTCCAAAAATGTGTCTTGTATCCTAGATAGCAGAAATGTTTTTTCAAAAATTCCTAAGTGGCTTTTGATACTTTCTTTAGTTGATAGCGTGCTACTGATATTGGAATGTGTATGTATATTGCTGCCACACCAGTGTGCACCTATATTCATTTTTTTCAAAAAAGTTTTTGGATGTGCAAAGCCAAATATTGTTTTCTAGCAATTGTATGTTCAGTCCCTATTGCAATTCAAAGTCACCAAATATTATAGGCATATTTTGGATCCTCACATAGGTAACAACTTGCAGAATGAAGTTATACTATAATTCAAGATATTCCATCTACTGTATAAAACACAAATATAGAAATATATGTTTTATGTATTATTACAAACATGTTAAGAATTATAAAAAAAAAATGCTATAGGTTCTGTAGCCAAAATTAGCTGGGTTCCCAACTGAAGCTATGTTATAATAAATGACCTGCCACAAAGATAATTAGGGAATGGGATTACATCGGACACGGCGCTGCCCCCTTTGCTGCCCTGTGTGGGGGTCTCCTCCGCTCTATCCCACTCATTTGTGGTGTTCATTGAATGTTATAAATGTTACATTCAGATTTTCTTCACTCTTGATTTCCCCTGTGCATGGCTTTGTATTTTGTCTCCTGGATAGAACTGACTGGAATAAAACTGATTACTTGTATGAAAGAGGTGAAGTTGAACTCGACAGCTTGTGGATTCAGTCGGATTGCCTCTCAACGCTTGTCCTCTTACTTCTAATCTAAATGTTTCATGTTCAATCTTTCACAATATAATTCAAACAAACAATAGCCGGGGATTCTTTTTTTTTTCTTACTATGGTGTAAAATATAAATGCAAAAATATATACAACATGAAAGAGAACGGTGCCTGACGAAAATTTCTTATAATGCTGAGTCAGCAAAATCTGCCGCGAGCAATGAATTCTTCATTAATCATCAAAGGCGTGTTAAGTAAATAAAGGATCGCGGTGCCCTGACAGATAATGCAGATAGCGTCTTGCCTTGTCATCGTCTGATGGGGAAAGTGCTGACATCGTCTTCACACTTTTCTTTTTTCATTTTAATATAATTTTTGACTGTATCACTGTGAATATTGCTGTCTCTGTATACTGTATCTTATAGGGAAATTCTATTCATCCATACTACAGAGTTACATTATTATTTTTTGGCTGTAAAAGAGTGAGCCTTAAAGGGGATTTATCGCTTCATCAGTTCGTCTGTTTCATTGTACTTTCAGTTTCTCAGCTCCTCAAATCCAGGGGCGTTTCTTGTCCTCCCAGCTGGGTGTTTCTTAACTGAAGGAGGATGACATCATCCCCCCCCTTCACTGGTCGTGCTCACTCCCAGTGTGTGTTTGTTTGAGATCAGTGGGAGGGGATAGCACCTCCCTGCTCTCCACCCCTCTCTGAGTCCACATGTCACTGTGTCGTTCCTCTCCCTATGCAGTCTTATTTTGTAAGAGCTGTTTTTTTTACATAGCACAGCCCTGCATTCAATCTAGACAGTCTTCTATGAACTCAGAGCACTGTTCTATTCTCCTCTCACAGCTGGAGGTTTGTTACAGTTGAATCCAGTCTTCTATGAACTCATCCAGAGCAGTACAGATCTGTCTCCTTTCTATGTTTACACGCAGGAGAATTAGGCACCGAGCACAATTCTGCTGTTTTCTGATTGTAGAAGCAGCTGCCATGTTACTGTGCAGCTGCTGGCTGTGCAGAGTGAAATGTTACTGGCCCCTTATTCTGAGTAAGAGAGGCAGGAAAGCGCGCTCCCATGAAAATGACTCGGGGCCGAACAGAATGTAAATTAGTAGAGCCATCAGCCAATGAAATGAAAGGAGGTCAAATCCGACCGCCACTGGGGAACAGTGTTTGCAGAAAACAAAGATAAGGGAGACAGTGAAAACAAGACAGCTTTGCTAATTACATCCAATTGCAAAGTTGCTTGTTTTCACTGTCCCTTTATTCTTAACCTTTAAGAATGAACAACCCCTTTAAAGCAAAAACTTCGGTGGTTTATGCTGCCCAATAATAGAGGAAAGGAAACTGAGCTTGGTGATATATGAGTTCATGAGGTTGGGCAAGATTTTGATTGAGGCGGAAAAAATCCTGATAGGTCCTTTTTTAAATGACAGGAGGACTGCTACCCACACAAATACATTTATTGACAGATTTCCCTGTATAAGTGTGTGTATAGAGTAAACTGTCGATCACTGTATGTGGGCAGAGCAAGCAAAACTTTTACTTTCTCTTTTATGAATCCTGTGAGGTTCTGCATAAAAATCCTGCTCCAAATCATATCAAACCTATTTACAGGTTCAGCTCAGCTTCTCTTGCTCTGTCACATTCTGCTCTCAGACAGGGATGAAACAAAGAAGAAAAATGGAAAATCCAACTCACCACTAATCTATACATGAGTTTGCATGGAAAAGCATCGGTGCTAGTCTACCAGACACATCTTGAACATCCAAAATCCAGCAATCCTCAGCTCGCCGGCCAAATATTAAATGCCTTGTTACTTAATTTTGTAGTTTATATATGACATCATATGAAAAGAGACCAAATGTATCGTTGACGCATTTCAAACTTCCTAGTTTTCAGTCATAACATGAGTAACGTGGTGAATCACAATCAATATAAAGCAATTTACAACCAATGCAAACTTTACAAACTGATTCTAATTAGTTGTCTACCGCAGTAACTGTTACAGGGACTGTCAGTGCCAACCCAACCCCCCAGAAGCTGGAAAACACTATAGACTATGGATTACATCTCTGTATTGGGACATCACTTCTTCAGTGACATAGCTAGACATTAGGGGCACTGATGGTTGCTGCGCCAGTTATTGCTGCGCACATGTAATCAGAGACAAGCAAGTATGTGCTGTTTGCAAGAGTTGTAAATTTCTTTTTAAAGTAATTCACAAAAGTCAGTACACCCCTTACTTTTTTGTACAGTAGGTATTTTATTATATCTTTTCATGGAAAAACACTAGAGATGTGACACTTTGATACAATTTAAAGTAGTCAGTGTACAGTTTGTATAAGGCTATGTTCACAAGCATAATTGTAGTACGCCCCACAATTACACTGGGTGTTTGGGAGTCGCACTGACCGGCGCGTACTCCCACGGTGCGGGGTGCGGGCAGCCCGCCTGCCCCGTAGACTGTCATGTCACTTTTCTCCCCGGGCGTACAATACGATCGTATTGTATGCCCGGGGAGCGGAGGCGTAACCCATAATTCTCTATGAGAACTCTGGATTACCATAATTTTGGCATGCATCTCACTTGTATTACAGAGCAAATACGACGCGAAATATGCATCAAAATTAGCCCGTGTGAACATACCCTAATATTGTAAACAAACAGCCATGAATTTCTAAACCACTAGCAAGAAAAGCGACAACACCTTTAGGGGAAAATGGACAAATTGTGCCCAAAGTGTTAATATTTTGTGCGCTCTCCATTATTTCCCAGCACTGTCTTAACTATCTTGGACATGGAGGTCACTAGAGCTTCACAGGCTGCAGCCACTAGAATCCTCTTGGACTCCTCCATGATGACATCACGGAGCTGGTGGATGTTAGAGACCTTGCACTCTTCCACCTTCTGTTTGAGGAGGCCCCACAGATGCTCAATAGGGTTAAGTCTATAGACATGCTTGGCCAGGCAAGAACCTTTACCCTCATTCTTTTTGGCAAGGCAATGGTCGTCTTGGATGTCTGTTTGAGGTTATTATCATTGAAGAATATTGCCCTGCAGCCCAGAAGAGAAGGGATCATGCTCTGCTTCAGTATGTCACAGTACATGTTGCCATTCATGGTTCTTTCAATAAACTGTAGCTCCCGACAGCCAGCAGCACTCATGCAGCCCCAAACCATGACACTCCCACCATCATACTTGACTGTAATCAGGACACACTTGTCTCTGTACTCCTCACCTTGTTGCCACCCCACACGACTGACACCATCTGAACCAAATAAATTCCTCTTGGTCTCATTATAGTACAGGTCATGGTTCCAGTAATCCATGTCATTAGTCTGCTTGTCTTCAGAAAACTGTTTGTGGGTTTTATTGTGCATCATCTTGAGAAGAGGCTTCCTTCTGGGATGACAGTGATGCAGACCAATTTGATGCAGTGTGCAGTGTATGGTCTAAGCCCTGACAGGCTGACCCTATACCCTTTAACCCCTGCAGCATTGCTGGCAGCACACAAACGTCTGTTTTGAAAAGACAATCTCTGGATATGATACTGAGCACATGCACTCAGCTACTTTGGTCGACCATGGTAAGGCTTGTTCTGAGTGGAACCTGTTTTGTTAAAACACTGTATGGTCTTGGCCACAGGGCTGCAGCTCAGTTTCAGGGTGTTGGAAATCTTCTCATAGCCTAAAACATCTTTATGTAGAGCAGCTACTCTCTTTTTCAGATCCTCGGAGAGTTCTTTATCACACTGGTCACTGAAAGTTCATCATGGCAGAGTGTGTGAGCAATAACACTAAATTTAACACACCTGCTTCCCATTCACACCTGAGACCTTGTAACACTAGCAACTCACATGACACTGGAGAAAAAATAGCATATTGGGCACAATTTTTTCATTTTTACTGAAGGGTTTACTCACTTTGTTTCAGGGTTTTGATATTGAGGGTGTGTTTTATTATTTTAGGGGGCACCAAAAATTTTTCACTGTTATACAAACGTACCTGACTCTTTACATTTTATCAAAATGTCATATATTCAGGGTTGTCCCATGAAAGGATATTATACAATATTTACAAATAGTGAAGGCTGTACGTAATCGAAAATAGACTACATTTGGTCTATATACTCCTATGGCTTTGCCTCAACTCTGTCACAGTATATATTGGGAAACACAAAAAAGTAGAAAAAGGCAGCACTTCAAAAATATGTGATTTTATTGACCTAACAACAGAGACATTTCAGCCTTAAACAGGGCCTTTTTCAAGCCCAGTTTAGAGCTGAAACGTTGCTGTTGTTGGGTCAATAAAATAAATTTTTTTTGAAGTGCTGCCTTTCTCTGCTTTTTTGTGATACATTTTTTTTACCTTGATCCTGCTCTGGGAGGCGTGCACTCATTTCTCATTATTATTTCTCATTTTTGCTGCTGAAATACCAATTGTTGTTCAGTATATATTGGAGACCTTTTTCAATGTATCCCTATGGTTACCTGTGACACACGGCAGAAACGTAATGTGAATAAATCCTTGTTAGTGTTGTAATGGTGGTGGTGACTTAGAGAGCCAGTGGCGGAGCTAGAGCTTTTGATGCCTAGTTTTCTTCATCTCCCTGATGGAGCAGGGGAGACAGGCAAGTGGTGTGCCCTCTGCTGCTCAGGCACAGCTGGGGACAGATCCTAGCCTTCACCTTCACTGTGTCAGCAGGAGGTTGTCATCCAAAAAGAGATTCAGCCCTCATATGAAACTCGCCACTCCAAAAAAAGTAGCACCCGTGGAGGGCCACCCCTTAGCTACAACACTGCATAAAGCAATGTACTTCAGGTAAAAGCCAAACTACAAACATCTAAGCCTACAAGGTTGCACACAAGTATGTATGGCACATACGTATCCAGAAGTTGTTATTTTTGGGTGGGGGTTAAAAGGTTTAGAGGGGATTTCCTGACATGCCTATATCTATATACCTATATATAACAGTTCTAAAAGATCATTTCTTAGAGCTCTCCATTGTGCTGTTTCTCTGTGAGTTCTTTTAGAAAAGTATGACTAATTTGACAACCGGGTGTTACAATTCTTCTTGTCAGTAGGGTGTGTCCCTAGACTATCTGACCCCGTCAGCACTGATTGGCCAGTGTAATACTGTATACACACTGTAACAGGAAGAATGGTAACACCCAATTGTCAATTTAGTCATACATTTTCAAGAAGAATTACAGAGGAGAAGCACAATGCAGTGTTCTATATACGTATGAATAGCAAAACTTGCAGATTCTTGTGCAACAATAACCATTTGTTGTACTCTCAGTGTAAGTTGTATTCCAGGAAAGAAATCTTGAATGCTCGCAGGAGTCTTATTGCAGGGCAACACATGCCTGGACAAGTAGGCAATGACAAGTAGGTTTGGGGCATTTGGTTAATCAGAATTTAAGTGGGAGCTGTGGATGAATGAACGAAGTAACCGTGTGTTACTTTCTGCACAATTAAGTAATGAGATCCAACCAGGTAAAACTTTCTTTTCAGGAGAATTTTAATCAGAATTTTGATCAGAATAACGGAAAGATAAGGAAAAACTTTAAAAATTTATGTTTTTTCTTCAATCTGAACAGTCCCTAATTTTTTAGGGTCACACTAAGAATTTATGCAGAGGTGCATCACGAACACGGATGTAGTGGTTACTGCTGCGCCACAGATTGGGGTCGATGTTAAATTAGACCCGGATCTAAACGATCAGATTTAATGTGGTCAAAACTACATTTTGACACAAATCCCCAAGGAATCGATTCTAACTCTTAGTTGTGGTTATAGTTATTGTTTTTTACAGGTTCTTAAACGGGTTGTATCATTTCATTAAATGGTCTTCAGAATAAGGGGACAGTGAAAACAAGCAACTTTGCAATTGGATGTCATTAGCAAAGCTGTCTTGTTTTCTCTGTCTCCCTTATCTTTGTTTTCTGTAAACACTGTTCCCCAGTGCCGGTCAGATTCCACCTCCTTTCATTTCATTGGCTGACGGCTCTACTAATTTACATTCGGTCTGGCCCCCGGTCGTATTCACAGAGGGGCCGGCAACAATTTCACTCTAAACAGCCACCAGCTCCTCAGTTTCACTGCAGCTACTTCTACAATCAGAAAACAGCAGAATTGTGCCTCTGTGCCTTGTGTAAACATAGAAGGGAGACGGATCTGTGCTCTGGAGGAGTTCAGAGAAGACTGGATTCAACTGTAACAAACCTCCAGCTGAGAAGAGATCAGTGCTCTGAGTTCATAGAAGACTGTCTAGACTGAATGCAGGCCTGTGGTATGTAAACAGCTCTTAAAAAAATAAAACTGCATAGGAAGAGGACAGTGACATGTGGACTCAGAGGGGGGGGTCAATACATTGACTTGGGAGCGAGCATGAACAGTGAAGGGGGGGATGATGTCATTCCCCTTCAGTCAAGAAACACCCAGCTGGGAGGGCAAGAAACGCCCCTGGATTTCAGGAACTGAGAGAATCAAGCTTCAAGAAAACAGCCAAACTGATGAAGTAATACATCCCCTTTAATGCTTTACTCTGCTCCATGGCATTCTTCGAGCGGCTTTAGTATAGCGCCATGTCCGGATATCAAAAAATAGGGGTAACCGGAAGTGATGTGGCTATGACATCAGACTGGAAGTGTTGTCACTCTGGGACTACAACAGAAGGCTAAGTTAACCCATAAAAACCTGTAAAAACCCTAACTCTATCCCAACTTAGGCTTATGGTTATGTGCAGGGATAGTGAACCTGTCACATTGAACATACTGTCTGATATGCAAGCAGCACGTTATAGGGCAGGAGGAGCTGAGTAGATTCATATATAGTTCTGTAGGGAAAGATTCAGTAGAACTCATATTTTAAACATTTAAATCCTTGCTTTTTCCTGGTTAAGGAGTCCAGTGGGCGGTCTAATAAGTGATTGACAGCTATCTCTGCATGCACACTTACACAAGGAAGGCTGTCAATATCACTTACTAGATTGTCTCCTGAACTCCTTAATCTAAAATAAGCAGGGATTTAAGTAATAAAATATTACGTTCTACTGTTATGGCCACGCCTGTTCACGCCGCAGCAATCCTCTGTCTGCAATGTACGGCAAAGACTGCGCTTTTTTACTGCAAAAAACCTTTTTTTGCCCAAGGGCTTTTCCTGTCTGAACATGAATTTATTTTATGCTGACTTGGTTATTGACAAACTCTGCCACCCTCCCCTCTGGGTTTTTCTGCTAGCCCTAGGGCAGGGCCTTTCAGATTGGGTTTTGCTTTAAAATTTTGATCAAAACCCCGCCCCACACCCCCCACCTTTCCCTTTCCTGTGTTCTGTGGGTGCAATCACGTTTCCCGGAAAATGGGCCTTTTATAAACAGTATTTAAGACCAAGTTTTCCCCTTTTCCTGTGCTGGTGATAGTTTAGTTTCGGGGATAGTGTTTTTTGGTTGGGTTGAATTAGCTGGGTTTTACCCCCTTTTACCTGCTACTTGGGCCTCTGTTTTCTTGCCTGCTGTCCTTGTACCTTTGCTGTTCTCTGGTTTGACCCCTTTCTTCCTGACCACTCTATATTGTGTTCGTGTGCCTGGTCTTTGTTTTTTTCTGTCATCTCAGTTAGAAAGGGACTGTCAACCAGGTGACGCTGACTGTGTAGGGTCGAACCAGCAAGTAGAGGGGCCCAGCATTAGGACTCACTGTCTCTCTGTCCCCCGTCCAGGTTCCTCAGTCCCCTTATATTCTACAGTATCTTTTCCCACCGATCTATACAGTATATCAATCTGCTCAGCTTCTCCTGCTCTGTAAAAAAGCGCCTGCAGATCATTTTTACAGGTTTTTCCCCTTAAAAAGTCCCGTTGAAAACCCCTTGATGAAATGGAAAAAGGGGCCCGGGGTACGGTAGTAGGGTAAAAGGGGGCAGAGGAACGCAGCAGGCACACCTGGGTCCTGTAGACCCCTCTGCCACGCTGAAATTTTTTAAATCCTTAAAAAACACCCCCACCGTCTTTTGAAAGGGAAGGCCCTTTCAGGTCGTCTCTGCTTTGCCCGATATCGGGGTTTGGGGCGCCCGGGGCTGCAGCAGCGCTGGATCCGGGGCTGTACTACAAAAGCCCCGAAACCTAGTTCCCGCTCCTTCAGCACCGTGGAGCGGGGAAAACCCCCCCGCCCCCATGCTTTTAAAAAAACCCCTTTTAATTCCGCGGAACCCTCACCGCAGCACAATCAAAGGGTGATCAGGGCAGACTGTGAGCTGCCCTCATCACTTCCTGTGTCAGATTGACATAGATTATAATGTATAAGCATATCTGAATATGCTAATACGTTACTAAGTGTATATGTAAAAAAAAAAAAAATGTAAAACAGTTCTCCCTTCATGGGATTTAAAAAAAAAAAGTAAAAAAAACCATAAAAAGTGTAAAAAAAAAAATCCCATAAATATATAAATAAATAACAAAATAAACATAAAAATTTAATAGCAAATAATTGTGCATACACACACAAAAAAAAATCCCTACACATATTAGGTATCCACACGGCCGTAATAACCTGTAGAATTAATCTAGCAAGTTATTAAGTGTGGAATGTGAATGTTGTAAAAAATTAAAGAAAAAAAAAAAATTTGAAAAAAATATCTGCAATTATTTAAGTGAACTTAAACTATTCACCCATAAAGTACAACTTGTATCGAGTAAAACGAGGCCTCATCCAACTGCGTCATTGAAAAAATTAAAAAGTTACAACTACTGAAACGCAAGGAGGCAAAAACTAAAAAAATGTTCTGGTCATTAACTACCTTTCAGGCGTTTGGCTTAAGGGGTTAAAGGCACCAAGTGGTGAGCGAGGTTCTGTTACAGAATTTGTAATGGAGCCTAAAAGCTTCCAGATAGACCTCTGATTGCATATTATTCATTGTGGGGACATTGTAATAGATCTACAGCTAAAGATAAATTTGCCACCTAGTGTAAAAACACAGATAACATATGAGGATAGGACTATGAGGTGTGCCAAATGTCAGCACACCATTCTGCTGCCTCTGACAAGATCTGTCTCTACTGAATAGTAAATTCACATTATTGTGACCATTTCCTGCTTTTGACGTCGGCAGGCTGCACTTCATAAAGGAAGTCCCGTGTGGTGAGCTGGCTTGGTGGATATGTAAGGTGTGTGACAAGTCATCTGCACATATTTCACTCGTTGTTTTTATAGGTAAAGGGCTGATCTATCAGAGTTGCAAAAGGGATGATCATTGGCTTTCAGGACAAGGGTGCAGATATTTCTGAAACTGTGCAGGAGGTGAACTGTGCATGTGACGCTCTTGTGGAAGTGCACAGTGAGTGGACAAGTAATGCTATAGTGAAAGAGCGATGTGGAAACTACGGAGCCGCACATGCCACGTGTGTGAGAGGTGAACGTCGACTATGTAGGCGACACGTTACATTAGATCAGCTCAGAACTGAAATGAACCAGGGGGAGACTAGGCTTGTGTCTAACATAACAGCGAACCCTACTGCATATGGGGCTCCGAAGCAGACAGATGTCACTGCTCCTCTGCTAACCAAGTGGCATCGGCTGAAAAGGCTTCAACTTTGATGACTATCAGAATTGGAGTTCCGCTATCTATGTATCTGGCCACACCTGCATTAACCTCTTCTGCCACGTGATCACAATAATATGGCTCTTCTTTTTTTTCCTCTCTGCCTTAAAAAAGTCACAACTTTTTCATTCTTCATAGACATGTTAGGGCTTGTTTTTTGCGGCACATGATGAACTTTTTTCTGGTACCATTAACCATACCATATAATGTATGGAGGGGGGGGGGGGGGCAGAAACTAAGTGGTGTGAAATGTGAAAAAAACATACTTGCCGCTTGTTTGCCCAGGTTTGGCTTTTATGGATTTCACTGGTATCAGTGAGTGTTATCTGTGTTCACTGAAGCTGCTCAATACTCCTTTACAGCCATTACTATTGGCATCCTTGAGAAAAGGAATATAGGGCAATGCTTTTTATAAAATAGAGGGGACATGATGGACTTCTTTAAAGGTCATTGACTCTTACTTACTATTGCTGTCTAAAAGCAAGACAGTGTAAACTTAGACAGTCTAAAAATGCACCAGTATAAAGAAACGTAAGTCTTGTAAGGAAAACAGGCACTCACCGGTAACAGCTGAGTAATGTTGCATCTGGACTCCAGAGTATCGCTCACTTGCATAGAGCGCACAGGTTCCTAGCCTCCGACCTTAGGCTCCAATAGAGGAAAGTGCAGCAAAGAAAAAGTAGCAGAACCAGCGCTAGCTTAGTGAAAAAAATGCTTGAATATTTATTAAGTGCAAAACATTCCACATAACAGGTACAGCAGGCCATCTATCATGTGAACAATCCCTTTGCTGACTCTATAGTGTGGTATGGGCGCTACATCGACGACCTCCTTTTTGTGTGGGGTCGCGATGTGGCGTCCATACCAGACTTTGTGGCGTATGCCAACAACAACAATGTCAATCTGAAATTTACTTATGCCATTGAAAAGGAATGTATATCCTTCTTAGACATAAGATTGACAGGCAGCCACAATAAAAGAGTCACCTCTACATTGTATAGAAAACCGATACACGGTAATACCACTTTAAGAGCAGATAGTTGCCACCCTAGTCATACCCTTAACTCTATTCCTTTGGGAGAGTATTATAGGGCAAGGAGAGCCTGTATAGACAATGAGGAATTTATTAAACAAACAAGCATTATAGATACCAGGCTTAAGGCTAGAGGCTATTCGGATAGACAGATCAGGGAAGCCAAAGCAAAAATTAAAACTAAAACTCAAAAAGATCTTCTTAAGGGAAAAAACATTAAACAACAAAAGAAAGGAATAGTTTTTTCCACTACCTTCAGCCAGGAATTTAACAACATTAAACAGATATTTCTAAAAAATATAAACATACTGAGACAAGACAAAACGTTAGCGGACATTCTGGACAACGGTGTCCTTATGGTAGCTAGACGAAGTAGAACTATAGCTAATTCCATTTCCCCAAACAGGTTTTACGATCAATCAACTTCCAATAACTGGTTAAAATCCATACCAGGCTTTTTCCAATGCAAAGGCACAAGATGTAATATGTGTCAACATGCCAAAAAAACTCAAACATTTTCAAATACAAAAAACAATAAAGCATATAAAGTTAAACAGTTTATAAACTGTGACTCAGATCATGTGGTGTACAATATACAATGTAAAATTTGTAACAAAAACTATATAGGAAGTGCTGTGCGTAAACTTAAAACACGGATATCTGAACATATCATGCACATAAATAAAAGACATACTCACCATTCTGGTGTGACTAAACATTTCATTGAACAACATGAAGGTTCAGTAGAGTGTTTGTGCTCCATTGCATTGGAAAAAGTGGAATGCCCGCTATCCGGTGGAGACTGGCAGCGAAAGGTACGCATGCGCGAAGCTTTTTGGATTTATGAAATAGACACACGTATACCGGCCGGTCTAAATCTCAGAAACGATCTGGCCTATATATTGTAGGTCAGTTATCATGTCTCCAGTTATGTTACAAATGTATGTAAACTTGGTATTGTGGTATAAAAGGTATAGTTTATATGTTTTTAAACACCTTTTAAATGTATGTTTTGTACGTTTTCATGGGAAGTGACGCAGTATCACATGATTTGTCCAGCCACCTATATAATATGGTCAGTAGTGGATTCCCATGTTACCGTGAACAAGGGAGCGATGTAGCTCCCGAAACGCATCGGTCTTTTTATCTTTTTGTACCTGTTATGTGAAATGTTTTGTACTTAATAAATATTCAAGCATTTTTTCACGAAGCTAGCGCTGGTTCCGCTACTTTTTCGTTGCTGCACTTTCCTCTAAAAATGCACCAGGTTTATTACAGTGATGTGACTTTAGACTTGTCTAACATTTTAGACCACTTTTTTGTGCTCACTTATTACACCTGTATCTTGGCGCAGCACGTCCCATCATGACCACACCCGCTCTCTTTCCCAGTAAATCGACACCCACTTTCCACTAAGTCCCACTTCCATATAGAGCAGTGTGCAGAAAGTGTCTTAAGCCCATAATAAATGCGTCTGTAACATGTGGTGCCATAAAGGCAGCACTTCTGGTACAATTTAACATACTTTTCTGGTACAACCAGATTAATAAACGAGGGCTGTTGTGTTGTGGATCCAGCAATGTAGCGTTTCCATCACACACGGACACCAGGATTCTAGTGTGAAAAGAGCCTTAAAGGGGTTGTCTCACTACAAAGATTAGCTTTCAAATGTAGAGAACACTAAATGAAGATGTTTTCCAAATATATTGTTTTGTTCATTTTTTTTTTTTTTTTTGTTAAGGAGCCACAAGTGATTTTATCACCTTCTGTTCTCTCTCTGGTTCCCCAAGTGACCGACCTATGTACTTCTCCCCCCTGCTGTTTGTTCTATCTGATAGCAGGGAGTGACATCATCACACAGGTCCCACAGCACAGAACTCAGGACAGTGAGAGCTTGTTTGTTATCTGATCTTTCAGACAAAAGCCAGTAATTACTGCTGTTAACTATACCTCAGAAGCTTCCCTGGTCCTGACAGCATAAGATTTATCTAATTAGCAGAGGTCTGACTACATGGAGCTCATAGGCTAATTACAGACAGCTTGACCAGGAAGTGACAGAGCAAAGCAGCATTATTTCATTCATGCATCCTATGAAACTTTGAGATGAGACAACCCCTTTAATAATCTGGATAAAGCAGAGGCTTGTTGGCACCCCCCTGGCTCCCAGCATTGGGGCCACATGCTAGGCTCTTGGTGGACACTTCCTCTTAAAGACTGTATAATAAATTCCGCTTTTTTGTACATTAAATCTTTACTTCTATTCATGGACCTTTATATGTAGAAGGTTTACTTTAATTTTCATCTTAAACAGTTTATTTCTCATCATTAGAGTGCGTTCAGAACAGACGCTTTTATATACACTGTGTTGTTAATTTATGTATCACGCTCCAGGCCATGCTTTGAATGCAATTATACTATTTGATTCATTGGTTCTGCACACAATAAATGCTGAGGGACGCAAAATACAATTAAAGCATATTTCTTGTTATTGCTATAAAACCTTATGTGGGAGATATTCCTTTAGGATTCCTTATTAAGATAGTCAATGTTTTGCAGAAATAATTTATGTTTTACCAGATACATAGATACCATAGATCAGGCATTGCATTCAGTTCAGCTCTAAGTCTAGCAAGCGTCAGAAGGAGAAGAGGTTATGTAAAGTCTTAGGGCCTTATGTATGAAAACTGTCTAGCAGTAAGACTGTCTTTGTTGCCCATAGCAACAAATCAGAGCTCATAGCGACCAATCAGAGCTCAGCTTTAATTTTCTAAGAGCAGTATAAGAACTTAAATGGGAGCTCTGATTGGTTGCTAATAGGTCTGAATGGTTGCTATGGGGTCTGATTGGTTGCTATGAGGTCTGATCGGTTGTTATGGGCTCTGATTGGTTGGTATGGGCTCTGATTGGTTGCTATGAGCTCTGATTGGTTGCTATGGGCTCTGATTGGTTTCTATGGGTTCTGATTGGTTGCTATGGGTTCTGATTGGTTTCTATGGGTTCTGATTGGTTGCTATGGTTTATGATTGGTTACTATGGTTTATGATTGGTTACTATGGTTAACCCCTTAAGCCCAACGCCTGTAAAGTAGTTAATGACCAGAACATTTTTTTTAGTTTTTGCCTCCTTGCGTTTCAACAGTTATAACTTTTTTATTTTTTCAATGACACAGTTAGATGAGGCCTCGTTTTATTCGAGACAAATTGTACTTTATGGGGGAATAGTTTAAGTTCACCTATAAATAATTGAAGTGGTTTTTTTTGGGTTTTTTTTAAATTTTGTTTTTTACATTTTTTTTTACACCATTCACATTTCACACTTAATAATTTGTTAGATTAAATCTACAGGTTATTACGGTCATGTGAACACTAAATATGTGTAGGTTTTTTTGTGTGTGTAATTCATGCACAATTATTTTTACTAAATATTTATTTTTATTTTATTTATTTATTTTTTTTATTCTTTTTTCTTACACTTTTTCAGTTTTTTTTTTTTAATCTTTTTTTTTTGTCTCCCATGTAGGGAGAACTTTTTTACTTTTTTTTTTTTTTTTTTTTACACTTAGTAATGTATTAGCATATTCATATATGCTAATACATTCTAATCTGTGTCAGTCTGACACAGGCAGTGATCTGGACAGCACAGTGTGTCCAGGTCACTGGCTTGTTACACAGACAGCTCTGGGGCCACTCTAGGTCCCCAGAACTGACTGTGCAGCCATTCCCCGGGCTCTGTCGGGTGATCGGGTATTCCAATCACCCGACAGAGCAGGGGATCCCTTTGATTGCGCTGCGGTAATGAACCGCCGCAATCAAAGGGTTAAAGCACTGGGATGCGGAGGGTGCTCGCAGGACATGCTCTGGGATCGGGGCTGTGTACTACAGCCCCGATTCCAGCGCAATTGCGGCGCTGGGCGCCGCAAACTCCGATGTCTGCAGCGACGCCAAAAGACGTCGCTGCAGACGAACGACCCGCACTGGCCGCCGTCAAAAGACGGTGCGTGGTCGTTAAGGAGTTAATGATTGGTTGCTATAGTTTCCGATTGGTCGCTATGGGCTCTGATTGGTTGCTATGGACAATAAAGTAAGTCTTAGACCTAGACAGATTTCATACATGTGGCCCTTAGTGACTATGTGGCAAAACAATTGTTACGCTTCAGATTTGGTTCACATTTGCCATCTAAACGTAACCATAATCCTAACCCTAAATTTCAATTATATTTAGGGATTTTAGGCCTTTCTGGAGTTAATTTACTTCTCTTCAGCACTTTTGGGTCCAGCAGCTTTGTTGGACCCAAACGGGAGTAACATCAGAAAAACTGTGACACCAGACTCCAAAGAGCTGCACAGAGATAAGCTAACCCTAAAAAGGCCTAAAAGTTCAACATTATTATATGATTAGGGTTATGGTTAGGGACAGAGTACAAAAAACAAACAAAACCAAATTAAAATTTTTGGTTCAACCAAACAGGAACAGATTCACATAACACTGGGCAAATAGAAACGCTCCAACGATGATGGACATATCTGTCTAATAATGCAATAATTCAACCTTTTCTTCTGTATTGCTCCAAAACTAAAAATCTACTAATTAAGAAAGGCATACACAGTGGCTAGACGTCACAATAGCAGAAATTAAAATTCACCCCGTTAGTAATGATTTTAACTAGCACACCTCAGACCGCCAAGAGGACTTGGACTTGTTTGTTCCTCATCTCCATGGGTTGCTTATATCTAAACAGGCTTGATGGTAGTAGGATCTCTATAAAGAAGAGACCTACACAGGTTATACAGTGGGGAGAAAAAGTATTTAGGCAGCCACCAATGTGCAAGTTCTCCCACTTAAAAAGATGAGAGGCCTGTAATTGACATCATAGGTCGACCTCAACTACCCTGTTTCCCCGAAAATAAGACATTGTCTTATATTAATTTTTGCTCCTAAAGACGAGCCAAGACTTATTTTTAGGGGATGTCTTATTCCTCCATGAACAAGAATTCACATTTATTGTTGAACAAAACATCAACATGTATTAATATACTGTAGTGATTTCATCACAAACATCAGCATAAGCAGCCAAACTCTGAATTGCATAAAACAATATGCACTACGTCTTATTTTCGGGGAAACAGGGTATGAGAGAGAAAATGAGAAAACAAATCCAGAAAATCACATTGTCTGATTTAGAAAGAATTTATTTGCAAATTAGGGTGGAAAATACATATTTGGTCTCCTACAAACAAGCAAAATTTCTGGCACTCACAGACCTGTAACCTCTTTAAGAGGCTCCTTTGTCCTTCACTCATTACCTGTAGTAATGGCGCCTGTTTGAACTTGTTATCAGTATAAAAGAAATCTGTCCACAACCTCAACAGTCACACTCTAAACAGACCAAAAAGCTGTCGAAGGACACCAGAAACAAAATTGTAGCTCTGTACCAGGCTGGGAAGACTGAATCTGCAATAGGCAAGCAGCTTGGTGTGAAGAAATCAACTGTGGGAACAATAATTAGAAAAAGGAAGACGTACAAGACCACTGATAATCTCCCTCCATCTGGGGCTCCACGCTAGATCTCACCCCATGGGGTCAAAATGATCACAAGGATGGTGAGCAAAAATCCCAGAACCAATGGGGGGACCTAGTGAAACACTACACTGCCAGGGACTCAGATCCTGCAGTGCCAGATGTGTCCCCCTGCTTAAGCCTGTACATGTCCGGGCCCGTCTGAAGTTTGCTAGAGAGTATTTTGATGATCCAGAAGAGTATTGGGAGAATGTCATATGGTCAGATGAAACTAAAGTAAAACTGTGTGGTAGAAACACAGCTCATCATGTTTGGAGGAGAGAGAAGGCTGAGTTGCATCCAAAGAACACCATACCTACTGTGAAGCATAGGGGTGGAAACATCATGCGTTGGGGCTGTTACTCTACAAAGCGACCAAGATGTCTGATCCGTATACATGAAAGAATGAAGGGGGCCATGTATCGTGAGATTTTGAGTGCAAACCTCCTTCCATCACCAACGGCATTGAAGATGAAACGTGGCTGGGTCTTTCAGCATGACAATGATCCCAAGCACACAGCCAGAGCAATGAAGGAGTGGCTTTGAACGAAGCATTTCAAGGTCCTGGAGTGTCCCAGCCAGTCTCCAGATCTCAACCCCATAGAAAACCTTTGGAGGGAGTTGAAAGTCTGTGTTGCCCAGCAACAGCCTCTAAACATGACTGTTCTAGAGGAGATCTGCAGAAATTTGATAGAAATATATCAATTCAATAATACACTCTCCAGTAAGCCATGGATTACAGCTACTTCTCCAAGGGCCACAAGTGTCAGGGGAGCTGCACACCAAGTCTTATGTAGTACCGTAGTACTATATATGGTATTAGCATCCTATATGTAAGAGTATTATAGAACTGCAAAGAAACCCCTTATTATGATGAGATGACTCTGCTCAACTTGTCCTACTGTGTATTGCAAAGTTGATAAGTAGTGAACTTTGGATTTGGGTCAATGTTAAATTCAACCTAAATTTCAGAAATTTGATTTGGGTCAACTTGAATCACATTCTAGAGAAAATGTTAAAAAAAAATCACCCTAGCTGTAACCTAAACCCTAAGTTGGAGTCAGGATTAGGGTTCAACTAACCCTTTCACTAACTCCAACTCTACACCTTATGGTTATGATTAAAGTTAGGTTTAGAGAAAAAAAAAAATTGGATTTGCAACATCCAAATTTTATGATCTATTCAGCCGAATTACTGTCAAGCCAAACAGGGAAATAGTTGAGCAACACGACTGACAAGTCAGCTGCAGAAAAGAAGAAGCATTAGTGGCTGCTCTAATGTCAAATGTGAAAACTAAACATTTACAAAAAAATGGATGCAGTTGGTTGCATAAGAAGATAAAACAAAAAGATACAGATTTTCATTTGTTTAACTTAGATTTCAAAGCAGAGAGTCTGTATACCGTAAAGGGGTTTTGCCACAATCTCAGTTCATACCTCCTGTATCCTGCTCTTCAGCTCTGTGTGCTCAGAAGGGGGCGTGTGTGATTTGTTTGAATTGCAGATGATGTGACCCAGCAGGATGACATCACCAGGCCTTTCCTCTCTCTAGTCAAAGAAAGGTCTGTTTATGTAAAGCACTGTGAGTAGCCGAGAGGTAAGTTTTTGCCTCGGGGCACAAGGGTCCTAGGTTCAAATCCCTTTCTCTTTATCAATGCACAGACCTCATTGAGGTTTTCTTTTTTATTTATTTGCACTGTTTGAACACAGAGGACAGGAGTAGAGTGACAGCACCTGGGGTTTGAACACAAAGTAGCTGCCTGAGAGGAGAAGTGATGTCTGAGCATGTGCGACCAGAGCTCTCAGACCTGGTCGTATCCCTTGGAGACGAGCTGTAAATAATGGATCACTAAAGGAGCAGCTAAAACAAAAACGGTGCAGAATTTTAATAATAATGAATGGTGAAAATGTTAATTATTTCATTTGCAAGCTCCCACGTCAATTTTACTTCATGGCAAAACCCCTTTAAATCCCATTTATTATTTCTTCTTTGTCATTTTAGGGTATGCTCACACGTCGTGTTTGTTCGGCGTAATTCCGCACGTAATTGTGCTCTTTGAGATCTATGAGTACCTGCTGTTTTCCAGGGCACACAATACACGCCGGGAGAAAGAAGTGACATTTCACTTCTTTCCAGCGTGTAATTAAATGTCAGTGAGAGTGCTTCAGATGTATGTCCTGGCAATCCCGCACTTCTGAAGCAACTTGTGTATTGCAGGCGTATATTGGCACACACAGTACGCACCGCTATACGCCTGCAATACACCATGTGAACATACCCTTATAGTGAAGCAGGTTCTGCACTAAATGGCATAGCATAAATATTGCCCAATGGTACAGCTTAGCTTTTTAAATAAACACAGATGTGCCATAAAATCTATATAAATATATTCCTATTAAAGTATAATACGCTCTACTAGGTTTCAAAAGCATATGAATTTATTTGTTTCTTGTTCCCTGTAGGACCAAAGCAAACAAACATATGAATGCTTTGGGCATAAAACTGTAGAGCATAGATCTTCCATCCTATGCCACCTTCAATAAATTCTCGTCCTAACAAGACCAGATAAAGAGTTATTTATTATGTATTATTGATTCATTCCAGAGGAGGACACTATGGGAAAGATTGATGATTCTTCAGAGTTTGGAGGAGGAATTTATAACATATGAACAAGAAAACCAAATGAGATATCCATTGTGCCAAAATGAGCTGGAGAAAATATCACTGGCTATATGAGTTGACGGATATCAAGAAGATCAAGATTTAGTAACATGTTACGGTACACGGGCTATGGTTTACAACTAAAGAAGGGAATAGCTAATAAAACACAGTAGATCAGTCAGATCGGATAAGAAGTTTTATTTTAGATTACTGTTAGAACTTTCATTGTAAGTTTTGGCCACGTTAAAGGGAGGATCCACTTTAGACACCCTCAAACGGTCCAAGAGGATAAACTGATCCCACTATGCCTTGCAGTAGCGTCCACCAGCAATTGGCTGTGATCTTCACGGGACTTGTCAATTGGTGTTCCATTTCCCTGCTGCGCCACTATAGGAGAAAGGAAGCATTGCACATCTTGTATTAAAATCATGGAGCCAGCTATGGTATATAACGGACAGACAAGGTCCTCCAGAGCTAATTATGATCTCTGTAGCTGCTCTCTGGTCTCACTTATAAGAGGAAACCTCTGAAAGGAAATTGAAAATATGTTTTGTAATCCAGACAATCCCTTTAAATGGGTTTTGACACAAAGTAACACTTAGGTGTAAAGCTTGCAAATTAAATAATAAACATTTTCACCATTCTTCATTATTAAAAATTCTGTAGCATTTTTGTTTTAGCTGCTCGCTTAGTGATCCATAAGCTCATCTCCAGGGGATACGACCAGTGACAAGAGCTCCTCAGTCCTGGCCACACATGCTCAGACATCAGCTCTCCTCTCAGGCAGCTGCTGTCAGTCTCTTCCCTGCTTAGTAATCATACACACTCACTACTGAGCGAGGTTTCAACCCCAGGTGCTGTGATTCTACTCTAGTCCTCTGTACTCCTTAGTATTTAGTCAAACAGTCCAAACAAATTAAAAGAAAAAAAAGGAACCTCAATCAAGTATGTGCATTGAGATGAAAAAAAAAAAATCTATATGTGTGGCTCCTGCAGGGATTTTAACCTAGGACCCCTAGGTTGGAAGGTCGAAGCTTAAAGGGGTTGTGTCACTACATTGATTCATCTTACCCCAGTCCTGTTTTCTCGGTTTCATTTTTGAATTCAGGGGCATTTACTGGCTTCTACTGGCAACTGTTGGCCTGCAGTGATGATCTGCTGAGGACGCCAGGTCTGTAGCTATAGCAACCAGTGCTGACAGCCTATCAGGAGAGATCAAACAGGTCTGTAGCTATAGCGACATGAGGAGTTGATGCAGCCCATACAAGAGGGGATATCTAGGAATAGGTAGGATACCGTTAATGGACACATATTGCAAAGTGACTTGTTTTTTGCAAGATCTTTAACATACAAAGCCATCCTTGTAGTAAGACAACCCCTTTAAACCACTCAGCTACTTCGTAACTACTCACAGCACTTAAAGATACTTTTACATATAGATACCTTTGTTTGACCAGAGTGAACACACAGTGGGGAAAGGCATGGTGATGTCAGCCTGATGAGTCACATGATATGCAGTTCAAACAAATCACACATGCACCCTTTTGAGCATACTGAAAGCTGAAGCTGGATAAAGCAGTTATGAAATTACTTTGTGGCAAAACCCCTATAAGAAGGAATAACATTGAAAACAATCTTGTAATATATCATAGACACATATGGAAGAGTTTGCTTCAGAGTCTGCTTCAGAGATACCATTTCAAGACTCGGGCGCAGATTCTGTAAAAAATAGTGCAGCATGCAGTGCCATTTTCTCCATTAAAGTGTCATCCACCATGATGGAAAACCCAATAGACCCAATTGTAGTCAATGGAGTCCATCAGGCGTTATTGGAACCTCCTCTGCAGTGGAGGTTCCAAAATGAGCCTCCAATGAAGATGAGAACCAGGCTTTAACTCTTTCCCTGATTTCTAGAATGAAAGGTTCTTATGGTGTATTTTAAACCTCCTTTGCACTGCTCAAAATAGTTTTACATAAAATTCTTATTAAAGTGCCATGTCATAAATAAGTTAGATTTTGGTAGCCAGTGGGGACATGAGGAGAGATACAAAACCTCACGAATAGTGTTGCGCTTTGGATTCAGGACAAACTCAAATTCAACCTGTTCTTAAACTCTTTGGTGTGGGTGAACTCAATAGATTTTCGGTGAATATCGTAATCCTAACCTCAACTTCTAACCTTAAGGGGCTTTACAGGATTCATTTACCAGTCTGGCAACGTGAAACTCCCATTGCAGGCTTACTTCAGGTCCAACGTTGCGTCCTACATCATTTCTGGTTACTTCTACATAGGTGAGATGTTATGGTAACCTGAGATGACGGTGGACATTGTGTCCAATGTTCATTCCTGTTCCTTCAGCATAGACGCAATGTTATTGTAATTGGAAGTGATGTTGGACGTAACATCTGACGTCACTAGAAGTTAGGCTGCAACATGAAAAATGTAACCCTATAAAACCACTTAAACAGCAGGAATATGTGATAGGCTAGAGTTATAGTCAGAAATCTGCAAGCTTCAGAGCTGAAATCTCACAGCATTAATCACTGGTCTGCACAGAACTACTGCATTATAGGAGGACAGCTAAACTCTTAGGGAAGTATCTGAAAACAGCAACCAAGCAAAACTTTTGAGTTCCAGGTGCCCTGATCTTGGATTTTTTTCACTCTGACACGAACACTAAAGCTAGCTATAATCTTGATCATAACCATAATTCTAAGCCTAAACTGGGGTCAGGGTAAGGTTTTTTTTTTTTATAATTTTGTTTGAATGGGTTAACTTACCCCTTTCTCAGTGCTTATGTTCCAGCAGGGCTGTTGGTTTGACATAAATTTTGGCCTCACTACTGCCTGGCGTCACTTTTTGTCTAATGCCACAGAAAAATGGACGCATAGCCATACTCACAACACAATGGCAGGACAAAAAACCATTCCCAGTACGAGACAATAAAAGTCCCAGTGCTACATGGAAAAAGTTACACAGGTGCAGAATACTAATGAACTATTGATCACATCCCTGCTATTCATGAAGGGGGGAGGGGGCAATTTATTAGTCAAAAACTGCACCTGAGATAAGAACCAGTTTACACCAGTGTGGACAGTACCATACAGGGGAGACTTTTTGTCCTGCCATTATGCTGTGAGTATGGCTGCTATTCATGAGGGGGAACAATTGATTAGTCAAAAACTGCACATGAGATAAGAACCAGTTTACACCAGTGTGGACAGTACCATACAGGGAAGACTTCTTGTCCTGCCATTGTGCTGTGAGTATGGCTGTGTGTCTGTGTTTTTACAAGGTCACATAGGTTTCCCTGGTGTGGCTTTGGATTGGAAGTGACTTCAAAAGAAAATGATGTCAGATACAAGTGACGTCAGATGGAAGCATCCTTAGAGGGACAGAACTGCCGGTCTAGAAGGGAATAGGTAAAATAATCCATTAAAAAAAACAGTAAACTAAAAAAAACCTAACCCAAAAACCTAATTTAGGGTTCAGGTAATGGTAGATATTTTTTTTGGGCAAATATCAAGCACTAAGATTCAGGTGGAATTTGACCTGAATCTGAATTGCAACTCTAAATAGAATAATCTTTTCCGTGCAGCCAAAAGACGTTTCTACATCTTGAAGGAGGAAAGCTTTCAACGACAAGTTATTGCCTAAAATGCAAATGCCTTCACGTTATGTAAAACTTTCCAGCGACAAAGTTTACAAATCTGTAAAACACATTAACTTCAAATGGATGATCTCTTGCATCAACATTTACAAGTGGAAGGAAATTGCGGAAATAACATATCAAGCATATGTCACATTTGTCCTTGTGGAGATGCTACACTTACTGTAGTGTTGTAACAGTTATGCGGTGTTTAAATTGCAGTTATAAAGGATTTTACTTGTATCTGTGCAAATAACAACTTTTGCCATATCGCTTATCACACTTCTACATTTCAGCCCATTAAGCTAAAAGTGACTCGTTTTATGTTCTCATTTACATGGCCACATGCAGCAAGAAAACTCATCTGCTCTCAGTTTAAACAACCCAGGAAGGAGCTTAAATGTTGCACACAGTCTGGGTGAACGGCTTTCTGTATGAGATTGCCATTGCTGCACAGTGAGCTCGCATGGAAGATGTGAGCAGGTGTCATTTTTAGCAGTGGAATTGCCTTGGCATTTAGTGATACTGGTATCAGCGGCGTACATAGAAATCATAGGGCTCCATCACAAAACTCAGAAGAGACCCACTATCCTCAGAGGTGTGTACAAAGCAGGGGCACAATGAACTAGAACAGCAGTATAGATAAAAAATAATTAAAGGTATACAGTGGGGAAAAAAGTATTGAGTCAATTCTCCCACTTAAAAAGATGAAAGGCCTGTAATTGACATCATAGGTCGACCTCAACTATGAGAGACAAAATGAGAAAACAAATCCAGAAAATCACGTTGTCTGATTTGGAAATAATTTATTTGCACATGATGGTGGAAAATAAGTATTTGGTCAATAACAAAAGTTCATCTCAATACTTTGTTATATAACCTTTGTTGGCAATGACAGAGGTCAAACGTTTTCTGTAAGTCTTCACAAGGTTGGCACACACTGTTGCTGGTATCTTGGCCCATTCCTCCATGCAGATCTCCTCTAGAGCAGTGATGTTTTGGGGCTGTCGCTGGGCTTTCACGGATTTCAACTCACTCCAAAGGTTTTCTATGGAGTTGAGATCTGGAGACTGGCTAGGCCACTCCAGGACCTTAAAATGCATCTTTGCTGTGCCGGTGTGCTTGGGATCATTGTCATGCTGAAAAGCCCTGCCAAGTTTAGTCTTCAATGCCCTTGCGCATGGAATGAGGTTTAACTCAAAATCTCATGATACATTCAATCTTACATGACACAGATCAGTCGTCCTGGTCCCTTTGCAGAGAAACAGCGCCAAAGCATGATGTTGCCACTACTTTGCTTCACAGTAGGTATGGTGTTCTTTGGATGCAACTCAGCATTCTATCTCCTCCAAACACAACGAATTGTGTTTCTACCAAACAGTTCTACTTTGTTTTCATCTGACCATATGACACTCTCCCATTACTCTTCTGGATCATCCAAATGCTCGCTAGCAAACTTCAGACGGGCATGGACATGAACTGGCTGAGGCAGAGGGACACGTCTGGCACTGTAGGATCTGAGTCCCTGGCGGCGTAGTGTGTTACGGATGGTGGACTTTGTTACATTGTTCCCAGCTCTCTGCAGGTCGTTCACTAGGTCCCCCCTGTGGTTCTGGGATTTTTGCTCACCACTCTTGTGATCATTTTGATCCCATGGGGTGAGATCTTGCGTGGAGCCCCAGATCGAGGGAGATTATTAGTGGTCTTGTATGTCTTCCATTTTCTAATTATTGCTTCCACAGTTGATTTCTTCACACCAAGCTGCTTGCCTATTGCAGATTCAGTCTTCCCAGCCTGGTGCAGGGCTACATTTTGTTTCTGGTGTCCTTCGACAGCTCTTTGGTCTTCACCATAGTGGAGTTTGGAGTGTGACTGTTTGAGGTCATGGGCAGCTGTATTTTATACTGATAACAAGTTCTCATTTTGTCTCTCATAGTTGAGGTCGACCTATGATGTCAATTACAGGCCTCTCTCATCTTTTTAAGTGGAAGAACTTGCACAATTGGTGGCTGACTAAATACTTTCTTTCCCCACTATAAATAATACCACCACATATCAGGGAACCCACATAGCACCGCTGGAGAGCAGAGAAGCAGCAATTACTTGTTCCATACAAAAAAGAACAACGTTCTTGTATCTGAGTTGGGCCCCGTCAACCTCCAGGCCACATGACAGTCACTATGGCTGCTATGACTATAGTTTCTTTCTTGGTGAAAAGTACTACACCAACTTCAATGGCTAATATGATTTTTTTTTAAGATTTAACCTCTTAACGCCGAGGCCTATTCTTTTTTTTCACATTTGTTTTTCCCTCCTCGCCTTCCCAGAGCCATAACTTTTTAATTTTTTCATCTACATAGACATATGAGGGCTTTTATGTTGCGGGATAAGATATACTTTCTAATGGTGTTATTCATATTGGGAAACCGCAAAAAATATTCTAAGTGGGGCAAAATGAGAAAAAAAAAGTACTTGTGCCAAGTTTGCGGGATTTTTGTTTTTACGACGTTCAATCTTTGGTAAAAATGATGTGTTCTCTGTATTCTACAGGTTGATATGAATCTGGCAATACCAAACATGTATGGTTTCCGTTATGTTTTGGTACCATAAAAAAATTACAAACATTTTCTTTTTGAGATTTGTACCACGGCGCCATTTTCTGTGGCCGATAACTTTTTTGTACTTCTTCCTACGGTATTGAGTGAGGGGAATTTTTTGCAGGTTGAAGTGTACTTTATATTGTTACCAGTTTGGAATACATGTGAGTTTTTTTACTCAAATTATTCCAATTTTTAGGGGACGAGAAATGACCAAAAAACCCGCAATTTTGGCGTTTGGATTTTTTTTCTTCTACAGTGTTCAGAGTACGGGATAAATGATGTCATATTTTAATAGATCGTACTGTTTCAGACACGGTGATACTAAATATGTGTAACTTTTTTCTTATTTTATTTTTCTTATTTATAAAATGGCGAAAAGGGGGGTGATTTGAACTTTTAATTTTTTTGACTATTAAATTTTCTTTTTCTTTAACTTTGAGCTAGCAGCAAACACCCGGCGGCTATGTAGTGGGATTGCAGTGCGATCCCGCTACAAAGCCCCATACCTGCATCAGGACGTACTCAAACGTCAGATGTCGGTAAGGGGTTAAAATGCATGGCTGAAAAATGTAATTATACAATCCTCAACACTGGAATGGCAAACCCAAGAAGGAAAAGTCTTGAAGTAAAGGATATCACAGGATGGACAGGTTAATGATATGCAAATGGTGAAAACATGGAAAAAATATTAATCTAATTGAGATTTATTCATTATAGAGTATAAGCTCCACACTCAAAAATCCCTGCACTTACAAATCTTGGCTGCTACCATTGTGGTTGTCAATGGCTGTCTAAGGAATGTTCTGCCTCCCTGAAAGCACTTGGGCAACTCATGAGGATCAGCAGTTGGCAGCTCCTTTAAGGTATGTTTACACGGCGTAAACAATTGACCTGTCACTGCTCTCCCCGGGCATTTGATATGATCGCATTTTACGCCCGTGGAGACGACGCGTAATTCATAGCTCTCTATGAGAGCCATGAATTACAATAATTCCAGTGTGCAATACGTGGCGAAATGTGCACGCAAATACACGGCAAAATAAGCTGTGTGAACATACCCTTACAATTTCGGACTAAGGGTACGTCCACACGCCATGGTTTCTTGGTGGGATTTTCAGACGTTATGTAAAATGCCGGTCGGATTCTGTTTAAGAATCTGGGCAGGATTTTAGCTTCTTTCGCATGGTTTTTGGGGGACAGTTCTGTCTGTGGTTTGCGGATTCACCTTTCTCCCATAACCATTGAATTGCACACCTTCTGCCTGAAAACCAGGTGGAAGATTTTTCAAGTTTTTTGGAACATCGGCGGCTGAAAAACCATCCGACTGAAAGTCTGTTCAGTGAAGACTACTGAATGGATTTTCCATTAAAGTCTATGGGGATGGTTGCTTGTCGGTTTTCAGACGGTTTCCAAATCCGCAAACCAAGAAACCCTGCCGTGTGGACGTGACCAGACAATAGCCCCTCATTTGGGAGCTCTGTTTATTAGCCACATCCATGTCCTTTACAGATGATCCAATCATTTTGGTCCATCAGAGGTAATACTTCCTTTCTCCTATAGGGGCTGAACGCTCAATGATCACAACTATCTCCCGGTTTTAGGTTTTTCCGGGCTGGCTGCTTTTTAAACTAGGACAACCAGATAATTTGCCTGTGTGCATCAGCAGGATTTTTTTCTCTTGAAGGAGGCTCTTTATACAGGTTAATCATAGGCTTGACTTCAGAATGTCTGACTATTGCCACCACCCCCATTAACCCATTAAGGACCACAATACATCTTTTGGGAAAACATGAGCTGGCATCAGCGTCCTCTGCTGGATGAGGTAGGGGTTCAGCAGTCTGATGACAGCCAGGACCCTGCTCTAATGGCGAAGTGTAAACCTACCTCAGATTTAACCTGTTTAACCCCTTAGAAGCCACAGAGAATAGTGACCATGGCATCTAAGTGGTTTAAGAGGGAGATAGTTCCTTCTCTCATCCTGTTGGCACCCCCTGTGATGTGTTCCCGCAGAGCTGATGGGTTTACATGGTAGCCGGAGACCTATTGATGGATCCTGGGTTCTGCCTTCTGTGTATGCATTTTAGGCCCAGAAAGATATAGGGTCCAGTAAGATGCCTGGTAATGTTATACTGACAGGTATCATATAATGCACTATATAAGTAATGCAGTGTATTATTTCAGCAACCAAGTAACTGCATACTGAAGTTCCCTAGTGCGATAGGGAATGATAAAAAAAAGTTTAAGAAAGACATAAAAAATTATCCCAAGCAAGAAAAAAAGAGAAATCCTAATTTCTTCTTAACAATATTCCCATTTATATAAAAAGTAAGTAACGACCGATAACAACCCAAACTATAAAAGTATGACACGGTTAACAGCATAAAAAAAAACTAAACAAAAACAATGCCAAAATTGTAATTTTTTCATATTCAAAGAAGTAATTTTATTAATAAATGCAATCAGCAGTACAAGAGAAAATAGAAATAATGCAACAGTCCTTTCTGTAATTCACATCTAGTAGAATAGACATAGAAATTTCTATTAACTTTTTTAAATGGCTTAATATAACCTCATGAAATAACACAATGCTCCTGGATTGGTAACCTAAAAGCAAAAAGTTATATAAAAAATGTACTATTATTGTGATAGTGGTCTACAGATTAGCAATAAGATTAGTCAGAACTGAAACATATCATCAGATCCAAACTTACATTAAAACAGAAAAATAAAAACAACTAAGTGCTGCCAATTATGCACATCCCGCATAGGACCCCCAGGCCCAACAACTTCATTCTATATCTAGTCAGAGGAAATATCCCAAAAGATATAAAGAAGGTCTTATATGAGGTTGGAGTATTCAGGGGAAGATGTGAAGGAGACCCAATCCCTCCATGTCCTATTGTGCTTGTCGAGGAGGTGAGAATTATCTGCTCTGAGTTCCTCCATTCTCTGTAGATGGAAAATCTCCCTAAACCAGAATGAGATCGATGGAGTTATGGTGGATCTCCAAAGTCTTGGGATCAGAATCCTTGCTGCTACTAAAAGAAAGAGCATGAGACTTCCCTTTAGGCATAGGTTGCTTTGCGGAACATAAAAAGAAGGAGCACAGAGGGATCATTCTGCAAGGTTATTCCCGTGATTAAATTTAATTATGTCAATCACTCTGGTCCAGAAAGACTGGATCTCCATACACCCCCACGAGATATGGGTCATTGATCCCTGTGTTTCCCCACATCTCCAGCAACATGATGGGACTGAGGGATATAGTTTATTAAGGAGGGTTGGTACCCTATACCATCTAGACAGAACTTTGAAATTTGTTTCTTGGATTCGGCAAGATACCGATTGCCCTATATGTTAAAATATCATGCTTTCTCCCATTCGTCATCAGTAAATGACGTTTAGTTCTGTCTCCCATCGATTTTGATAAGTGGGTTTGTATGGGGTTAAGGTAGTATTATCATGTTTATATCTGAGAGATGAGATTGGCTGGAGGTTTCTTAAGAGCACATAGTGATTCAAATTCTGTTAAATCCCTATGTAAATCTAGTTTCTTTTTATTAACAGTGTAAAAATGTCTGATTTGCATATACTGTAACCACGTGTTGGGTGTTCTCTTCTTGAAAGGTATTAGTGTTTCATAAGCTTTAAAGGAGGTGGTGTCCAGAAAGTCGTGTAACGTGAGTTCGATCTTTTGAGTCTTTTTGATATAGCAAGGTAGGAATAGATATTGATAGGGCTGTATTCCCTTTTATCGGGATAAGAGGCCCGTCTGGGAAGAATAGCCTATATTTTGGACCATACACTCTGAGAACAGAAGATGTGATTCTGGAAACAAGAGGTACATTCGTGGTTTTAATTCTGTTCCTATCAGAGTATAGTGTCCATGGTATAGCTGATAATGGGGAGCCGATTATTGCCTCTTCCATCTGAACCCAACATTTTGTTGTCGTATGGTGGAACCAGTCTATCACTCTGGTGGCGGCCGCCGCTACATAGTATGTTTGATGTCCGGCAAAGCCAACCCACCCTTTAATTTTGGATCGAATCAAAATGTCTCTTGCAATTCTTGGCTTCTTTCCAGCCCATATGAAGTGCGTAAGATGTTTATTGATACCCTGGAAGAAGGTCTTAGGAAGCTTAAGTGGGATAGTCTGGAAAAGGTATAACAGACGAGGTAAGATATTCATCTTTATGATGTTCACCCTCCCCACCCGAGAAATCCTTTTTATCCCATCTGCTAAGGTCAGCTTTTATAGAAGTTAATAGGGGAGCATAGTTGAGGTCGTATACAAGATGTTGATGTAGCGGGATTTGTATCCCTAGGTAAGTAAATGATTGCTTAGCCCACTTAAAAGGGAAGTTACGTTTTATTGAGTCCACTACCGAGACTGGGAGGTTAATGTTTAATGCAATACTTTTAGAAAAATTCACTTTGAAATTACTAAGTTGGCCAAATTCCTTTAGGATATTCATTAGAACCGGAGATGATGTAATCGGATTGGCAATGTATAAAAGGAGGTCATCTTCGAATGCAGAGCATTTGTATTGCTGACCCTTTATTTGGATACCTCTCACATCTCCTGTGTTTCTGATGGACTGCATCAGATGTTCCATAATAATGACATATAGAATAAGTGATAGCGGACATCCCTGCCTGGTTCCGTTGCGGATCTGAAACGGTCTGGAAAGGGACCCATTTATTCTTATCTGGGCGCAAGGGGCATGATATAGGGCAAGGATTCTGTGCATCATAACTGGACCCACACCAATGTTTGACAGAGCAGACTGCAAAAATCGCCAGTCTACTCTGTCGAACGCTTTCTCCGCATCCAGCGATAGGATCATGCATGGTGTGTTTTGATGAGAAGCGTGATTTATGATAGAAAAAGTTTTTAGGGTATTGTCCCTAGCTTCCCTTGATGGGACGAATCCCACCTGATCAAAATGTATTAGTTTCCCTAAAATTGAATTGAGTCTCAGTGCTATCATTTTAGCAAATAATTTAGTATCGGTATTTAAAAGCGATATAGGTCTATAGCTAGGGCATAGCATTGGGTCTTTACCTGGCTTGGGGATTACAGTGATATGTGCTTGTAAAAAGGAAGGCGGGAAAAGTTGAGATTGGGAAATTGAGTTAAATGAGTCTAACAATGGGTTCGCTAGTAGTTCCTTAAATGTTTTGAAAAATATTGCAGTATACCCATCAGGGCCTGGACTCTTGCCTGCAGGTAGGGAAGAAATGGCTGTTTGTAATTCATCTGGTGAAAATGGTGACTCTAATTGAGACAGTTTTTCTGGAGAGACCTTCGGCAGTGAAGATTTCTTCAAAAATCCCTCAGAGAATCTGAAGAGTGGTTACACCTAGGGAGTTTGTACAGCCCCTGATAGTAAGAATGGAATTGTTCCAAAATCTGTGGGGTGGTGTGTACAATAGGACCAGTTGGTGATTTAATAGAGGAGATAAATAACGAGGCTCTTTTTTCACGGAGCGCACGTGCTAACATTCTGCTAGGCTTATTGCTCCACATATAATAAGAATGTGCGCATATCTGTTTGAAGCGAGCAGATTTTTTGTCAAGAAGCTGTTTAATTTCATGTCTGACCTGCGTGATTTCACGCAGTTCATGTTCTGCAAGTGAGGTTTTATGAGCTGTCTCCAATAAAGACAGTTTGAGTAAGAGCATCTGCAGTTTGGCTGCTGCTTCTTTTTTTGAGCCTCGACCCCATGTTTTATTAAAACTCGCGCACCACACACTTCAGAGCGTCCCATTTAATCTGTGGTGTAGAGGGATCTGTGTCATGTATTTGTGTGAAATTATGAATTGTTTGGGTAATTTCCTGCACGCACAGGGCATCTTTAAGGAGCGATTCATTAAGCTTCCATGTAAATTGTTTGCTGCTACTTATGGAAAGTAGGACTCCGCAATGTACTGGAGCATGATCAGACAACAATATATTACCTATAGAAGTTTTTTGGAGAGATGACAGAAGGATATGCTGTACAAATATGTAGTCTATGCGACTGTAAGACTTATGTGGGTTTGAATAGAAGGTATAATCCCTCATGTTAGCGTGGCTGACCCTCCAAGTATCAATTAGCTGCATACTATATAATAATTTTTTTATGTTGTTAAGTTTGTTCCATAATGTAGTGGACGTGCCAGATGAGGTGTCAACCTCAGGTTAAAGGGCTAAATTGAAGTCCCCACACAATATTATTTTACCTTGTGCATAATTATTTAATTCATCCATCCAGCATCTTACTAAAGAAAGTGATTGCCCTTGGTTTGGGGCATATATGTTTGCAATAGTATAGATGCTGTTCTCAATTTCACAATGGGCATCGACATACCGTGCGTTGTTGTCTGTTTTGACCTCTAGTACTTTGCATGGGAGATTTTTATGTATGAATATTGCCACCCCCTTTGTTTTGTGAGTGAGGTTACTGCTCTGACACCACGTAGGGAAGTATTTATTTTTGAAAGATGAGAGATGCCCAGAAATAAGGTGGGTTTCCTGAACACATAATATGTGAACCTTCTGCTTGTGCATGTTGTAAAGAATTTGGGATCGTTTCTCTGGGACGTTGAATCCCTTAACATTAAGGGATACTATGTGTAGACTAGTCATTAGAAAAAAAAAAGTGTTAAATGTGTTGTTGTCACCACCAGAGGTCCCCGCAAATCGCACAAAAAGCAGCACAAATTACAACATATAGAAACATAGCTGAACTTTAACTCAAAAGAAAAGCCTAACAGCAAATGGTAAGGCAAAGAAAAATTAGCAAACCGTGCAGCAATCATAGCTGCGCAAAGCGAGCATGCAATGCTCGACATATTCCTATGGGGGGAAATATCTACCTGAGGAAGAGAAAAAAAAAAAGTTGTCTGAACTTTGGTATACAGAGTAAATTCAATACACCAAATTTCAAACTTCAGTTAAGGGAGGGCAGACAGACTTCAAACTCCATGGGGCCATTTCTAATTCAATCTATAACTGTTATCTCAAGTGATGATGACCTACAAAGTGAACAAACAGTAAGATATAATTTGTAGGGTCCTTCATATTAGTTATGTGTTATGACACCTAGGAAAAAGCAATATAAAACATTCTTAGTTAAGACACTCTCACGGCGTATTGTAATGCAATCCTCTTCTAACTGTGGCATCCACTCTTTCAAGCTGGACTACAGTCTTGGGTCGTGTATGTGGTCTTTGTTCTTTTGTAGAAGAAGAGATCGAAGATCCAATAGGGTATGTAGTGCTTATCTGCCACTGCTGGTTTAAAGTTTGCTGTGAAAGAGTGTCCCAGTCTGGCAAGGTCACTGGAGGTAGTTTTAAGGCAGAAAGGAAATTTGGTAAGTCCCTTGGTTATTTGAAGGAGACTGTCCCAGCATCTGTGTGGACATACAGGGCAAATGGGTAACCCCAACGGTATGTAATTTGGTTTGCCTGTAAGAGCGATAGCAGTGGTCTGGTTGCAGCTCTTAGTTGTAAAGTCCGTCTAGATAGATCAGGAAATAGTGAGATCTTGGCTCCTTCAAAAAAGATAGCAGGGATGGTTCGAGCCTTTTTCATAATTTCTTCTTTTACCGAGAAATAGTGAATACGGCAAATCACATCACGTGGTCTGGCTGGGTCTTGGCTTTGAGGGCGCAGCGCTCGGTGTGCCCTATCTATTTCGATATATGAATCCTCACTTTTCTCAAGTATAGAATTGAACAACATTGTTAGTGATTGTTCTAATGCTTGTGTCTTTATTGTTTCTGGAAGTCCTCTCACTCTTACATTGTTCCTTCTATTGCGATTTTCTATATCATCTAAGTGATCAGTAAGCTGTTGTTGGGTTGGTTTGCAATAGAGGATTGCAGGTCAGTGATGGTACGCTGCACGGACGTCTGGAATGATTCAAGTTTGTGAACTTTATCCTGCAAGGCTGAGACATCAGACTGAACCCTTGTGAGATCCTGCTTCCAGGCACTTTTTAAGTCATGTGCCAGTGCTGACAGATCACTCTTTGTTGGTAACAAGAAGAGCAGCGCCTGCAATTCAGGGTGATCTCTTAATGCGAGCAAAGCTTTGTCCCTGGATATGTTAGGTGAAGCAGATTCAGAATTTCCTTCATAATTAGGAATAAACTTATCAGCAGGGTTATCCCTTTGGGATGATGCAGATTCAGGCTGGGAATCCTGGTTTAGCCAGTATGTGTCAGCCATTGGCAGTTCAGGGGTTAATGCCTCTGATAGTTGTATAGACAAGGGATTTGGGCTGGCAAACAGACTCTAACAAAGGGTCCATTACAGATCCCCTAAATGATGCCAGTGAGAGCTTGTGAAGGTCTTAGGAGTGCAGCATGGCAGGGGGTGTGATTAATGTAGCATTTTGTATGGCACCTTTACTGATTGTATCCTGTAAAACAGGTCTCTTTTGGTCTGCAGCACTACTCCCAGCCTCCTCATTTCTCCTGCTGCTTTTCTCAGGCATACTCTTACCTCTATCAGAGGATGAAGTTGTAGACAGCCTGCCTGTCTGTACCTTGTGCTGCTGTAATGGTGTCTCTTCCTGTGGAGATCTTCCTGCACTCAGTACACTATCTCCTCTCTGCTGCATGCCAGTGGTGTCAGGGGGCTCAGGAGAGGTATCTGCTGTCTGCTGCACGTCCGTCTGCCTCTTCTGCCTACTCTTTTGGGGAGAGGCTGTGAGACCTGCAGGTTCTGTGCTCCGACTGCCAGGAATCAGGCTGCGGCCTGGGTAAGATGGCACCCGTTCTGGGGAGCTTGCTCCTGAGGCTGACTGCAGATCCTCCAGAGGGGAAAAGAAGTTGGAGATAGAGATCTCTGCTGCCGAGGCATTCATAGACCTTCTTAGGTGTCTTTTCTGGTGTTTAGGACCCATAATAAGATGTAGGCACCTTGGTTTTGAACGGCCCGGCTGGAGCTCTCACTAGCAGTGTCTGTCCTCTATCATGGCAGGCCACGCCCCCAAAATTGTAATTTTTTTAAAAAATTTTCTTCCAAAAAAAATAGAAAGGGATCAAAAAGTCTTATGTATCCAAAAATGGAAGCAGTAAGAACTAAAAGTTATACCACATAAAACAAGTCTTCACACAGATTTGTCAACAAACATTTTTTAAAAAATTACAACAATAATGAAACTATAAACAAAATGCAAAAAATTGCCGGGTTCTTTAATGGGGTTTTTGCACTAGTTTGTTTCAAAGCAATTTTACACTCACTATTTCTCCTCTCCTGTGGGTGGTCCTATAGCAGTGATTCGCATATCTAGCCTCTCTGTAAGTAGCTGAGCTGAGACACCGACAAGTGCAGGAGATGTACGCTTCAGTAAACTAAAGCTACACATGCTGTGAGGACTGAGAACAGTTGCTTATCTTCAATCTTGCTAGAGATATTTAGTTTGCTCTGGGGCTCACTTTGTCCCAGGGGCATTTTTCCATTGGGCACACTAGGCAGTTGCCCAGAGACCCTAGGTGGTATATGTATGTCCCAGAAATTTAACTGTTTGTGCATTTTTAGGATGTGCAAACAGTTAAAAAACAGGATGTAGAAGGGAGCCAAAGGCTCCCTGCTCTGCCAATTAGTCTTGTAGGCTACAGGCTGGCGGTGCCCAGATATAAGTGGTGTGATAATGAGTGTGCTTGGGTTGGCTAGAGACATGGCCTAGTATGAGGGCCCACTGCAGTGTTATGCCTGGGGCCCCATAATGCTATTAAGGGATAGGGTGACATAACTCCCTGCTCTCTGCTCTCTCCTCTTATCAGATAATAGAGTTACGGTCAAGTAAACATAGAAACCTATGTGCAAAATCTATTGACCAATATGTTTATAAAATGTCTTTGATTACCTTTTGCAGAGGAAAGTCCTGCCTCTGCCTGCGGCCAAGTAAGTTCTTCGTCCACAGGACAATTGTATAAGGAGAACGCCAGGAAGACCTGGTGAGCAGACCATGCATTTGTTTTTCAGTTACATGCCCCATCATGTTTGTAGTGAGGAGACCCCTTTAAGGGGTTACAAGCACCCATTTCTCCAACCTCGCACCTCATCCACATTAAAATGCAGCGTGATTAAATGGCCACAGCCTCCTCTTTATTACATACAAACTATTTATACAATATTAAATATGACACCACCAGGGCTTACATATCAGCTCACTGAAGAAAGAAACTTTTGAAAAATACATGACCCAGAGGCAGTGCCGACTTGTGGCATCCAGATACAAGAACACACCCATCCACCCTGCCCCTCCCACCTACTCCTTCGGATACCCCCAATATAAACATGACAATTGCTTTGGATTAAATGGCCACAGCAGCCATTTTATTAACAAAAATACAAAACAGTAATAAATAACCTCTTATTCTCAAAAACATTCCAAAGACAACACGCCCCCAACAACATTCGACCCATAAAGTACACCAAACATCCCACACCATTGGAGCTGTAGGTTCATGAAGCCACCCACACGGTCTGGCGACCCATCCTGCTTTGTAATTACCCTCAGCTGTCACCCCCAGCTCGAGGGCACCAAGCGGCCACCCCGGCAGCCGCTACATCACCTGGCTCTCAGGACACCCCTCTTGAAAGAGCCCCACCGTCGCCAGACCAACCACATGTTCCATCATGTGATTAGGGAGCCATAGAGAGTTATGACTCCCACCACCATCTCCTAGCTTCAAGGACCCCAACTGCCCACCGGCCCACTGCAAACCCATACAAACCAAGAGAAGGAAGGGTGGGAGTTCTGTGGCCTGGGCGTGTCTGCTTCCAGCATATGTGGCATCGGCTTAAGAAGCTGACCCCCGGTACTCCGCTCCGATCGAGAATGACGCGGCACACCGGGTCATGCGGGGGAGAGGGGGGGCGCCTCTCCCTACACACGCTCTGTTCCCCATGGTTGTCTTCTGCTGACCACTTGGCCCTTTTATATTAGTGGCCACAACTGTCTCGGAGCCAGAAATAAGCAACAGTAAAAAAGTTTGTAATAAATCCTGGAGAAAGCCTGTGTGCACTGAAAATCTTCATGATGTAGAATGGACAGTTGTGGCAGCAAAACCTACAGCGAGAGCTATAGACGTATACAGCAGCCGTGAATATAGCGGAGCTGCTCACCATACGGAGAGACGACACGACTGCTGCCACTGACAGCGATTGTAAAGAATCCCCAGACTGAAGGGAGAAGTCTATTTCATTCCAGTGGCAGCAACATCATTTGTTACCTAAATTAGATGTATTTCATGGCCGGCTGCCACTTACTCCGGTGCTATATCCATGTACTGAGACAGAATCTGCAAGTGGTGAAAAAGTTTGAAATGACATGTGAACTCTAAGGGTATGTTACACGATTATAGCGGCGAACCCAATATGCCGGGTGATTTGGGATCCGCGCTGATCCACAGCACAGGGGGCAGCCCTCCGGCCCCATTGATATGCATTGTCAGCAGCACGTAATCGCCACAAATAATTGACTTGTCACTTATCTTCCCCTTGTGTACAATCTAGCGTAATGTACGACCAGGGAGGGAGCGTAATCCATAGTTCTCTATAAGAGCTATGGATTACCATAATTATGCGCAAATACGCAGCGAAATTACGTCGTGTGACCATACTCTTACTATAATGGTCCCTGTTATCAGAATAGGTGGGATGAAGATGGGGGAACTAATGCTAATAATGGTACTGACCTGCTGTATGATGAATTATAGCTTCCTGGAGTACCACAACAGCAAAGAGATAGATAGATAGATAGATAGATAGATAGATAGATAGATATGAAAATAGATACTGTATATAGATGGATGAATATGAGATAGATCAATAAAGACAGGTGTGATGATTAGTGTTGAGCGTATTTGCATTGCTATCGAGATCGATCGATAGTCGATAGTCGATCCGCTACGAGTAAGGTTTTCGATAGTGAGCCTCGATAATGAGCGATTAGCCCCATTAAAGTCTATGGAGAGCAACAACAACTTCATTAATTACACCCAAACAAGCCTGGAAAGCTGAAATTAACATCCAAACATTCAAATTGATACGTCCACATCTTAGGCAACACACTTTGGTATAAAAACACAAGAAAAAAAGTCACATGACCATTTCCCTATCCACTGTCTTGTACCACAGCCTGACCCTTAAACCTGCATCACCCACCACATTAAAAAAGTGACAAAGGCAGTATGATTGAACATCATGTTACTTGAACTGGACATTGAAAATATCCCGGACCTGGAACTGCAGCATGAGCCCCAAACTGCATGTAACCCCACATTTAAAAAAGTGCCGGAAAAAGGAGTCCTTTCACCACCTTTTAGTTTCACAGGACAATGACTTAAACCTTGTCCTGCGCCACAGCAAGAGCCCCAACCCTGCATGACCCCCACATTTAAAAAGTGCCGCAAAAAGGGAGTCTTTCAACACCATTGTAGTTTCACTGGACATTGGAACTATACCTGTTCCTGGGCCACAGCATGAGCCCCAAACCTGCATGACCCCACATTTAAAAAGTTCCTGCAAAAAGGAGTCTTACAACCACCAATTTTTAGTATTGAACTGGACATTGACTATACCTGTCCTGGGCCACAGCATGCGCCCCAAACCTGCATGACCCCACATATAAAAAGTGACGGAATAAGGAGTCCTTTTCAACCACCATTTTAGTTTCACTGGACCATTGACTATACCTGTCCTGGGCCACAGCATGAGCCCCAAACCTGCATGACCCCACATTTAAAAAGTGCCGCAAAAGGAGTCTTTCAACCACCATTTTAGTTGAACTGGGACATTGACTATACCTGTCCATGCCACAGCATGAGCCCAAACCTGCCTGACCCCACATTTAAAAAGTGACGGAAAACTAGGAGTCCTTTCAACGCACCCATGTTAGTTTCACAGGATACAAGACTATACCTGTCCTGGGCCCACAGCATGAGCCCTAAACCCGCATGACCCCGACATTTAAAAAGTGCCGTAAAAAAAAAAAGGATTCTTTCAACCAACAATTTTATGTTTAACTGGACATTGACTAACCTGTCCCTGTGGCCAATCATAACCCCAAACTGCATGACCCCCACAGTTTAAAAAGTGCCGGAAAAAGGAGTCCTTTCACCACCATTTTAGTTGAGACTGGACTATGACTATAACCTGCCCTGGGCCACAGCATAGCCCCAAACCTGCATGACCCCCACAGTTTAAAAAAGTGACGGAAAAAGGAGTCTTTCACCACCATTTTAGTTTCACTGGACATTGACTATACAGTACCTGGGCCACAGCAAGACCCAGGGCCTGAGTTACAGTGGGTGCGGTGAAAGCCCACTGCGTCCCTTCATCTATTAACACGCAGGTTAACTTGCCCTGCTGACGCAGCAACGAAAAACTTGTCGTTGCTGAAGCAGAGTGCGGAAGCGTAGTGTGAGAACTCCAGCCTACCTCTGTACACAGTAAATACCTGGGAAGCGCTTGCCCTCCGTATGAGTGTGTGGACCAATTGAGCTTCACTTGGAAATACTGGTGGTTAACGCACCCTGTTTACACCCAGGTGCCCTTATCTTGGCATTCTTTTTCATCAATTATTACTCCAACGTGCTGGAGGTAAAAGGTCTATGTACTTAGTTCTCTGTCTGGCTCCATACTCCTTGTTCTCTGTAATAACCTACATTCTGTCAGTTTTTCTTTACCTCCCCTTGTACAATTCAGAGAATTTTTTAACAGCTATTTTGGTACATGCAAGTTTTTTGTTTAGTAACTTTAAATTCTAGAAAACACATTTTTAAAATAGGATGGAATCCCACCATGTCTTTGTTTCTCCTTTTTTTCATTTGTACTTAAATGGGTTGTCTCAATACAGGGAATGAGATAGCTATGATAAGATCTAGAGCAAAATACAAGTCAATTTGCAATAATGTGTCCATTAACAGTGTCCTACCTATTCCTGTGTTCTAGACATCACCATCACCTTGAGCCACTCTTGACAATAGTGCAGAAAAAAATTCTGTTAGAAACAACATTTTTTGAATAGGACCTGTAGTATATCTGCATGACACAGCAAAATGCCCCCCAAAAATTCAAACATGACCTCATGGAGCCACTTGGTCAATTGTGAAGAACAAATGTCTGATAGAAAAACATTTTTAGAATAGGACCTGTAGAATAGCTGCAAGTCACAGCAAATGCCCCCAAAAATTCAAAGCATGACCCCTGAGCCACTTGGTCAATTGATGAAGACAGATGGTCTGTTAGAAACAACATTTTTAGAAATAGGACCTGTGGTATAGCTGCAGTCACAGCAAAATGCCCCCAAAAATTCAAAGCAAGACCCTTGAGCCACTTTGGTCAATTGAGAAGAACAAATGTCTGTTAGAAACAACAATTTGAGAATAGGACCTGTAGTATAGCTGCATGACACAGCAAAATGCCCCCAAAAATTCAAAGCATACCTTGAAGCCACTTTGGTCGAAATTGTGAAGAACAAATGTCTGTTAGAACAACATTTTTAGAATGGACCAGTTTAAGTAATAGCTGCATGTCACAGCAAAAATGCCCCCAAAAAATTCAAAGCATGACCCATGAGGCCACTTGGTCAATGTGAAAACAAATGTCTGTTAGAACAACATTTTTTTTATAATAGGAACTGTAGTATGTGCTGCATTATCAAAGTCACATGACCCAAAAATTATAAAAATGACTTCTCCAGCCACAGTTAAAAATAGTGAGGAGAAATGCCACTTAGAAGCCACATTACTATTCCAAAGGACCATAATAATAGCTGTAACTCACAGCAACATGACCCCAAAAAATTATAATTAAGACTTCTCAGCCACTATTAAAAATTGTTGAGGGAGAAATGTCCACTTAGATCATACATATCCTGTTCCAAAGACCATGATTATTGTGCTGTACTCACACAACATGACCTCCAAAACCATGACAATGCGAAACACCTAAGATAAAGTGAGTAAATGGAATCACGTTGTTGACAAGAAACCTTTCAGTCTTTTACAGTCTCCTCACATGCAAAACCCATCAAAATGAACTGTTGGAAAAGAGAAATAAAAATTGCAGTAAATTGAGCATTTTAAAAAAAATTTTTCAAGAGGACCAATTTCTTTTTGAAAAGGAAATGAATTAGACCCAACTAAATCCGTGAACTCGGCAATTGTGGCCACAACATCATCATAGAACCATCCTGAATTCATCTTGATGAAATCAAACGATCCACAATATCTGTGAAGAGCCGGATGCGATTTGTCTGTAGCTGACACCTCCAGCTGTGCTGAAGGTCCGCTCAGATTGAACTCTGGCTGCTGGGCAGGACAACACCTTATGAGGCGAGACTGATCCATCCTCGGGCCATTCGTCCAATTTGGATACCCCGAAGTCTGATTGGTCCGGAACACATGCAAAAAACATCGGTGTAGTAGACGGCAGATTCGTGCACCTTGATCTTAAGCTGATCTCTGTAGTGATTGGATGTGTGCCCAGCATTGCATGCTTGGTGAGGTGTGTAAACAAAAGATTGCCAGAGGTTCACCCAATAGCTTCCTGCCACCTTGCTGCTGCTGCCGCTACGCTAACTTGCACTCTACTGCGTAGTCACGTCGCTGATGTTGTTCCACCGTGAACATTTGAGGGAACGTGAAGCAGGACGCAACAGATGACTCCAGTTGATCAAACAGCAAGGTCTCCATTTCCTTCATTTTAATCTCTATATTGGGGGGTGGCAAGGAAAGTTGCTGATTTGTTTTGATACCGGGGATCCAGGAGGTGCCACCCAGTAACTGTTGTTCATTTTGAGGCCTTAATGCGAGGATCATGTTCGGAGGAAATGAGCATCCAGCACTCATGTGAAGATGGAGACCTTGAAATCCCAAGCCTCTGGGTCGAGGGTCATCAAGCAAACTGATTCAACCACATGCTACCACCTCCTTCCACAAAGTCCTCGCCAACCTCTTTCCAAGGCAGGGACCAGTCGTAACATCGGTGTCTAGGAATACACTCCACCTCCCCCTCCGCCTTGCCTCCGGCACAGCTTTCACACAGCCCTGGCTTGCTGAGATGATGCACCCTGAGAGCAGATGCGCCACCTTGCACTAGCTCTGACCCGAACCACTGCAATGAAGACCGATGAAATTGATAAACTGTCGGGCCTTGTTGGATTAGACGGAGAAAGGCTCCGTGTCGCATCTGAGTCCGTCTCCTCCTCCGTCTCTGGAGGGACCACGTATGTTTTCAGAGTGTCCAACTATCGTTCCAGGAACTAATAACCAACCACAATGCCTCATGCAGACAAGGGCATTGTCCGCACTGACCATTTTGGTGTCTTCTTCAAAACTGGCAAGGATTGGTGCAGAGCACCTTTCACCTGCCCTCCCACTCTCGGTGGTTCAACCACCTCGAGGTCCGTACGCTGCTTGTCATGCCATGTGTCACTTCGTGTACAGCGTAATGGCAAGCGCTGCTCGCCACAATCGCTGGATGCATGTGGAGGGTGGAATTCCAGCGTGTTGCCACGTCAACCATGAACGGTTTACGGGGATGGCCGACTGACCGCAGCAACGCAGACAGGCGGGATGAGCAGGTTGCGAACGTCAAGTGTGTAGCTCAGACTTCGAGCTTTCCTCACATGCAGTCCATACCCGGGAAGCTCTTTAGAAATTTCTGGACGACAAGGTTCATGACATTGCCAGGTCAATGGATGTGCTCCAGCCTACCGATCTTAAGGCGCCAGCAGATTTTTCGCCCGTTATCGCACACCACCATGCCTGGCACAAGGTTCATGTCACCCAGCCAGCGCTCGGTCTCGTTGCTATAGAGCCTCCACAGCTCCGACCTGTGTGGTGGACGGACTCCAAGGCCAGATTATTTCACACGGCCTGGATATGGTCTCTGGGCACGTGAGCCACCAGCGACCTTGGGGGAAAGAGCCCTGCACCCATCCCTGCAGTTATTGAAGAGCGTGCGCCGAGCCTGAGATCCCACCGTCACCCCCAGCAGACATCCACCCACTCACCCCAGTGAGCTGTCACTGAGATATAGCGGCCCTTGGCCGAGCTTACTAGTCCATGTTTCGGTGGTGAGATGGACCTTTTCCTGACACAGATGCAGACAACGCGCTTGAATTTTAGATGACACGTGGCTGCAGGGCAGGACGGCTTTTCCATGGCAAAGAAATGCCTGCTCGGCATCTGTATGGGGGCAGGCAAGGGCCATGACGTGGCCGTAACCCATACTGTGTCACCAGAATGGAAAGGCAACAATTTTCCCAGGCCAAACGCCTGGCAATGCCGACATTCAGGCTTTTGGCATTGGGATGGTTTGGGTCAAAGTGTTTCATCTGTTCCCCAAACCTGGAAGACAGGAAGGCTGGCTGCAAGCTGGCCGCTTACGGCGTGCAGGGTCGTCAACTGCTGAAGGAGAAGGGGTAGGAAGGGTCTCTGGGGTGCTGGTGGTACTCGGGCGACGGTGTAGGCTGAATCGGATGCTGATCCCTGACTCATGACTCGAGAGACATTGGGCAGCGTAGGGAACGCTTGGGTGTGTGGCGGAGGAGGAGGAGGCTGAGACAGAGGTGTGACAGTGGTTGGAGGCCCGGCGTCGGTCTTGCCTTTATTTGGCCAAGTTGTTCCCTCCATTTCAACTCATGCATTCGCTGCAATTGACTAGACAAGTTGGTGGGTGGTTAACACTTAATGTTCTGCCTCTACTTATGCTTTTACTGGCAAAGGCGGCATATGAACCAACGCTGTGTGAATCAGAGGCTAGCTCAAGAGAAAGGCCCGGTCATGAGAGGTTTCCAGGACCATTTTGACGCGAAAGCGAGGAGCGGGTTTGCGCTGACCGTGTCTGGCGGAATCATAATCAGCGGACATTCTGCGAACGCCCTCTCCCTTTAGTGGCCTGGACCCTATTGACACTACCCCATCGCTTCCTCCTCGTCCACTGATAAAGCGCTCGCAAGCAAATTCTTGCGGAAAAGACCAGGATGGACCGCAATGTCGTCATCATCATCTTCAACAACACAGGTGACTTGGTCGTCCTGACTTCTGCATCCAGAAGCTGCGGGCTAACAAGCAAGGGGCATGCAAGGCGTTTGCCGACCGCCCGATTTTTGCCGATTGACCGGCTTCCATCACCTCCTCTTGGTGTGCATCAGTAACTGGGCTTCAGAGCAGCACTAAATCATCCTCTTGATCTTTTTACATGCCTTCTACCCAATCCGCATTTGTCAACAAAGGAAAAAAAAGAGTTTCTACAGACAATGGATTATCCACAGTGGTGGTACATGATTGACATTTTGGGCTGCTTCATGTTTGACGTAAATTCTGGCTGATGCTGATACGAACATTTGTGGCCGTGACTGTGAGGAAGATGGAGGTAAGACGCGTAGATGCAGGTTGCATTAACCACATGAAGGACAGATGGCGACGATGGTTCGTTACATAGATTCACAGGGGCCCGTGTGACCCAGCTATACAGGCCTGAGATAGGTCCTGGCAACTGACGAGCCGCTGGCATGCGTTGTTGTCCCAAACTGGAAGGAGCACTTCTCTCGTACACTACCACCATGTTCTACCCCTCTTTGCTCGCTACCACCTGCATTTGCGCTCCATGTCCAGAAATATAAAAAATTAAGAAGGTATGGAACAGTTTTGGAAAGTCTCCTTATTAAAAGACGGCAAATCACAGCTAATCTCAATCCCTCTAATTCAAAACCAAATTGCTGGATTCAAATTTAACTGCAAGGTGTCTATCAACCAAATCTGGAATGGGCAAAATTCCAAAAAACACTTATCTTGTTATGTGTTTTTTGGTATAATAAATGGTAATTTATTTGCACCTTTCAATTCACCTGTGTGAATAAAGAATTGCTGAAATAAGAATTTACTACAAGATTTACGTAGATGCTGCAGTCAATTAACAATGCAGGTTGGCAAAAGTCAAAAAACACGTAACTGTTTATGTTTTTGTGATATAATAAACGGTAATTATTTTGCACCTTTCAATTCACCTGTGGTGAATATAGAATTGCTGGCTTGTTTAAGATTTACTGAGATGGCCTGCGTCAAATGAACAATGCGGGTGTGCAAAGTCAAAAAAACGTAACTTTAATGTTTTGGGGTATAATAAACAATATTTTTTGCACCTTTCAATATCACCTGTGGTGAACATAGAATTGCTGTATAAGATTTACGTATAGCTGCGTCAATGAACATTTTGGGTGTGCAAAAGTCAAAAACAAAACCACGTAACTTTATGTTTGATATAAAAACAGGTAATTTTTGCACCTTTCATTCACCTAGTGTGAATAAGAATTGCTGTTTTTAAAGATTTCGTAGAAGCTGCGTCAATGACCAAATGCTGGGTGTGCAAAGTCAAAAAACCGTAACTGTTATGTTTTGATATCATCAAACTGTATTAATTTTTACAAACCTTTCAATTCACCTGGTGAATATAAATTGCTGTTATAAGATTTTACGTAGATGCAGCGACAATGAACAATGCTGTTGGCGCAAAAGACAAAAACACGTAACTGTATAATGTTTTGGTATAATAAACAGTATTTTTGCCACCTTTCATCACCTGTTGTGAATAGAAATTGCTGTTTTAAGATTTACTAATACTGCTGCGTCAATGAACAATGCAGGGTGCGCAAAAGCAAAAAACAACGGAACTGTTATGTTTTGGTATAATAAACGATATTTTTTGGCACTTTCAATTCACCTGTGGAGAATATAGAATTGCTGTTTTAAAATTTACGTAGATGCTGCGCTCAATGTAACAATGCTGGTGTGCAAAAGTCAAAAAAAACACGTAACATGTATTTTTTGGTATAATAAACGATATTTTCTTTGCACTTCAATTCACCCTGTGGTGAATAAAGAATTGCTGTTTTAAGATTTACAGTAGATTGCTGCGTCAATGAACAATGCTAGGTGTGCAAAAGTCAAAAAACAGTAACTGTTTATTTGTTGAATAATAAACAGTATTTTTGCACCTTTCAATTCACCTGTTGGGGTGAAATATAGAATTGCTGTTTTAAGATTTACCTTGATAGCGCGTCAATGAACAATGCTGGTGCACAAAAGTTCAAAAAACACATAACTGTATATGTTTTCGTACGATACAAACAAACCTATTTTTGGCAAACATACAACCTGTGCTAACTACAAATTGCTGTAATTGTAATTTAACATGCAGAGGTCTGGATATATCAACAGTCACAGGAGTAATGGGTTAAAAGTGAAAATTAACACCTATCTGAAATTGTATACTGATATTAAAGTGGAGTTTTGGCAGCTAACAAAGAGGACCTGCAGATACTAGAAAATGAAGTGTATCCAATATAAGTTCAGGCTGCCCAATATCCAGGAAATATATCAATACAAACTGTTAATAAAAAAGCGATCAATCCACTACAAAATTCTACACTAAGTCTTTGTGTGAACTTAACCATTGTTCTTTATAATAGAGCTTGTCTGTGTTCGCACCGCGCGCCCCCCCCCCCCCTCTCCCACCGCCGTGAAATACAGCGGTAGATGCTGCTTTTAAAATTCACTAGCTAACTACATAAAATCTTCAAATCACTAATCTAACTCAAATTGGAAGGATCACAGCTAATAGTAGAGTTATCTCTGTGCAGAAATAGACTAATTTTCCGCTGGCGACTGTTGCCACAGCGAAGCGCAGGTCCTATCCTATGAGACTCTGAGAGACACTGAGGCTGAAACAGGAAACGCAGTTCTATTTAAGAATGAGGTCATGTGATTTTTCCATCCAATCGCAACCATATCACATCGCCAGTCATGACGTCGCACACACAATCTCACCCTGCTCTATTCTGTAATCTGATTTGCTGGCCGGCAAAACTTTAAAGGGAACGCCGAAAAAGGGCGATCTTAATAGATGATGCCAGATTTAAAACCTTAATTACGCTTTATTGGAAATTTTGATCACCCTAAAAACCTTGCCGATTTCAAAATTTTCGATAAAAATCGTCAACCCAACAAAAAAAATACTAAGAACCTCCTGTTCGTTTTTTTAAAAAGTTTTGCGGGAAGCATTTAAAAACGTATAGTGTGAGAATTTTGCGGTCTATGTTTTCTTTTTTTCCCTGTTTTTATACATAGGTTCTTTTTTGACACATGGGTCAGTCTCCCCCCATTTGGCCCCGGTGTTTTTAATTATCAGTAGTCTGTATAAGGATTAATGCCCTTTTTCTTGCAGCTGATCGGGGGCCCTGGAAGGGTGAGCAGTGCTAACCTTTTTCCCTTTTGTGGGGGGTGGTGCTGTGTGGCGGCCATTGCTGCTGTGAGCTGTCTTTTGGGGGGGTGCTGTCCAAAAGGGGGGAGGCTGGCAGCATTTTGGGTTGGGACGGGCAGTGCCCCTCATCGTGTGGTTTTTGCTGCGGTGGTGGCCGCCATGCAGCGTTACCCCCATTTAGCGTAGGGACCCACTTAATACGTTTTGATCAAAAGGTATACTAAGAACCTCCTGTTCGTTTTTTATATAGTTTTGCTAAGAAGCATTAGATAAACGTATAGTGTGAGGATGTGCGGTCTATGTTTCTCTCTTCCATGTTTATTAACACCAAGTTAAAACTACTTACTTTTGTCCACACTTCAGTCAAGTTCACTAGTTTGTTGTTTTTAAAATATTACAAAAGTTGCACAGACTTGCCACAAATAATCATAAATGCCCGCTATGTCAAAGAACAAGCAGCGACTGCGCATGCGAGTTGCCAGGACCAGCACTAGCCGGTAGATGCACACTGCGCAAGTCCGGAACTACTCTAGTAACGGCCCCGCAGTTGAGCGCCCGGCGTACACAGAGTAAAATGGAATCCGGGGTAAGTTCATGGCGCCGCAGCGCAATGTGGCTACATTATCATCCAATCACATGCAGTCAGCAATTAATATCACACGGGTATATATAAGATAGATCTAGTCAGTGTCAACTATCACTATGAGTAAGGGCACCATGCAGTGAGCCCGAAACGCGTCAGTGTGTTTTTTGTCCTATGGGCTCTGTGGTTACCACTCCTTGCCATCTGACCATGTGCTTTTTTCATATCTTGGATTTTCACCTATTTTGGAAATAAATTTTTGCATGCTTTTATACCATTGCTGGGTCGTGCTGGATTCTCTATGTTTTGTAAAATTGAGAACACGCATGCTTCAGAAAGAGGGCATGTTTACCCTTGAGACGTCACACAGACATGCGTCTCAGTCGGAGTTTTGTGACTTTTTGATAAATTTTATTCCAATTTTTAAAGTACTTAAAATGACCAAAAAGAACGCAATTTTGATGTTTGGATTTTTTTCTTCTTCTAAGGTGTTCAGTATACGGGATACATTAAGTTATATTTTAATATATTGGCCTTTTTTGGATGCAGAAATAGCAAATATGTGTAACTTTTTTATTTTTTATTTGTAAAATGGCAAAAGAGGGGTTATTTGAACTTTTGATATTTTTTTTTATGCAATAAAACATTTTCTTTACTGTAACCTTGAGTCCCCCTAGGGTGCTTCAACATTAACCCCTTATCGCCTGAGCCAGTTTTGGCCTCTCTGACAGAGCCCCATTTTTTTTAAATCTGCCATGTATCACTTTATGTGAGAATGACTTTTTGACGCTTTAACCGATCCATGTGATTCGAGATTGTTTTCTCGTGACACATTGTGCTTTAAGATAGTAAGAAATTTTGATTCAAAAAGTCCTTGTTTATTTGTGAAAAATATCAAAGTGTCGTGAAAAATTTACCATTTTCAAACTTCAAAAATTTCTGCGTGTAAGCCAGATAGTTATTTCACTCAAAATAGCTTATAACTAGCATCTACTATGTGTCTACTGTAGGTTGGCATCTTTTTTTTAAATGTCTTCTTTTATTTATGATATTAGGGGGCTTAGAAATTTAGTAGTAATTTTCACATTTTCAAGAAAATTTGCAATATACATTTTTTTTAGGGACCAGTTCAGTTCTAATGTGATTTTGATTGCCCTGTATGTTAGATATCCCCATAAATGACTTCATCTAAGAAACTACACCCCTTAAAGTATTCAAAACAGCATGTAGGAAGTTTATTAGCCCATTAGGTGTTTCACAGGAATTAAAGTAAAGTGGAGGTGAAATTTAAAATTTCACTTTTTTTGCAGATTTTCAATTTTCAGCCATTATTCACAAGAACTAGGTAGATGTGATCAGGGAAATGCAACTTAATATTGATTCCCCAGATTCTGCTGTTTCCAATGATATCCCATATGTGGCCCTAGTGCGCTATTTGGCTCAACCACAAGCCCCAGAATAGGAGGTGCACCTACCGGACTCTGGGGTCTCATTTTCATTACAATTTTATTCAGTTACCATTTCAGGTCTGCGGACACCTACGGGGCTAAGACCTAATAAACACTCCTAAAAGACCTAATATTGGAGACTACACCCCTTAAGGAATATATCCAGGGGTGCAGAGAGTATATTAACCCCCCACAGGTGTTTCACAAAAATTTTTAGCATAAGGCTGGGAAAATGATTTTTTATTTTCCAACAATCTGCAATTTTAGCTGAAAATGTTGAATTTTTACAAGGAATCCTGTGAAAAAAGCATCCCAAATTTTGTTAAATAATTTCTTCCAAGTTCGGCAATACCTTACATGTGGGTGTAAACTGCTGTTTGGGCGCATGGCAGGGCATACAAGAGAGGGAGTGCTATTTTGCTTTCGGAACGCAGATTTGGTGAAACCTTCCAGAAGTCGCCCCATTTTGGATTCAAAACCCCTCATGGGTCTCATCTAGCGGTGTACTGTGCATTTTAGGTGTACAGGTGGGCCATAGTATTTTTTAGTATTGGGCTATGAAAATGGGGGGAAAAAACACAGTTCCGCCATTGTTTTTTGGGCTACAATTTTACACTGTTCGCTGTACGGGTTAAATGACAGGAAAACTTTACTGTGGGGGTCAGTACAATTGCAATGATATAAATTTTATATAGTTTTTTATGTTTTATTAATTTTACACAATAGAATTAGGTCTATAAGAAATTGCATTTTTATGTTGTCCTATTCTGACAGCCATAACTTTTTTTATTTTTCTGTTCACGGAGCTGATTATGGGCTTGTTTTTTGCGGGATAAGTTTACGTTTTTATTATTACCATTATGGGGTGCATATAACACTGATCACTTTTTATTAAGGTTTTTGTGAGGCATTTTGAACAAAATACAGCATTCCCGGTAGTGTTTTTTATTTTTATTTTCTACAGCGGTCACCGTGTTGTATAAATGACATGCTAGTTTTACTCAGCAGGTCGATATGATTACAACGATATCCAATTTGTATTTTTTTATAGGTTTTACTGCTTTTACACAATAAAAACACTTTTATTCAAAAAGGAAAACATGTTTTTGCATCGCCATAGTCTGAGCCATAACTTTTTTATTTTTCGGTGTACGGAGTTGTGTTGGGTCTTGTTTTTTGTGGGATGGGTTGATTTTTTTATTGGTATAATTTTTCCGGGGACAAAACTTTTTGATCAGTTTGAAATCCATTTTTTGGAAGGAAGGGTGAAGAAAATACTGCAATCCTAGTAGTGTTTTTTATTTTTATTTTCAACAGTGCTCATCGCACAGTATCTGTGACAAGTTATATTTACTCTCTGGGTCAATACGATTACGGTGATACCCAATTTATATATATTTTTTTATTTTGAAGCACTTTAAAAAAAAGTGTTTTATTGTGTAAAACAATATTTATGTATCGCTGTCTTCTGAGAGCCATAACTTTTTTACTAGTACTATGTACTGGTCACCATGACAACTGACTGTCACCATGCCCACAATGCATTGCGGGCATGGTGACGTCACAGATGACCCCGGGAAGTGCCGTTCACTTCCCGGGACCATCAGGCAGGAGATCGCTGCCGCACTGTAGTGCGGCAGCCGACGGGAGCAGGCAGGAGGAGCTCCCTCCTGCCTGCGGCTTCATTATCGCAACCATGACAGGTTGCGGTAATGAAGCATTAGTCACCTGCGTCCGGAGCTCACTTCGGCCGTGGGTGATACGGCATGCGGCCAGGGGTGATTTACCGCTGTCCCATGTCGCGATCGTGCGCGGCTCACCCGCAAGCCCACGCGATCACCAGGACGTATGCGGGAAGGGGTTAAGGGGCACAATCATTTCTACAACCTAATGCATTGTATAGACAATGCATTAGGGTGTACCAATAAGGCGATTTCACTACTTCCTGCCCTGGGCAGGAAGTAGTAAAACCAAAAATATGACAGTGATGGAAGCCTTGTTAACTGATCAGAACCCCATGATTTCGCCATGGGGGCTCTGATAGGAGTGAAAAACGGCACGCAGCACCATTTCTCATTCATTTAGAAGCTGCGGAAATGTTTGCCGCAGCTTCTAAAGGGTGAAACAGCGCGGAATGGCGGCAGCTCCACCCTGCGATGTAACTGCCAGGTTTTAGCTGCAATTATCAGCTATCACCCGCTGGCTATGTACAAAATCCATTAGCAAACCTAGGACATAGTCATATGTCCAGGGTCGTTAAGAGGTTAAAGGGTTGCTCCCACCTAGACATAGATGGCATTGCCTATTGGTATGCCACCAAAGTTTAAAGTGGGAACACCCTTTTTAATTAGTATCTAAATTCATTAAATTAAAGATGTCATCTGTCATCTTATAGCACACTGGAGCAGAAGCAATCCATTATTGTGTAGCTGGTAGGAACTAAACAAAGATATTATTGCATTAGATCTAACTGATGTTACCTATTTCCACAACCGTTAACCTTGTGCTTGCAAATCATTGTATTAAAATAACAAAGAGGTTTTCCCACAGTACTGTAAAGTGGAAAAAAAACCATAAATAACTTAGGACACATTGCAGTATCACAGAATACCATACCAAATAACAAACTCTGCTCGAGTGTATCTGTACGTATACAATGTGTTTAAAAAGACTTATATAGTGGTGCATTTAACTTTCATGTATCACACAAACCTGACATTTCTGGAACAATTAAAAATAGATAAATGTGATTTTTTTTTTTTGTTTTTTTTTGTTACAACTTATTTTATTAACAGCTACATAGGTTTATTTTCAGTGTTATAGGAAAACCCATTTGTGTTTGTGTGGTAGAACATTCAGCTCTTCTATACTGACAAATCTATATGTAATATAGAAATTCATTTTGCCACTTAGCTCACTTTGGACTGTTTCCTGACTGCATTTATTGATTGCTACCTGCCCTAATCCATGTATTTCTTCCTGTATTGATTCAACTCCTCTAGCCTTGATGTTAAAGTTGTATAACTCCTCTTCTGCCCTCTCCACAAGTAGTCAGCTATTGTTAGTGGACATTACCCTAAGGACTCAACATGGAGATTTCCTTTAGGAAAGTCCATGCTTTTATATATAGACATTTTTAAGTAAAACTAAAAGGAAAATAGTAACAAAAAATCATCAATACATCAGTGAATAATGCAATTACATAAACATAGTAATAACAGTAACAGCAAGTCTATGTTCAAATTATTGAATACATAAAATTGAAAAACACAAAGGAATAGTAAAAATGCGTACTAAAATGTCAATCACAGTCCAAAAGATTTATTCAAAGTCAACTCCAGAGCCCTTAAAGTTTAAGCCTAATATAACAAGATAAATGTGTCAGAGTTAATAATTAGTATCATTCCAAATGTTGAAGACTGAATCCTGTGGGTACTGAACCCACAGCATAAATCTTCATGGTCTTTAGACCATTTTATGGCAAATGAATAAAAGAGAAAATGTATATATCTGCCTTAAAATGTATTGTAGACTAAAAAGATTTATGCTGTGGATTGGACCCCAAAGGAATAAGTCTTCAACATGTGAAGAGACAATAATTAACTCTGACACATTTGTCTTGTTATATTAGCCTTATTCCTCAAGGGTCCCATGGTGGACTTTGAATACATCTCCTGAATCGTGATTGATGTAAGTGACCACAAATAGCACTGGCATTTTATTATTATGTGTTTTAATTATTCTTTGATGTTTGTATTATTATTTCTCGATTTTATGTTTCTGATGATTTCTGAAAAAACATTTATTGCTAAGATTCCATGTGGTAGATGCAACCCAATATCAGTTGCATTTATTTGTTTGAGCAAAAAAAAAAAATAACAGAAGAAACTGATAATATACTCATTAGATTATTCTTTTGTTTGGTGTCAAGAGCCACTGATTTTTTTTTTACTACTACTTATTATTAGTCTCTCTAGGTATAAGTGACCTTCCACACCATATTTGTTCATTGTAATTTCTTAGTGAGCCGTACATTCTAAGTGTTTGAACAACTGAAGCTGTAAAAATAGTTCTGAATAAAAAACAATTCTTTAAAATCTGCTTACTATATTAGCCTTAACCAGATGCTGGCCGCCCAATGTCTATAAATGTCTGGGTTTTTGACATCTTACTCTAAAATCTGTGCAGATACTGCCTTCTCAATATCAGTTATATATATAAAAAATAAGAAAAGAAGCAGCACCTACCCAAAATAAATGTAGTCGAGTGCAGACAGGTATAAACCCCGTCACTGGTCAGCTTATAAAAAAGGAAAAACCGTGTGCACTCACAAATTGTGGAAAATGAAAAAAAGTATGTGCTATATTTTATGTCAAAAGTCAATGTTTCGGCTCACAGAGAGCCTTTCTCAAGCAGTAAGTGGGTGGCAAACATCTTGTTTTAAAGGTAAGTTCTCATAAATATGCAAATACATCAATAAATGTACAATGTAGTGCTTCTGTGTGTATCATCATGAGAAAGTCTATAGAATTAAGCCAAGATATCAGGAAGAGAATTGTGGACTTGCACATCTTTGGGTGCGATTTCCAGATACCTGAATGTGCCTTGTTCATCTGTACAAAACAATTATACACAAGTACAAACAAGATGTGAGTGTCCAGCCATCATACCACTCAGGAATGAGACGGGTTCTGTGTCTCAGAGATGAATGTGCTTTGGTCTGACATGTGCATTTCAACCCAAGAACAAAAGCAAAATACCTTGTGAAGATGCTGGCGGAATCTGGCAAGATTGTGTCATTATCCACAGTGAAACAAGTACTGTACTGTATTAATATGGGCTGAAAGGCACTCTGCCAGGAAGAAGCCATCAGTCCATAAGAAACATACAGTATAAAAGCCAGATTAGTGTTTACAAATGTAAACAGGAATAAAGACCTAAATTCTTAGAGACATGTCTTGTGGTCTGCCAAAACTGTTTGGCCAAAATGACCATTGTTTCGTTTGGAGGAAAAAAGGAGAAGCTTGGAAGCCTAAGAACACCATCCCAACTGTGAAATACGGGGTGTCAACATCATGTTGTGGGATTGTTTTGCTGCAGAAGGGACTGGTACACTTCACAAAATAGATGGCATCATGAGGAAAGAAGATTATGTGGCTGAACACTGAAGCATCATATCAAGACAAAAGCAAGGAAGTTAAAGCTTGGGTGTAAATGAGTCTTACAAATGGACAATGACCCAAAGCATACTGTCAAGCTGGTCACAAAGTGACTTAAGGATAACCAAGTCAGTGTTTAGAGTGGCCATCACAAAGCCCTGATCTCAATCCTATTGAAAATTTATGAGCAAAACTGAAAAGGTAGGTGTGAGCAAGGCGACGTACAATAATGGCTCAGTTACATCAGTTCTGTTAGGAGGAATGGGTCAAAATTCCTACCAACTATTGTGAGACGCTTGTGGAAATGTTTGATCCAAGTCATAAAGTTTAAGGTTAATGCTACCCAATAATAATGAAATGTATGTAAACTTTTGACTTTGCAGAAAACAATAGAAATTCCTTAAACATTCTCTTTCTCTCATTATTCTGGCATTTGGCAAATATAATTAATTTTGTAATTCTAATTGACCTAAAACGGGTAAGGTTTATTCTGATATCATGTCAGATAGTGAGAAAAACATTCATATGTATCTTTCTATATAGTGTATGTAAACTTCTGGTTTCCACTGTATATATATGGGACAGTAAGTGTTAAATATATATATATATATATATATATATATATATATATATATATATATATATATATATATATATATATATATATATATATAATAAATAGATAGATAGATAGATACATATATATACTTACTGTCCCATTTAGTGACTCATGTGACTTGATATCCTTTGACCCCAGTTTAATAATTTTCCATCCTCTTTATGTATATACAGTATCTCACAAAAGTGAGTACACCCCTCTCATTTTTGTAAGTAGTGTATTAGATCTTTTCATGTGACAACACTGAAGATATGACCCTTTGATACAATGTAATATGGCACCTCATGGCAAAGAACTGTCTGAGGATCTGAAAAAGAAGAATCGCTGCCCAACATACAGATAGCATAGGCTATAAGAAGATTGCCAACACCCTGAAACTAAGCTGCAGTACAATGGCCAAGTTCATAAGGAGGTTTAAAAAGACAGGTTCCACATAGAACAGGCTTCGCCATGGTCTACCAAGGAGGTTGAGTGCACCTCATATCCAAAGATAGTCTATTCAAAATAGACATATAAGTGCTGTTAGCATTGCTGCATAGGGTGGAGAGTCAGACTGTCAGTGCTAAGATCATACACCGCACAATGCATCAAATTGGTCTGTAGGGCTGTCATCCCTGAAAGAAGCCACTTCTTAAAATTATGCACAAAAAAGCCCACAGTTTGCTGAAGACAAACAGACTAAGGACATGGATTACTGGAACCATGTTCTATGTTCTGATGAGACCAAGATAAGCTTATTTGGTTAAGATGGTGTTAAGTGTACAAAGTACAAAGAAGGGTGTGTCTTGTCTACAGTAAAGTACGGTGGTGGGAGTGCCATGGTTTGGAGCTGCTTGAGTGCTGCTGGCTGTTCATTGAGGGAACTATGAATGCCAACATGTACTGTGACATACTGAAGCAGAGCATGATCTCATCCCTTAGGAAACTGGGCCACAAGGCAGTATTCAAATAGAGGTTCTGTGATGTAATCATGGAGGAGTGGAAGAAAATGCCAGTGGCTGCAACCTGTGAAGCTCTAGTGAACTGCAAGACCGAGAGAATTAAGCCAGTGCTGGAAAAAAATTGTAGGCACACAAAATATTGACACTTTGTCCATTTTCACTTAGGGTTATACTCACGTTTCTTGCAGCAATTAAAACATTGATGACTGTATGTTAAGTTATATTGAGGGCACACCAAATTTACACTGTGATACAATCTGTATACTGACTTTACTACTTTACATTGTGTCATATCTTCAGTGTTGTCCCAAGAAAATATATAATACAATATTTACAATAGTGTAGGAGTTTACTTCTTTTTGTGAAGGAAAAAGATTCAAGGTGACCTGGACCTGCATGCCACTGGATGTGTGACACAGGACACTGGCACAACTTTCAGCCCGTTATCTCAAGCAAGGACAAAGGATTTAGAAGCCTGTTGCTTCCATAGGTGAGCGCTGCTTTGGCAGCACACAGACACTCCCTGCGGCTTCTTTTATCAAGCATTATTGGTCATCTCATAAGTGCCATACTTCTATAGCCACTGTCTTCCCCACATCTTTATACCCGATTCTTTTATCTCCTACTCTGGCTTACTTGGGGGATAGACTGCATGGTAGCCTGCTCATTCCGAGTATGCGGCAGTGTGTATGAGGTGGTTTTTGGACTTTGCTATACCACTCTCACATATCTTTCGGCAGGCCCACCATCTTCAACCCTTCACAGAGTTACGTTGGTCTAGCTCTGCTAAAGTACAGTAAACTTGTGGCTGGCTACAGCTCATACGTCCCACTATTACAGCTTCATCAGCGCTGCCTTTGGAGAACGTGACTAGAATTGTGAATGATATGCAATAATCCTATTGTTATTGTTATAAGAATTGATTGGTATAAGTCCAATTCGGTATAATTCCAAGGATCTGGAACAAATTAATGAATTATATGAAGACCCAGCTGTGTATCTTTAAAGTGGGGAAAATATGTATTTGATACTTATTTTTGTAGTTTTCCCAACTTCAAAAATGGAAAAGTCTATAATTTTTGTCATAGAATCACTTCAACTGTGAGAGACATAACCCCCCCCTAAAAATCCAGAAAATCACATTGTATGATTTAAAAAATTAATAATAATAATATATAGGTGGAGTACAGCAGATCACCTGCTAAGGACGTGTCACTGAGGGCATGGTCTTGCTGGGGAAAGCCAGCGATTGTGCATCAGCAAAAGTAGGTTGCTGGCTATTGTAATTAGTATGGCTGATACCTGGCTGTAGAACGGCTGTAGTTTCTGTGGGAGGCGTTCCCACATTCCAGCTCCATATCTTACCAGATCTATAAAAAAAAACTTTCACTCCAGGTGTCCAGGGGTGTGATCAGCTGTCTGGAGCTGGGAGCAACAGTACAGCTGAGGATGCTCTTACCCCACAAGGCGTTAGGAAAGCCTTTACTGTATGGATTAAGTACAGTGCTGGTGGTGCTGGACATTAGGTCCAGATCACGTTAGAGAGGGTCTCTCTTTGTATTTGTGCACTACTAACTCAGAACAGGGTTCAACATTACAATGCAGTCATCATATCACAGTAAATTGTATACCAAATATGAAATACAATGACATACCATTTAAAAAGAATATAACAAATTTTATTGAACAAATAAAAAAAATATGTCATCAGGTAGGTAAAAGCAAAAAAGGGGGGCAAGGAAATCAAAATAAGTAAGATTACATCATAAAAAAATCATGACAACCAGGACGCTGAGCACAAGAAATGACACGGTGTCTACAAAAAATTATAAAGTTATACCTCTTGAAACACCATGCTCTGTCCTCAAGGTTAAACATAGTTGTGTCCTTGAGGGGCTAAAACCCCTTAAGTCAGAAGATACAGATCACCAAACAACAGATAAATGACAGTACAACAGTTTTTCTTTCAGTAATTTGACATTTCCAGATTTAAAAGGTAACCCTTATCAATTCTATTTATAGCTTATTGCTCAATTGAATTGTGAGTACCTTTTCAAATTTCTATTTTAATTTTCTCCAACTCTTCCACACACTGACTCTGACTCTTCCCTCCACAATCAATTTGCCTCAGCTTCTCATTCACAAATCCTTCTTGAAACTTTTCTTCCAAATTTCCAACTCCCACAAACCTCCAATGGGCTATAAGGATCCAATGGGCTATTAAACTGTGAGTCCCCCACCTCATGTAATTTGAAACACAGAATAGCCCTGTTACAATAGATTGTATTTTGCATCCCCAAAAGGGGCATATCCACACAAAAAAAAAAAAGGAAACAAATACGGGGACAGTGGACAAAAGACTTTGGATAAATTGGAAAGCTTTATTGATACCCTGAAACTTTACACCAGCAATTTTTAATGCACAGTTTGTCAGAAGACATAAATTTAAACCCATTCTTAAAAAAAATTTTGAATTTGCTTTTTTTTGTAAAAATATCCAAAAAGAAAATAATAATAAAAATTTAATAAAAAAATAATAAAATTAAATTTTACTTTTCCACCAAAAAAAAGGGGAATTAATAAATTGCATTTCCTTTACAGTGCCCTTTTAAAACTATAAACCCCTTTTCTTTGTTATTGGTTTGAAAATGAAGAGTTCATTTTTTTTATGTTTTACAATTACTTTTCCCAATTTTTCCTTTTAAACCCTTTCTCTTCTAAAACTCCAGGGAAAACACACAAACGAGACAATGCAAGCAAGGCTGTTAGAAAACAAGAAATATTACATCAAGTTTCCAGTTGCTTTGGGAATAAAAATTTCTAAAAATTTTTTAACTTTTTTACACGACAAAAAAAATATTGCATAAAATTGTGGGGGGGGAAAAAAAAAACCTGATGAAAAAATTTGATTTTTTGGGTTACAGCTATTGTATATTAAAAGATGAGGCATACATTTTTGATAAAAAAAACCAATAAGAGGAAAAAATAGAGGGAAAAAACTTATAAAAGGGCCCTTTTTAAAAAATTTTTGGGAAACCCCCTTTGCCCAAAATTAAAATTGTTTTGTTGATCACAGTTTGAGAAATTGGCATAAGAACACATAATAATACAATATAAATCTAATACTTTTTACTGTTTATGTGCACAATGTATCAAGGTGAAAAAAAAAAAAAATTTTTAAATTGTGAAGGAGCCCCCAATTTTAAATTTTTTCCCGTTACCCCGATTTTGATTTTTTTTTTTTTTTTTTAAGTCTTAGCACTTAACCCTTACAGGATGCAGCCAGTTTTGACCTTTCCCTGATGGGGCCCCATTTTTAAACCCTGTAGGGTTTGTAGGCGGAAAAATCACATGCCCCTTCGTTTTAAAAGAACACCCTTTCCCTTTTCAGCATCGTGTGTTTTTCTGTGTCTAATAAGAGCAGGGACTTGTGCTCGGTTTTTCCCCTCAATACAGCTCAGCGAAAAATTTTCTCTTTGTTCACAAAAAGAAAAACTATGCTTTTAGCTGGTGAACATTAAATTTGGGTAATTTGAGAATTTCATTTTTTGGGTTACTTTGGCGAGAATTTTAAAAGGGACGGGAAAAAACAGACAGACAGGCGGCAGACAGGCAGGCTTTTAAAAGGGAGAGTGGAATTTTGTGCAGCCCAGATTTCGGGTTTTTGACCCTCCCATTGAAAGGGGTTTTTTTATTAACAGTTTTTGGCCATTTTTTTGGTTTAAAAATTTTATTTAGGCCCTGTATTTTTGGCTTTTTGAAGCCTTAAAAATTTTTAATTTTTTTTTTAAATTTTTTTAAAAATTTTTATTAAAAGGTACAAAAATTTTTTTTCCTTTTTGTTTATTTTAACCCCCCCCCCCCCCCCGGCGGGTTTGTAAAAAAAAAAAACCTTTTTATTATCGTACACAATTTAATTAGGTTTTTTTTTTTGGGGGGTTTTTTTTCCCCGCAAACTCAGTTTTTTTTTAAAAGGGGCCCAAAACCCTTTTTAAACTCCCCTTTAATTAGGTTTTACAGGGCCCCCTTTTTTAAATTTGTCAAACCCAAAAAGTATTTTTAAAGGTAAAAAACCCAAACCTTTTTTTATCCGAAACACAATTTAATTAGGGTTTTCCGGGGGTTTTTAAACCCATTTTTTTTGGCGCCGGGCCATTTTTTTGGGTTAAAAGAACCCATCTTTTTTTTAATTTTTTGGGATTTTTTAAAACCCTTTTAAAAACCAAGAAATTTGCTATTTAATTGGTGTTGTATTTCATGGGTTTGAAAAAACCCACCTATTATTAACAGTACACAATTTAATTACGTGTTTTTCCCATTTTGGGGGCACCCCGGGTTTTTTTGGGAAAGCCCCAACGGGTATTTATATAACCATAAAAGAAATTTGCTTGTAATTGCGGGTGTTTTTATGGGTGCAAAAACCACCTTTTATTATCCTAAAATTTTTTTTAAATAGGTTTTTTTTTTTTTACTTTGGTGGGCCCCAAGTTTTTTTTCAAAGACCCCCTTTTTTGTACTTAAATTTGAATAAAAAAATTTTGTATTACTGTTGGTGTTTTTTAAAAATTGGTGAAAAAAACCCCGTTTGTTACCTATAATTTTTTAAAATAGCTGTTTTCACGGGTTTCCCCCCCCTAGTTTTTTTATAAATAGCCACTTTTTTAGGACAATTCTGAAAAAAAAATTTTTAGCAACTTTCTCGTTTTGTAAAATTGCTCCCAAAAAACCCGAAATTTTCATTCGTGTAATTTTTTGAATATTTTTTAACGTTAAACCCCCCCCTCATTTTGGCAGAGTTAGGCACTTGTATGAAATTTTTTTAAAAACTATAAATTTCCTATCCTACTGGGCAGTTGAAAAATGTGTTGACCCGATTTTTTTTTTGACAAAGTTGAAATGGGCGGTTTTTTTAGGGTTTGATGGGAAATTTTCAGATCAGCAAAAATTTAAGGTTAAAATTTCCCATCATCTATAAGACCCCGGATTTTGGGGCCGTTTCCCTGTAATTTTGGCGGCCAGCAAATCAGATTACAGAATAGAGCAGGGTGAATGTTTTGGTGGGGACGCCCAAGACTGGGATGTGAAAGGGTTTTTGGGGAATTGGCTGGAAAAATCACAGGGACCTCGTATTAAATAGAACAGGCTTTTCCCCTTTTCCCAGCTTTAAGTGTCTCTCAGCTTTCCTCATGGGGAAATGGGGAAGGTGCACTCTGCCTGTGGACAAACAGCTCAGCGAAATTAGTCAAATTTCTGCACAGAGAAACCTCTACTATTAGCTGTGACCCTTTCCCAAAATTTAGTTAGTTTAAAGATTTGAAGAAAAAAATGTAGTTAGCTGGGAGAATTTTACAGCACTTTCTACCCTGAAAAGTCACGGGGGAAGGGGGGGGGGCCCAGGGCGAACAAAGAAAAGCCTATCTAAAAAGGGAAAAAACGGAAATAAAGTTCACCAAAAATTAGGGGTAAACTTTTGCACTGCAAAAACTTTATTATTTTAACAGTTTGTTTGAAATTTTTTCCTTGGATATTGGGCACCCAAAAAACTTAAAATTGGATACACACCCTTTCTAGTGAAACGCAGGTCTCTTTTTTAGGGGGCAAAACTCACTTTTATTAGCAGTATACATTTCAGAAAGGTTTTTCATTTTAAAATTTTTACCCATTCCCCCTGTTTTGGGGATTATCCCCCTTGTATTTAAAATTTAAAATTTCCACAATCTTGTATCAGCACGGGTTGTTTGTTGCCAAAAAAAAGGGTTTTAATCTACGAAAACAAAAAAAGATACGTTTTTTTTTGACTTTTGCGCCCCCAGTTTTTTTTTCATTGACCCCAGGAAAAAAAATTTTCCACCCCCCCCCCCCCGAAAAAAATTTTTAAAAAAAAAACGCATTTTTTTTTTTTAATTTTTAAAACCAAAAGGGAAATTTGAAAGGTCAAAAAATACCGTTGAAATTAAAAAAACCCATAACAGTCCCGTTTTTTTTTGACTTTGCGCACCCAGTTTTTGTTCATTGACGCACCCTTCCACGTAAATCTTTTTTAAAAGGGGGGCCCCGGAAAAAAAAAAGCCCCCAATTTTCTTAATTAGTCACCCAACAAGGGTGAATTGAAAGGTGAAAAAAATCCCGGTGTTTTAAACAAAAAACAAAAACCAATACGTGTTTTTTAAATTTTTGCGCACCCAGTTTGTTCTTTTTACGCAGCTTCCACGAAAATTTCTTAAAAAAAGCAATTTATAGTCACCACGGGTAAAAAATTGAAAAAAGTGCAAAAAAAAACCGTTTTTTATTTTTATTTTAAAAAAAAAAAAAATTTAAAAAAAAACCCGGGAAAAAACAAAAACAGATACGTGTTTTTTGATTTTTTCCCCCAGTCCAGATTTTGTTGTTGGGAAAACCTTTGCATTTAAAATTTTTGAATCAGTTTTTTTGTTTTGATTAGAAGGGTTTTGAGAATAGCTGTTATTTGCCGCCCTTTTAATAAGAGATTTCCAAAAACAAATTCCATCCCTTTTAAAATTTTTTATAATTCGGGAACATGCAGCAAAATTGCAGGGGGGGTAACAAAGCAAAAAAGGGGGTTTAGCACATGGAGGTAAGGACGAAGAAAGGGTGCCCCTTTCCCCTTGCTGGCAAAACACGCAGCCAGGGGATCGTCGGGTTGCAGGACCGTAAGGCCTGTCATCGCGGGGTCGGGGGCCCGTGAATTAAGTAACAACATGTCCCAAATCTGTCCTTCAGTGGTTAATGCAACCTCTTCAGCATCTTCCCTTTCCCGTCCCCCCCAGTCAGGGACCAAAAATTTCTTTCTTCCCATCATCACCCCTTTTCCAACAAAAGCACCCCCAAATGCCCAAATCGTGTCCCAAACCACTGGGGAAAATTCCTTTGGGCCCTGAAGCCTCTTTGATAAAAAAATTTTGGGGTTTTGGGGGTCAAAAGGCATGTTAAAAAGTTTAAAGAGGGTTTAGTCTGCTCTGACCCCCATTACTGATCCCATCAAGGAGGTGAAGGGGAAGCGGTCAATCAGCAAAAATCCCGGGGCGGTGGGGCAACGCCTTGCAGTCCCCCCTTTGCTTGTACCCCCGCAGTTTTGGATGCAGAAAGCCCCAAAAGGGACGACAAGTCACCTGTGTTGATAAAGAGGATGATGTTTGGACACATTGCGGACCCAAACGGTTTTTTTCCCCCGGGAATTTGTTTTTTGCGAGCCTTCTTCAGGGAAACGGGGGAGGAAGCCCATGGGGGTAGGGGTCAATACGGGTCCCCCCCAAAAAAAAGGGGAAGGAGGGGGGTTCCAGAAGTCCGTGAAAATTATTCCCACCCCAAGGGTCAACCCCAAAACCCCCGCTCCCCCGCGAAACGCCGTCAAAAAGGTCCAGGACCTCAAAGCCGGGGGCCTTTTTTGAGCAAGCCTCTAAATTTCACCCAGCAATGTTTTATGCCCCCTTTTGGGCCATAAACGCAAAATAGGGGCAAGAACCTTAATTGGTTAACCACCACCCAACATGTCTACCCACATGAAGCAAATGCATTTTGGGAAATGGGGGGAACCCAATTGGCCATTCGCCCCCCTGTTTCCCTCCCGCCGGGCCCCTGCTTGCGCGTCACTGGCCTCCCGCCAAACCGTCTCATTTTGATGGGCAAAACGCTGGTTTTTCCCACCCCCAACATCTCCACGATTTTTGGGGAAACAATGCCATTACGCGTAGAAGTGACCCCAAGGGCCGGGCCCCAAGCAGCGGGTGCGGACCTGGGGTGTTGGGGCCCCCGGAGTGGGGGCCGGTTTGAAAAGAGCTCTGCCCACCCTTGCCATTTTTGGAAGAAGCCCCCCAAATGGTCGTGCGGAGTTTTCCCTTGTAAACATGGCATTGGGGGTGACTTAGTTCTGGAAAAAAATCGTTGGACATCTAAAACATCAGGTCCCGCCAGCGACGGAGGAGGAAAAGGACACAGATGCAGACAGGGAGCCTTTCCTCCGTCAAACCCCACAAGGCCCGACAGTTTTCTAAATTTTTTTATCGGCCCTTCATTGGGCAGGGGTTCATGGTCCAGAGCTGGGCAAGGCCCCACCTCAGCTCTCGGGGTGCAATCATTTTGAGGCAATTTAGGGCTGTTTTTGAAGCGGGCCCGGGAGGAAGCGGAGGGGGAACATGAGGAGGGAGGAGGAAGGGGGGGGGGTATTCCTAGACCCCTGCCTTTCCCTGCCTTGGAAAGAGGTTGACAAAATTTGAGGAAGTTGAGGAAAAAAGAGTTTGTAGTGCCCCCCAAAAACCAAAGGGTTGGGAAATCAAGGCTCCATCTCTCACATGAGTGCCCTTTGGGTGCTCCAATTTCCCCCAAAAATGATCCTCCCCATTAAGGCATCAAAAAAGAACAACATTTTCCCCGGGGGGCCCCCCTCCTGGGTCCCCCGGGACAAAACAAAACTCAGGACTTTCCTTTACCCCACCAAATAGGGGAGTAAAAAAGCAGGGAAAAGGAACCTTGGGTGATTGATCAACGGAGACATTGTTGGGGTCTGCTTTCCCCGTTCTTCAAATGCCGGTGGAAAAAAACCCCGCGACGTGACAGCAGTAGAGTGCCAAGTACCCAGCGGGCCCGCAGCGGGAAACAGCGGCCCCCCAAAGGGGGGCAGAAGCCCAATGGGGGGACCTTGGGAATTTTTTTTACCCCCTCCCCAACGCATGCAATGCAGGCCCAGAACAACACCAGAGCCAGCTTAAGACTTGGGTGCACGACTATTTTTTCGTCTCAACACCGGGTGTTTTTGTATGGGGTTTTCCGGGCCCAATAGACTTCTTTTTTTCACCAAAATGGACGAATGGCCCGAGCGGCTCGCCAACCCCCAGAGGTTTTTGTCCTGCCCAGCAGCCCCGTCATATTTGAGCGGAAATTCCGCACAGCCGGAGGAGTCCCTTACAGACAAACGCATCCCGGCTTTTTCCCCCGTTTTAAATTTTGGGTCTTTTTACTTTTTATCCCAAAAATGAATCGGCCAAAGGAAACTCTGATAATGTTTGGGCCCCCAATTTTCCGAGGTCACCGATTAGTTGGGTGGTCACTTCACATTTTCCCTTCCAAACAGAAATGGGGCCCCTTGAAAAACTTATTTTTAAAATGAAACAAATTTTTTTATGCAAAAATTTTTTTTCTCAATTCCCCAAAAGTTCATTTTTTTGGTTTTTCTGTGAGGAGACTTTTAAAAGCACCAAGGTTTTATGACCCAAAACCCCAAATTTCCCTTTACCACTTCATCTTTTGAATTTTTCACAAAGGGCTTGGGTTTTTGGGGGCATGTTGCCCCCAAAAATTTTTTTAAAGCTCTGAGGGAATTCCCTTTTTTTATAATTTTTTTTGGGGGCATGTTGCTGGGGAGATACAGGGATTAAATCAAGGGTCCTTTGGAAAGAAATGTGGTTCTAAGTGGCATTTTTTTTCCTTTAAAACCCTTTTTTAAAAATGGTAAAAGTTCCCTATTTTTAATTTTTTTTGGGGGCATGTTTCTGTGAGATACAGCAATAAACCCTTTGTCCTTTGGAAAAAAAAATTGGGGTTCCCAAATGGCATTTCTCCCTTTACAATTTTTTAACCCGTGGCTTTAGAAGTTTATTTTTTTTTAATTTTTTTTGGGGCATTCGCTTTTAAATCCCGCAATACTACAGGGTTTTTCTAAAAAAATGTTTTTTCTAATAGAATTTGTTCTTCACAAATTTCAAAATTGGTAAAGGGGCCCCTGTTTTTAAAATTTTTGGGGGGATTTTTCTGTGACATGCAGCTATTTTACAGGTCCCATTTTAAAAAAAAAGTTGTTTTTTTAAAAACATTTTTTTCTTCACAATTGTCCAAAAATGGCTCAAGGGTAATTTCTTGAATTTTTGGAGGAATTTTTTCTGTGACATCAGATACAAAAGGGCCTTTTTAAAAAAATGTTTTTTTTCTAACGAACAAAATTTTTTCTTCACAATGGTCAAGAGTGGCTTTAAAGGGGGGATGGGGGTTTTTAAACAGGAATAGGTAGGACACTTTTTTTATGGGGCCCTTTTTCAAAATAAAAATTGTTTTTTGCAAGACTTTAACATAGCTAAACAAACTTTATTTAAAACCCAAACCCCTTTAAAACAAATTAAAAAAAAGAAAAAAGACATGGTGGGATTCCCTCCGATTTTTAAAAAAGGGGTTTTCTAGAATTAAAGTACAAAAAAAAATTGCATGTACAAAAAAAGCGTTAAAAAAATTCCCCTGAATTGTACAAGGGAAAGGGACAGGGGAAAACTTGATCAGGAAAAAAGGGGAAAAAAAAGGTTTTAAAATTTAGGGGGATATGGGGTATGGAAAACACGGACAGAGAAAAAAGTACAAAGACCATTTCCTCCGCACGTTGGTAAAAAGGGAAAAAAAAATGCCAAGAAAAAGGGGACCTGGGGAACAGGAGCGTTAAACCCCCAGTATTTCCAAGTGAAGCCAATTGGGTCCACACTCATACGGAGGGGCAAGCGGCCCACCCAAGGTATTTTAAATGTGAATGAGGAAGGCTGGGGGTTCTCACACTTTCCCCTACCGCACTCTCTTCACACGGGGCAGTTTTTTGTTTCTGCGTCATCGGGGAAATTTAAAACCCGCGTGTTAAAAAATGACGGCGCCACCTGGGGTCTCACCGCACCCCTGTAAAATCCGGGGGACTGGGGCATGCGTGGGCCCAAAGGGCAGGGTAAAGCAATGTCCAGTTGGGAAATAAAAAAGGTTTGGGTTTAAAGACTCCTTTTTTCCCCACCTTTTTTTAAAAAAGTGGGGGGATGCAGGTTTGGGGGGTTTATCTGTGGCCCGGGCAAGTTTAGTCCCAAAAACCAGTGAAACTTAAAAGGTGGTTTTAAAGACTCCTTTTTCCTTAAATTTTTAAAATCGGGGGTTTTTGCAGGTTTTTGGGAAATCATGTTTTGGCCCAGGAAAAGGGAAGTCAAAAGTCCATTGAAACTAAAAAATTTGGGGGTTGAAAGACTCCCTTTTTTTCCGGGGATTTTTCTTTATTTTTGGGGGAAATTCTGGGGGTTGAAAGCCCAATTTTTTGGGGGGGTCATTTGGGGTGTTGGGCCCCGACAGGGATAGTCAAAGTCCAGTGGAAAATAAAATGGGGGGTTGAAAGACTCCTTTTTCCGGAACCTTTTTAAATGTGGGGGTCAAAAGCAGGTTTGGGGGGTCAGGGTGTGGGCCCCGGACAGGTATAGTCAATGTCCAGGGGAAAAATAAAAAAAGGTGGTTGAAAAGGGCTCCTTTTTTTCCCGGGACTTTTTAAATTTTTGGGTTGGGGTTTTTCCAAGGCAGGTTTAGGCTCCCTTTCTTTGGGGGGGCCCCCCAAAGGGGACCAAGGGGGGATTGGGGGCCCCAAAAATGTCCAGTGAAAACTAAAAGGTGGTTGGAAAAACCCTTTTCCCCTTTTTTTTATTTTCCCGGGCCAAAAATTTTTTAAAAAATTGGTTGGTTTTTGGTTTTCAAATTTGGGGGGAAGGTTTGGGGGCCCCATTCTGGGCCCAGGACGGGATAGTCAAAGTCCAATAAACTAAAATGGTGGTGAAAGATTTTCCTTTTTTCCCGGGACCCTTTTTAAAATTTGGGGGCATGCAGGTTTTGGGGCTCATGCTGTGGGCCCAGGGGCACCGGGGGGTTTTTATTTTTTTGGGGCAAATTGGGGGCAGGGGTTCCAAAGGGGAAAATAAATTTGGGTTTAAATCAACTGCCTTCAGGGACTTTTTAATTTGTGAGTCAAACCCGGTTTTAAAGGGGCATTTCTGTGGTACAAGGGCGGGGTATGGAAAGGGCTTGACTTTTTTTTGTGACTCTTGTTCCTAATTTAAATTCCCAAAATGTAGCCCCGGATCCATTTGGGTGTTTTTGGATTTTTTAATTCCGCTTCCCCCCAGCCCTGTTTTGGGGGTTTAAAAATGAGGTGTTGTTTTCTCTCCCCTAGACCCCTTTAAAGTTCTTTTGGGGATAACCAATTTTTCGACTATTGGGAAAATTTTCTTGATAATTGACTATATCCCACTATCGAAACCCCATGACGATAAATCCCACGTAATCGCTCATCACTAACCTTTTCATAAAAATGTGATTTTAAAACTGATTTTTCTTGCCACATTTTGCCCTTTTAAATTTGTACTAAAAATTTTTTTACACAATTCCCTTTTTATGGTTTTTGAAAAATATCAAAATTAAAAATTTTGAAAAATTTGCCGGGTTTTCCCCCCAAAAATGTACAACTAGCATCCCCCCATTTGTTGCATGTTTTGTTGGAAAAACTTTTTTAAATGTCCCTTTAAATTTTTTATACAAATGGGGCTTTTTTTAGTAATTTTCATATTTTCAAAAAAATTTGCAAAACAGTTTTTTTAGGAAAAATTTCCCGTTTTGCATGACTTTGAGGGGGGCCCGATGTTAGGCCCCCCCCCATGTAAAATTTCATCTGAGAAACTCTTTCCTTATAGTAAATTTAAAACAAGTTTTAGAAAAAATTTTATTTCCCCCCTAGGTGCAACAAAAATTAAGGGAAAATGGGGGTTTTTTGATTTCCAATTTTAATCCATTATTCACTGGAACACAGTAGATGTTAACAGGGAAACTTGACTCAACATTGATTACCCCAATTCTGACATTTTTGGAGGTGTCCAATATGTGGCCCTAGTGCACTATTTGAACAGGAGGAACACCTACCGAACTTTTGGGCCTCATTTTTGTTAGGATATTTTTTAGGCAGCATTTCAGGGTTGTGGACACACTAAAGTGCTAAAACTTAGAGCAACATGTATGAATGTTGGTGCTGACAGGCCAGTTCTAAATAGCTTTAAGGTAGTGTAGAATGTGCCAGAATGTATGAACCTGTTCTTCTACAGTTTATATATACAGGCGCAGTCTAGTGCCAATACGACAAGTCTGGCTCAAGCACCACCTTTAACTTGGTCTGGCTGTTCTAACTGTTTTGCATCTAGGTTTGGCATCAAAGAATCATAAATGTGTCTAATTCTATGAATGTGGTTTGACACGCCCCTAATCTTTGGCGCATTAAAGGTGTCTTTGGAGAATTTCAAGGCACTTATCATGCCAAAGTTTGGAATGCATCTGTTCATACATTCTTTTTGGCTCAAAGTACACCAGAAAACTAGTGCAGCCCTGTTCACACATGTCAACCTTAACAAACACCTCTAAAATTACCCCATTATGGACACTACACCCCTTAAGGAATATATCCAGGGGTGAAGAGAGTATATTGATCCCACAGGTGTGAAACACACATGAAAAATAAAATAAAAACCTGTACACCGCCCTTTTCCCCTTTACAAATGAAAATTGCCCCCCTCAAAAAAAATAAATATATAAAGTACACATGTTTGGTATCACCGCATGCATAACGACCTGATCTATAAATATGTCATGTTAATTAACCAGTACCGTGAACGCTGTTAAAAAAAAAAAAATCAAAGTATTGAGATTTTTGTTCATCCCGCAGCACATAAAATGGGAAAAAGCAATCAAAAACCCATATAAATGCCAGTTATACTAATTAAAACTTCAGTTCATCAAGAAAAAAAAAGGCTTTACATGTCTCTGTATACGGAAAAATAAAAAAGTTATGGCTCTCAGGAGATAGCGATGCATTAATATTGTTTTTCACAATAAAAACACTTTTTTAAAGTGCTTCAACATAAAAAAAACTATATAAATTGGGTATCACCGTAATCATGTCAACACACAGAGTAAAGCTAACTTGTCATGCTTACTGCACAATGAGCACTGTTAAAAATAAAAATAAAAAACACAACTAAGAGTGCAGTATTTTCCTCACCCTGCCTTCCGAAAAACAGATTTAAAACTGAACAAAAAGTCTTATCCCCCTAAAAATTATAGCAATAAAAATGTCAACTCATCTCGCAAAAAACAAGCCCATACACAACTCCGTACACAGAAAAATAAAAAAGAGAGGCCAAAACTGGCTGTGCCGATAAGGGGTTAGATGTTGAGTTGATGTTTTTATTGGTATCATTTTGGGGGGACATGACTTTTTGATATCCAATAAATCTGTTTTTGGGAGTCAAGATGAAAATAATACAGCATTTGTGATAATATATATATTTTTTTTTTTTTACAGCGCTCTCCATGCAGTATACATCACATGTTAGTTTTACTCCATGGTTCAATATGATTACAGAGATGCCCAATTTATATAATTTTCTTATGTTGTAGCACTGCAAAAAAAAAGGAAAAGATTTAATTGTGGAAAACAATATTTATGCATTGCTATCATCTGATAGCCATAACTTTTTTATTTTTCCATATATAGAGATGTCTAAGTGCTTTTTTGTGGGATGAATTGACGTTTTCATCGGTAGCACTTTGGGGTTTGTATGACTTTTTGATTGCTCTTCATTCCATTTTATGTGCAGCAAGATGAACAAAAATCGCAATTGCCACTGTTGTTTTTTTTAACCTATTCAATGTGTGGGAAAAATAATGTGACACGTTGTAAAACGCGCGGCCATACCAAATATGTGTAATTTTTTTTTTTATCTGAACACTTTTCATGCAAATACCATCACAATTAAACCACTATAGAGGTGTATAATTGACCTTACATACTTTGCGGACAGTGATTCTACTATACATCCATGTCATAACCTGGTTGATTATTGCAGGAGCCGCTCAACTGCATTAGACACCAGCTAGTGTCCTCAACAGTGGCCTTTTAAAAAGATTAAAAGCCAAGTCAACTTAGGAATAAAGATGATAAGCCTGCAGGTGCTCATAATCCTTATCATGGTCCACCATCCTCAGGCTATTTCTACTCCAGAGGGCCCCTAAACACAGCCACATTTTACACCATTATAAACTACTAAGATGGTTTTTGTGACAGTCTCTAATCCGTGGGAGCAAGGACTCAGGAGGGTTTACCACACCCAGAACTCTCACTAGCTGGATGACACTGTGAGTAAGATCAGGAGGCAGAGCCCAGAGAGGGAGAAGATGGGTCCTGACCATGTGCTGACACTTAACGTAAGTGGGAAGATGAGCTGACATCTTGTCACTTACTCCCCTGGCAGAAGAGGCAGGAGAATTTGTTGAAATATTAAATGGAGCTCTGGGGAGACTGAGGTTTTCACATGCTCCTTGGTGGGCCCCTGTGCTTATGGGACACCTGGGAATGTGCGAATGGCCTAGTATGCCAAATCATTAAGATAGCTCTGGTGAGAGCTACATTTTTAAAATCTATCCTGGTCAGAAGGCGTGGTCTGGAGCTGAATGTGAATAGACTTTGCAGAAGAGAGCTCTTCCAGGCCGACACCAATCCTGCTTACAAAAAACCCTCCACTGACCCCTCCACCTATTTCTGGCAGTACAGAAGTTTTCAGGGGACTCTCATTCTTTAGGGCTGCAACATGCTGATCCAATCTCTCTATAATGTCAGTAAGAGAAGATATCTCTGACGGTAGTTGTGGCTTACCACTTGGACTGGCTATGGAGCCTGTCACAATTTGCGAGGCTGCCTGCTGCCTTGCCTAAGCACCAATACTCGCTGTGCTGGGCACTACAACTTACTCTCTGCTACAGCCTGCAACTCTAGGTTCACTGCCAGAGGCCTACCGATGCCAACCGCATCTCACGTTGGTACCAAGGTGTTCCTGGGTCTAATTCAGGGCTGTGGAGTTGGAGTCAGTACCAATTTTGCAGAAGTCGAAGTCACAAACTATAGAATAAATTGGTCCAGTTAGTTCAATGCTGTGCCAAGAGCAAGAGGAATTGGGCCTCGCTGGTGCTACTGCTCCCATTCCAATAATATATCAAATGGGTTTCTCATTAAAACTTTTCAAACTTTTATTGCACATTCCTTAAAACGACATCAATTAGTCAACGTATAGACATAGATAGAAGTAAGGGGTACTTAGCAACATTGCGATGAAAACATCGTTCAGTCCGAGAAAATCTGTGACTTCTAGCTCAGGCAGGAGCTTTCTTTGGAGATGCCGGGCGACCGGGCAGCTCGTGTCAGTCATTGTAAAAAAGGCTGTAAAATAGGCAGATAAAGGGGGAGCTTGCGTTATCATGGATAGGGATAAATATCTTGAGGAAGCATCACTTCAGTTAAATGACCGACAAGTGTATAAAGTGCTTGATCATGACCCTACAAATGAAATCTTAAATCTTATTGAAACAGTGCTGCAGGAAGCAGTCCTTAATGGGCTAATTTCTAATTCTGAAAAAATCCTTTTGACAAAATTTGATCCTAGGGTACCTATGTTGTATTTAGTTCCCAAAATACATAAATCTCTCACAAACCCACCCGGACGACCAATCGTCTCCGGGATTGATTTAATATTAGAGCCCATAGCAGCGTATCTTGATTCTTTTTTGCAAGATACAGTAAAAAAAGATCCCAACATTTTGCAAGATACAGGACAATTCCTCAGAAAAATTGATTTGATCCATTGTACCAATGTTAAATGGATGTGCACATTAGATATCAAATCCCTTTTTACAAATTTACCGTATGATGAAGGGATACAGGCGGTAAGAGAAGTTTTTTGCCAAAATTATTTATTGTCCAACCAACACATTGCATTTTTGTTACAGCTTTTTGACATTGTTTTGACAAGGAATTATTTTCGCTCTGGAGAAGTGTTCTATCTCCAGCTACAGGGGACCTCGATGGGGTCTCCTGTAGAGCCCAGTTATGCGAATATTTTTATGCGTTATTTTGAAAAGGAATTCATTTTTACTTCTCGTCTATTCCATCATGCAATGTGCTGGTTGAGATACGTGGATGACGTCTTCCTCCTCTGGTCGGGTTCCGACCAGGAGTTGGAGGACTTCACCACGTACATCAAAAACATCCATCCATTAATTAAATTTACCATCTCAAAAAATCAATATGAGATTTCATATTTGGATGTATTGATAAAAAAAGAAGGAAAATCATTGGTTACCACATAGTATTCAAAAGATACTGATTGCAGTAATTTATTGTATCGAGAGAGCCAGCATGCCCATCAAGTCTTTAAAGGCATTGTCAAATCTCAATTCATATGTGCAAGACACATTTGTTCAAGTGATAGGGAATATCATATCCATATGAATAAATTGATAAAAAAAATTGTTGACAGAGGGTATAAAAAAGAGGAGGTAACGAAAATAGGAAGAGAGGTTATGTGCATTCCTCGGTTTGAGGTTTTGGAAACTAAAAAGAAAAAGAAGAAGAAAGGTTTTATGTTTATGTCCACATACGATTGTCATGCTGGTATGATTAAACAGGTTATAAACAAAAATTGGAAGATCTTACAATCAGATTTGAGATATGGATTTTTGTTTAAAGAGAATCCAACCTGGATTTATCGAAAAGGGAAGACTCTAAGTCGGCAATTAATATCAGCTGATATTTCTAAGAACGATAAAAAAGGAATGACACAAACTACCCTTGCCCCCATAAAAACAGGTACATTCGCTTGCGGGAAATGTCAACATTGCACGGCAATTATAAAAGGAGATCAGATTTGCCACCCGATGAAAGGCTATCCCATTAAGCTAAATGGGCATCATACATGTGATAGCAGTGCGGTCGTGTATATGTTGAAATGCCCCTGTGGAAAGATTTATGTGGGGCAGACAAGCAGAAGCATTAAGATCAGATTAACCAAGCATAAATCCATGATTAGGCAATTTAACTCCAGAAAAAATTATAATATCAAAATTGATGAGGAAAGAAGAAATTTCGGAGAAACGTAGGTGGCTCGACATTTTGTTAGTCAGAGTCATGGTCTGTCTGAATTGCGCTGGTGTATTCTTGAACAAGTCTTCTGTCAAGAACCATGGCAGCTTAAGAGGAAGCTGCTACAAAGAGAGCCTTTTGGATATATCAGCTAGATGCGATGGCTCCAAAGGGCATAAATGAGACATTTAGTCTCAAAGCATTCTTGTAAAAAGTAGGTTTTTTATTGTTTTTACCTTTAGTGTTGATTTTAAGTTCTTATCCATGTGTTTGCAATTAGTCCCATATAGTGCCGATGTGGGTCTGAGAGCGCATGCTTGAGAAAGGGGAGGAGTCTCTCCGAAACGTCGCTGCGTGCACAGACACGAGCTGCCCGGTCTCCCGGCGCCTCCAAAGAAAGCTCCTGCCGGAGCTAGAAGTCACGGTCTTTCTCGGACCGAACGATGTTTTCATCGCAATGTTGCTAAGTACCCCTTACTTCTATTTACGTGTATACGTTGACTAATTGATGTTGTTTTAAGGAATTTATAATAAGATTTTGCAAAGTTTTAAGGAGAAGCCCATTTGATATATTATTGGACTGGATTCATACATGAACGGAGACCTGTGAAGGGTGCTTTAGTATTTGGGGTATAGTCTCTAAATATGCGTGACTATTTCTACATAAAGAAACTATGGCTCCCATATCTTCAGCCTCATCAGATGAGGAGTTTAATTTTGAAAAGTATTTGGATGGCATGAAGCAGGCAAAGCATTATCACAGGGAAAAAGATTCTGTTCCCATAACAAACAGATTGACCATATTTCAGCAAAATTTTTCACTTGCTTTCAAAGAAGTAGAAGAGTTCAGATGTTTATCAGAACTGACTGACTTCTTTTTTGTCCTGAAATTGTTAGAGATGTTGCCCATGTGGTCACTATTTTGTCACCAACCCAAGTTAGTGTATAGAGGCTGTTCTCTAGCCTGGAAATAATGAGATCAAATTTGAGGTCATCTAAGACAGATCTGATGGAGGCTGTTTCTCAGAACAAATTCATAAGCTCCACAAATGTTATTCAGAATGGTTTTGTTGAAAGCTGTTTTTTCCCCACTTACTGCAGTTTTGCATATTTACAATTTTTTTTAAAGTTTTTTTTTTGTGTTCTTAAGTTGTTTCCAATAAATATATTTTACACCGACAAGCAAAAGGACAACAATGATTTGAACTTTTGACTTTTAGGCTTCATATCTCACCATCCACTACATCTTTCAATGTGAGACTACCATTATTTATAGACAATCATATTGGCTACCTCATACATAAATTTGACTTGTAACTTGTAGCATAACTTCGATCTGCAACTATTTAGCATATGCTTAGTTCTGCAGATTCTTGTCATGTAACTGCATTGTTACTGTTTTGCTCCTGGTGGTGGGACAATATTTTTCTTGTTACTACAACCTGTTCTCACATTCCGTAATAGCTCAGTGTGTTTTTAGGCTGATTCCCAACCGAAAGCTCACTGGTTTGAATCGAGGAGCAACCATGAAGAAAATTTCCCTAGAAAAGAGAAAGCACATGATCCAACTCAGTGATAGCGGTCTCAGTGACAAACTTCTTCATGTGAGGCCATTACAGATGGAAGAATATGAAAAGAAGTCTGTTCATCCATTCCAAAGCAAAGAGGTTGAAGTCCAGGCAAAATATCAGAGTCAACAAGTTGGCTCATCACAAGGTCTATCAGTTCTAACACGACAAACATGGCAGTGGAGGTGGCTCGTATGCTTCGCAAAAGTGAGATCACAGACATTCATGCAAGCACCATGCAACACGCATTATACAAGTATGGAATTCTGGCTTGAATATAGGCTAAGAAGCCTCTACTTCAGTCTCATCATAGGAAGCATTGGCTCGAGTTTGCTAAAAAGTACGGAAAATGGAAGATTGGAAACGGGTGATTTGGAGCGATGAAATGAAAGGTAATAGACCGGGCTCTAGTGGGTGCAAATGGGTTTGGAAGAATGGGGCTAATGGATCAAGGAATTGAAGAAACTGTCAAGTTCGGTGGAGGAAGCCTGATGATATGAGGTTGTTTCACAGTTTAAGATGTTGGATACTTGAAGAGGATCTATGATGATCTCCATGCTGAGCTATATGTGTGTGTCCTGCAAGATGAGTTACCTCATATACTCAAGTACTATGGGTATGAAAAGGACGACATAGTGTTCTAGCAGGACAAAAACCTGAAGCATACATGGAGAAGGAATGGTTCAATGACAAATAAGTACAGTTGTTGTATTGGCCTCCACAGTCCCCAGTCCTCAACCCAATCGAACACTTGTGGGTAGAGTTGAATAAAAAGCTGTATTTGTACCCAAGTTCAGTATGTACCAACATTGCGAATGTGTAAAAGAGACCGGAGATCAGATTTTGGTCAAGATATGCTTCAATCTGATCAAGGGCATGCCCAGAAGGATTCAGGCAGTATTGAAAGCCAAAGGTGGATTTACCAAGTACTAAAAAAATAATAGGAATTAACATTTGAATTTTTAGGAGCAAAACAGTAACAATGCAGTTATCTGCAGAACTAAGCAGATGCTAAATACTTGCAAGTCAAATTTATGTATAAGATAGTTGATTGTCTACAAAGTGATGGTAGCCTCACATTCAAAGCTGTATTCGATAGTAAGACATGGAGCCTGAAAGTCAAAAGTTCAAAACATTGTTACCATTTTGCTTGTCAGTGTATGTTCTACCTAAATTGCTTGATTATTGTATCATAAGCTGATAAAAAGCCTGATGTTACCATTTTACTACAGTAAAGTTATCACTTAAACATGTGCCATGTATGAAGGAGTCAGAAGTCGGAGTCAGGGAAATTAAGGAGTTGGAGTCAGAGCTTTGGGTTACTGACTCCACAGCCCTGTTCTTATCTGGTATTATAGTGCTTCAGCAGCCTCCAGTCGCCTGCCAGTTCACTCATTTACCTGTTTATAACTAGTGATGAGCGATTGTGTCAACTATCGTTATCGGATCGATAGTTAATATCGGCAATTATCATGCCGATGTCCGATAGCCGATAATAGATAATCGCCGATGACCATTGAAGTCTATGGGAGAGGAACAAGAGCTTCTTTCTTACACCCGAACAGGGGAGGAGAAGCTGGAATTAACATCCACAACAGTAAACTGGATACGTGCTACATCTTAGGCAAGACAATTAGGCAACAAGAGTCACAGAAAAAAAGTTACAGACTATTCACTATCCCTGTCTTGTACCACAGCATGACCCTTAAAACTGCATGACCCACAAATTAAAAAGTGCCAGAAGGCAGTATTATTTGAACCATCATTTTACTTGAACTGGACATTGACTATCCCCATCCTGGAACGCAGCATGACCCTTAAACCTGTCTGACCCACAGATTAAAAAGTGCCAGAAAAAGGAGTCTTTCAACCACCATTTTAGTTGAACTGAACATTGACTATACATGTCCTGGACCGCAGCATGACCCTTAAATCTGCATGACCCACAGATTAAAAAGTGCCGGAAAAAGGAGTCTTTGAACCACCATTTTAATTGAACTGGACATTGACTATCCCTGTCCTGGACCGCAGCATGACCCTTAAACCTGTCTGACCACGGATTAAAAAGTGCCGGAATCATCAACACAGGTGACTTCCTCGTCCTGACATTCTGCATCCTGGAGCTGCGGGCTACAAGCAACAGGCACTGCAAGGCGTTGCCGACCACTCTGGATTTTTGCCGATTGACCAGCTTGCTTCTCCTCCTCTGATGGCATCAGCGATTCTAAAGAACTCTTCATACCCCACGCTGCAACCCTATCACAGTGGCGTGGCGTGTGGATAACATTTTGGTGGCACGTACGGGGATTTTGAGCGGAATCTGAAGTAAAAAAAAAACAGGGGTGAACACCCTTAAGAGTGAGGGCCCTCAGGTAACCTGAGAGGGAGTCTCCAGGGGGCCAGACCAGAGCGAGGGACGGAAGATTTCAGCAGCGCAGTGGAAAGGTTCATCAGCGCTTTCCCGCCAGTGATTTCCGCGCCACTTTACCTGCAAGGGCTGAAGCCAAGCATTAGGGGGATAGCCTACTGCCCGCATAGCCCAGTCATATCCGCAGCACAGATAACTGTCAGCACAATGCAGCAGAGTGCCTTGCAGCAAGTTAACTGAGTCTTAAAGGGCCAGCACCCACAAAAAAAAAATCCACACAAATTCAGCCATGGATGTGGAGGGACACATCAATAAGATCTGTGAGTCTCTGCTGCAGTTGTCCTATGCAGAACTAGGAACAGTCGCAAGATTTATGAAACTACCAGATTACCATCTTGCTCGTGCACATAATGGCCGACATCTTTTGACAGCCCTGAATCGATTACTGGATGAGATGGAAGACAGTGAGGAAGAGGACGCTATGTTGTCAATTCTTCAGAGACTAACTCAGTTTATTGACAGTTTGCGGGCTGGGGAACCAGAAACAGTTCAGGCAACAGAAAGTGACATGTCTTCCCAGCAGACACAGCTGAAGGAGCTAAAAGACCAATTAATTGCTTTACAAAAGACAGTGCAGGAATCTGCAAAGACAGTTGAGAAAAGGGTCAGTACTGATAAAGTTCCAAGCTGCTCCAAACCAGACTTAAAGAAGATCAGTCCAGCCTAAGAGATAACCATCCACAAAGAATTCAAATTAAATGGCCAAATTGGTGAACAAGAAAAGAAAGAGAGACGGTCTTACACTAACCTGATTCACCAGATAGACTTGGTGATACACAAGGGGTATCAGGAGAGAGAGATTAGTCCAGCCATTAGTCCAGGGTTGCATCTCAGGAATATGTTACAGATGAAGACCAACCTCACCTTGCTCCAGTTAAGAACAATTTTAAAAGGGCATTATAAGGAAGAAAGCATCTCTGATTTGTATCACAAACTGATTAACATATCTCAAGACCGCACAGAGTCCCCTCAAGACTTCTTGTTCAGAGCCATTGCACTCAAAGAAAAACTGTTGTTTGCATCCAGAGAAGAAGAGGCTGAGGAGAGGTTTGATGTGGGGCAAGTTCAGAAGAAGTTCCTGAGGTCAATAGGGACAGGATTACTTAGTGGAAACATCAAGTTCCAGCTAAAACAGTACCTTGAGGACCCTTTTATCCCAGATGAAGTGTTGATTGAGAAGATGAATGAGGCAGCTAGTCTTGAGCTAGAGAAAGAACAGAAGCTAAAGAAGGGCTTCACTGGTAAGACTGTGAAAGAGAGTCAACCAAAAGTTGACACCATGAGCGTGCAGCCAGAGGGTAACAGGGAGCAAGAACCTCTTGCCCATCCACCTCTAGTCACCCAGAAGGTATCGTTTAAGAAAAAAACAGTGGACACCAACTGGGAGGAAGTAGTGAGTGAACTTCTGACGGAACTAGCAGAGATGAGGCAGGTTATACAGATGGTGACCAAGTCAAAACCAGCAAGGCACAGGGGTGATTTCCAGGATAGAAGACACCCTGCAAGACTCCAATCAAGATAGTTATTGTTGTCACTGTCTTAAATGTGGTCAAGAGGGACATTATGCAAAAGAGAGTAGATTGCCAAGATTCAAGCAGCCAAAAGACAGAGGGTTGCTGGGGAGGGGCGACCAGAAACCTCAACACAAAGGCAATCCCAAACAAACAACCTCTACATCCTAATACCATCCAGGATGAAGAACAGCTACGCCAGTACTACCCACAGGTGTGTGACCATCTCCAACAGTTACAATGGGGGCAGCATCACCTGTCACCAAGCATTCAGTGTGGCAGCTCTACTGTTTATGCTCAAGAGCCAGACAATATCAGTGAAAACCAGAACAGACTGATAGGCCTAATTGGTGTAAAGTGCCTGATACAATGTAAATTAAATTGACTACTTGTTAAAGCTCTGTGGGATACAGGCGCTCAGGCCAGTATTCTAAATGAAGGATGGAGAAGACACTTTCTACTCAATGGCACGACTCTCCGGGCCAGTGGAAGCACTTATAGGCCCTGGAGAATTTTGTGGACGAGCGGTGAACCAGACAGAGATACCCTTTATAGGCTGGGTTGAAGTGACTTTTCAGCTCACTGCCAAGAACAGCAACACCATTGAGTTATTAGTGCCTTTCCTAGTCACAAGAGACAATCGTGTGTCAGAAGAACCAATCATCGATTATAATGTGATTGAGGAAGTGATCCACAGAACAGCTTCTCTACCACCGTTGGTAGATTTTGTAGCAACATCCTTTGCCCTACGTGACAAAGAAGCCAAAATAGTTGTGGAGTTAATGAAAAACAAACAGGCTGAAGTGGCTTTCAGAGAAGTCAAAGTAGGTCTGCGCCCCATTACTATTCCAGCTAACACCGCCTTAGGAGTGAAGTGTGGTGTGAGGGTGGGACCATGAAAGAAGTCACAGAGAATGCTGTTTGTGCCACAAGATACTACATAGCTTCCCTAAGGCATCATTACAGGGGAGACTGTGGTGACTATTCCTTACAGTGGGTTTTCAAAGTGCCTGTGTTAGTTATGAACTCCTCAAAGCATGAAGTGAGGTTGGACCCTAAAATTGTATTGGGACACCTTGAAGCTATAAAAACAGTGTACCCAGCCAATGTTAGGCCAGTTCAGATTTCTCGGGTGAGCACAACTCCAAACCCCAGTGTTAACAGTTGCGCCACTGAGCAGGGAATGTCCTCCTCCAGAGAACAGTGGGACCCACCAGTGTCTCTTGAGCATCTGAGTGCAGAAGAACAACAGATAGTGAGACAAACCTTAAGAGAGGAGTGTCATGCATTCTCCAAGGATGATTCTGATGTAGGTTGTATTCCATCACTCCAACTGAAAATCAACCTTAAGGACACTACTCCAGTAACAAAGAGCTACAGGTCCGTGCCTAAACCACTACATAAGGAAGTAAAAGTGTACCTTGAAGACCTCATCAACAGGGGTTGGATTCAGTAATCCAAGTCATCTTTTTCATCCCCAGTTGTCTGTGTCAGAAAGAAGGATGAGACACTGAGACTCTGCTGTGATTACAAAGAGCTGAACCAGAGGTCAGTCCCTGACCATCATCCAATACCAAAGATCCAAGACATGCTAGACAGTTTGTCAGGAAGTACCATGTTCTCAGTCCTGGACCAAGGCAAGGCCTACCACCAAGGTTTTGTAGAAGAATCCAGCAGGCCATTAACAGCTTTCATCACACCCTGGGGATTGTATGAGTGGATCCGCATTCCCTTTGGACTCAGTTCTGCTCCTGCGGAATTCCAGAGAAGCATGGAGATCTGCATGGAGGGCCTGAGAGATGACATTTGTCAGGCATACCTAGATGACAATCTGATACACAGTAAGACATTTTCTGAACACAGAGAATGTGAGAACTGTCTTGCAGCAATACCAGCAACATGGGGTCAAGCTGACACCAAAGAAGTGTGAACTGTTCAAAAGAAAAGTCAGGTTCCTGGGAAAAATCGTGTCTGGAGATGGATATACTATGGATCCAGCTGAAATTGCCCCAGTGATGGCATTGAAGAACAAACCCCCATCCACTGTGGGAGAATTGAGAAAGGTCCTAGGCTTCCTATCCTATTACTGGACTTACATCCAGAACTTCTCCAAGATTGCAGCTCCCTTGTATGCTCTCTTAGCAGGAACCTCAAGTCGAGTGACACCAGAAGAAAAGAAGTTGAACAAAGGCAGACCTAAACCCAAAGGAAAGAACTCACCTTCTGCCCAACAACCTATCAACTGGACTCCCCGTCACCAAGAAGTGCTGGAAGAGTTGACTGACTGTCTAGTCAAACCACCAGTCATGGGATACCCGGACTTCAATGTTCCATTTGTACTTCATTGTGATGCATCACAAGTGGGACTTGGAGCAGTCTTGTACCAATGTCAAGATGGCAAGCTTAGAGTCATTGACTATGGTTCCAGAACTTTGACAGCAACTTTTTCCAGCTGAGAAGAACTACCATCTGCATTCTGGAAAACTAGAGTTCCTAGCCATGAAGTTGGTTATCTGTGAAAGATTCAGAGATTACTTGTATTACAGTCCAGAGTTTGTGGTTTACACAGACAACAACCCACTAACCCAGGGGTGTCAAACTCGTTTTCACCGGGGGCCACATCGGCCTCACGGCGTACCTTAAAGGGCTAACCTAATTTTAGAACTGTGTAAATGTAATTTCTCCTTAACAGTTAAGAGAGCTATTAAGGAGTAGTTTCATTTGTACAGTATTCCTGTTACAATCAGCCCTTTGATGGTAATCAGGAAGAAGGTGAGGCCCAGGGGGGAGTCAGGCTAGATGGCGAGACCCCGGGGGAGGCAGGCCAGATGGTGGGGGCCCAGGGGGGAGGCAGGCCAGATGGTGGAGGCCCAGGGGGGAGGCAGGTCAGATGTTGAAGGCCCAGGGGGGAGGCAGGCCAGATGTGGAGGCCCACTGAGGGAGGCCGGCCAGATGGTGGAGGCCCACAGAGGGAGGCAGGCCAGATGGTGGAGGACCACAGAGGGAGGCAGGCCAGATGGTGGAGGCCCACAGAGGGAGATAGGGGGCTAGAGGATGGAGGCCCACAGAGGGAGATAGGGGGCTAGATGATGGAGGCCCAGGGAGGGAGAGGCAGGCTAACTAGTAAGACCTGGGGTGGGGGTTAGAGGACTAGCTGGTAAGGCCCCAGTAAGTGAAGCCCACTTACCAGCCTCAGTGAACGGTCCTCCGCAGGAGCAGGCATCTTCTCACCAGACAGGAAGCTCCTCTGCTCAGCGTGCTGCCAGGCCTGCAGGGGGCAGGGCCGGAGCACTGAGCAGGCGGATCCAGGCAGTCTGTGGTCTTCTCCTGTGCACAGAGCTGCCGGTCCCGCCCCCTGAGCTCACTGAGCTGTGCTGCACATGCCTGCTCCTGTCTCACTGAGAGAAGCAGCCGCTGCGGAGCACAGCTCAGCAACAAGTGCCGGGCCGCATAACACAAGGCAATGGGCCGGATTCGGCCCGCGGGCCTTGTGTTTGACACCTGTGCACTAACCTATGTCCTCACTACTGCAAAACTCAATGCAACTGCTCAGAGATGGGTGGCAGAACTAGCAGACTTTAACGTCTGCATCAAATATCATCCAGGAAAAGCTAATGATGATGCAGATATATTGTCTAGAATGCCCTTAGAACCAGAAGAATTCATGCAACAGTGCTCTGAAGAAGTTAGTTTGGAAGCTATGATGAGTACCGTAGAAGCAGTAAAAGTCCAGCGAGAAGAATACACACCAATGTGCTGCCCTATAACAGTGGAAGAGACAACAAAGGATGAGGAACAGCTTCATACGTTTTCAATCCGTCAACTTCCAAAAGAAGCTATCAGAAGAGCTCAGAAAGAAGACAAAGTCATTGGAAAAGTGCTCGAGTACATCAACCAAGATAGACTACCTAGTAAGAAGGAGAGGGATACAAAGTCTCAAGCTACAAGCCTCCTGTTGAGAGAATGGCCTAAATTACAATTCAGTTCAGAAGGTATACTTTACTGCAAAAGGGGTCCAAACCTGCAGTTGGCATTGCCAAAAGTTTACCATCGGATGGTGTTAAGGGAACTTCACGAAGAGATGGGACACTTAGGAGTTGAGAGAACAGTGAACCTTGCCCGTGAACGTTTCTTCTGGCCATACATGCAGAAAGATATTGAACATTATGTGACCAGAGAGTGTGGCTGTTTAAAAGACAAGCATCCCAACAAACCGACAAGAGCACCAATGGGTAACATTACAACCACATACCCGTTCGAGATGGTGTCCATAGACTTTCTACACCTTGAGAAGTGTAAAGGAGGATATGAATACATCTTAGTGGTTATGGACCATTTCACCAGATTTGCTCAAGCCTACGCCACTACCAACAAATCTGGAAAAACGGCAGCAGAAAAGATATTTAATGACTTTGCATTAAAGTTTGGATTTCCTACAAGGCTGCATCATGACCAAGGAAGAGAGTTTGAAAATCAACTCTTTGCCAAGTTGGGAAAGTATTGCAGAATTCAGAGATCTCATACAACACCTTACCATCCACAAGGTAATGGACAGGTGGAATGTTTCAATCGTACTCTACTGTCGATGCTAAAGACTCTAACCTCTGAAGAGAAAATAGATTGGAAGAACTCCTTAACAAAATTGGTATATGCCTACAACTGCACAAAGAGTGATGCAACAGGTTAGTCCCCATTCTACCTGTTATTTGGCAGATCTCCACGATTACCTATTGACATTATGTTCGATACTCCAGTGTCAGAGACCTACAGAGACCTACAAGACTTACCCAGAATATGTTCGTGCTTGGAAAGAAGGCATGGCAGAGGCATATAATATTGCTTCAAAAGTTGTTACTGATGGACAGAGCAAAAGTAAAGCACATTATGACAGGAAGTGTCATAGAGCAGAATTAACATCAGGTAGCCGTGTGTTAGTCAGAAACTTACAAGAAAAAGGTGGACCAGGAAAACTTTGTTCATACTGGGAAGACAAGATCTATGTGGTAGTCAAAAGGAAGAGTATAGACAGCCCAATTTACGAGATTGAACCTGAAACAGGAGGTAACAAGACAAGAAACTTGCATCGGAACCTGTTGCTATTTTGTGACTACCTACCACCAGAGAGTCCAATCCCTGAAGTAACACACCAAACAAGACCGTCAAAAAGACAGCAATCTAAAGTATTGCCTCTTGTAGAAAATGTCAGAAAGCTCAGATGTGGAAGATCACACCTATATGCTTCGTATGCCAGTAGAAAATAGTGACTTAAATCCTGAAGCTGTAGAATTTGTGCCACAGGAGTTATCTGATGAATATGAAATAGCAGAAAGTACACCAGAAAACCTAGACGAACAGATTCAAGATCCAGAAAAAGTAGATCGTTCAGTTAGAGACTGATGATTCAATTACAGCTGAACCAGAAGATGAACCAGCAGTAGATCCTGAATTAGAAATCTCAGAGACTGATGAACCAGAAACATCAGAAGAATTGTCAAGCAGAAAGGTTTCCTCAAGAGAAAGAAGAAGACCCATGATGCTGACTTATGACACTTTGGGAGAACCGAGTGCGGTACCAAGTACTGTTCAGTTAAAACAGGTATCGTTTCCTGCAGATCAGGTAAAACAGCCTGCGAAGTACTTTCCTACCACCAGTTCTGGAAAGACCACAAAATGGTTTAAAAGACTGTTCAATGGACTAAAAAGTAAAATAATTTCTTAGCTAGTTAGCATAGGAATTGGCTGGTTGAAGATGGTCGGAAAATATTCCAGCAGAAGATATAAATGCCAATTGATTACTTGAAATTGTTGTTTGTTGTTTGCTCTTTCTCTTTTCTTCTTTTTCAGGAGAATGTCGAGCAAGTAGCTAAGAGATAGCTTAGGATGTTTAATAATTTACATTGTTCCTTTATTATTTCAAAATGTTGAGGTTGTCACCTCTCTTTAAGTAGAGGCAGGCCTAGAAAATAGTACTACAGTTGAAGTAATCGGGGAAAATTGAACCAGTAAGACACTGTCTACTTTTGAGTGTTGAAGACCGGTCAAACACTTAAGATATAAAACTTATTTAAGGTAAATGCCTACCCGACTAAACTTAGAAGTCAAGTAGACTCTTTATGGAATGTCCTCAAATATTGTAAGTTGCTGAATGTCGAGGATGACATTAATCACGAGGGGGAGAATGTGACCCGGGGTAAGCTCTACTGTCACTGTTCTTATCAAGTGTAAATTAGTTACTTCTCCTTGGCCATTAGAGGCACCAGAAGTACCAGCACACAGCATGGTTGGTGCACAGTACAAAGGGCTAGAACCGTCAAAACTAGTGCTGTGCATGCTAGAAAAAGGGGAGGAGACAGAAGTTGCTGGAACACTGTTGGAGGAGTAGATTCTGGGTAGTTTAGGTCCTGTGTGACAGAGTGAAGGACACAGAAGAAGGTAGAGCACCTGACAGTAAAGACAGAGTCCTGTGTGTGCTGCAGCAATAGCACAACAGACAGTGAAGAGAGCAGACATCAATCACAGCTCAGGAGTGACAGGATATGACTGGTGAACCCTCAGGTATCTGTGAGCTTATTACCCACCTGTAAGCAGTTAAACTGTGTGAATGCCAGGAACCATTTGCATTGCTGCTATCATTGATGTTTACTGAAGTTACTGTATGGAGAATGAACTTGAATAAAGCCTGTTTAACTGCCCTACAGTGGAACCTGTTACCTTTGATGTGTGCTGTGAAGAGGATAATTACAAGGGCCCAACTCACTGCAACCCCCCCACACACACACACACTTCCCTCAGAATCCTAAAGAACTCTTCATACACCACGCTGCAACCCTATCACAGTGGCGTGTGGATAACAATAACACAATATGCGTACAACTGGACTCTTTGCGCCAAACAGACGCAAGGACTACAAAAAGAGTATTTAAATGTTATATGGATCAATATGGCGGCCTTCGCACCACTGACAACAGGCATAATTTACTATAAAATATGTATAACACAATATGCGTACAACTGAGCGCTATGCGACAAACAGACGCATGGACGGCAATAACAGTATATAACTCTTATACGGATTAATACGGCGGTCTTCGCATCACTTACACCAGCAGTAATGTACGATAAAATATGTTTAACACGTTGTGCGTACACCTGAGCTCTAAGCGCCAAACCAGCTGCACGGACTGCAATAAGAGTATTTAAATGTTATATAGATTAATATGGCGGCCTTCGCACCACTGACAACAGGTGTAATTTACTATAAAATATGTATAAAACAATATGCGTACAACTGAGCTCTATGCGACAAACAGACGCACGGACTGCAATAAGAGTATTTAAATGTTATATGTAGAGATGTGCGAATTGATTCTAACAAAGTGGAATTCGTTTAGAATTTCAGGAAAACTTCGATTCTGAACGAAGTCGAAGTTTGAGGTGATTCGCGGGAACAAAGCGTGTTTTTAATTGATAAAATGGCTGCGAGCACATGGCGTTACATGGGGCAAAGAAGTCTGGGAGGAAGAAAGGCGTAGCCTACATGACATGTGCAGAGATGAAGCCAATCAGAGACCGGCGGGATTCTGTAACGTCACCGCACTGTATAAGTCCGGGCGTGATGCTGGCAGTTCACACCGCTCACACTGTGCTGTGTAGGGAAGGTGCTGCCGCTGCTGCTTATGATATCTCATAGTAAAGAACTCACTTTTATACAGCGATTTTGGGGGGTGTCACAGCTTGTCTCAGAGACTGCTTCTCTTACATTCTAATTCTGATTTTGTGGGGTATTGGAACTGAAGTCCAGTGTGCGTCCAATTCAGCTGCATATACATTTTAATGCTATCTGCTCAGTTCTTGAGCACATTGAATATCCAAGGGTTATCTAAGCCTGTTGCTGTTGTATACAGTTAAAGAAACAGTGTTTTTACAATCCAAATACCACTTAATTTTTGGTTGCTCATTTCTTTTGCGCAATTTAGATCCAGGGGTTAATTAAGCGTTGTTCTGCTGTTGTGGTCACTAAAAGAAACTTTCTTTTTTCACCGCCAAAGAAGAAATTTTGCCTGTAGCATAAATCATATCCGAAGGTTAATTACAAGTTGTTCTGTTGTTGTGTTCCATAAAATACATGCCGTTTTAACATGCACAAAGCTGGTAATTGTTGGCAGCACATTTCTTTTGCGCAATTTACATCCAAGGGTTAACTAAGTATTTTTCTGCAGTTGAATTCAGTAAAAGAAACGTTTTTCACCGCCAAAGAAAAAATTCTGTAGCATAATTCATATCCAAAGGTTAATTAAGCCTGTTTGTGCTTTTATATTCAGTAAAATACACAGTGTTTTTAAACGGCACATGCAAGTAAATTTTTCCTTTCCATTTGTGGAGCGCAATTTATATCCAAGGGTTACCCAAGCTTGTTAGTGGGTTCATTTGGAGTCAAATACAGGGTGTGTATTTATCATATACAGATATTTTCATCAAACAGAGTCTGTACATTTTAGAACAAACAGTATGTCAGACAGAGAGGTGGCAGGCTCATCACCTGCGAGTGGCAGTGGCACAAACATTCCTGGCCCAGGTCGCAGCACAGCAAGGGGAAGTCGCAGCAGGGGTCACTCGGTGACGCCAGAACTGCCGGTGTCATCTAGCGGCCGTGTGTTGATCAGCAACCCAATGGTTCTTGATTGGTTGACTAGGTCATCCACTTCCTCTCAGATGACATCTGACAATCCCAGCCAAGAGTCGGTGGAAACGTTAGACACAACCCTTAGTTGGCATGGCCCGGTGCCGGTCAGCAGCCCTCACCAGTAGTGATGAGCGATTAAGTCGACTATCGTCATCGGGTCGATAGTCGATATCGGCAATTATCAAGACGATTTCCGATAGTCGATAAAAGAATTATTCCCCGGAAACCATTAAAGTTTATGGGAAAAGAACAACACCTTCATTCTTACACCCAAACTCGGCTGGAGAAAGCTGGAATTAACACCAAAAACAGTAAACTGATACATGCTAAAATCTTAAACAACACACTTAGGTTTAAAAAAAGCCACAGAAAAAAATCAAAGACCATTCACTATCCCTGTCTTGTACCACAGCATGACCTTAAACCTGCATGACCCACAATTAAAAGTGCCAGAAGGCATTTATTATTAAACCCAAATCATTTTACTTGAACTGGACATTGACAAACCTGTCCTGGAATGCAGCATGACCCTTAAACCTATCTGCCCCCCAGATTAAAAAAGTGCGGAAAAAGGAGTCCTTTAAACCCCACCATTTATTGAAGGAAAATGACTAACCTTCCTGGACGCAGTATGACCATTAAACCTGTGTGCCCACAGATTAAAAAGTGCCGAAAAAGGTAGTCTTGAACCACCTTTAGTTGAACTGGACATTGACTATACCTTTCTGTACACAGTAGACCTAACAAAATTGACCCACAATTAAAAAGTGCAAGAAAAAGGAGTCTTTCAACCACCATTTTAGTTGAACTGGACACTGACTATATCGCCTGGGCCACAACATGCAGGTTTGCATTAACCACTGAAGAACAATTGGCGACGCGGGATCGTTACTGAGATTCACAGGGCCCTGACCCAGCGTTGACAGGCCTGACGGTCCTGAAACCGACGATCCGCTGGCATGCGTGTTGTCGCCAGCACTGGAAGGGGCACCTTCTCTCGTACCTCTACCTCCGTGTCCTACACCCCTCTTTGCTCGCTTACCACCTGCATTTCGCTCCATGTTCAGAAAGATAAAAATTTAAAAAAGGGTATGGAAGATTTTTTTGACAGTCTCTTATTAAAAGATGGCAAATAAAAAAAGCTATTCTAAATCCCTCTAATTTCCTACAGCCAACTGGGATTAGAAACGGAATGTTTCTAGCGAATACCTGTGAAATGCGGTGTGGTGGAAGAACCGTAAGGACAAAATCAACAGTTTTCTTCCTTCAGTCCCAGGAATTTACAACTGCCCAGTAGGACTAGGAATTTGATAGTTTTCAACAAAATATCATAAAAAGTGCGCTATCTGCGCCAAACTGAGATTCAACAAGCGCCCAAAAAAACTATTTGGAATTTTCACGGATGAGAAATTGCGTTTTTGCAGCAATGACAAAACGAGAACATTGCTAGAAAATTTTTCTATCAGGGAAATTGGGCGTACAACGTGGCTAAATTTGAAAAAAAAATAGGGGCCCCACCACGGGGCAATACAGCTATTTAAAAATTATACGGATAACAAACGTGGTTTTTGCAAACCCATAAATACACCTGCGGTGATTACAAAATTGTGTATTTTAAATTTAAGTACAAGGTGGCTCTATGAGCAAAACTGGGCCGCACCGAAGTAAAAAAAAAAACACCTATTTGAAATTTATACGGATAATAAAAGGTGGATTTTGCACCTATAAATACACCTGCGGTGGCTCGAAAAGTTCTGTATCCTATTGTAAGTAAAAAATGGGTCTTTGAACAAAACTGGGCTGCGCCAAAGTGAAAAACACGTAATTAAATTGTGTACTGATAATAAAAGGTGATTTTTGCACCAATAAATACACCTGCGGTGACTAGAAAAGTTCTTTATCCTATTGTAAGTAAAAAACGGGTCTTTGAACAAAGCTGGACTGCGCCAAAGTGAAAAACACATAATTAAATTGTGTACGGATAACAAAACCTGTTTTTTGCACCTATAAATACACCTGCGGTGACTAGAAAAGTTCTGTATCCTATTTTAAGAACAAAGTGGGTCTTTGAACAAAACTGAGCTCCGCAAAAGTGAAAAAAAAAAACTAATTAAATGGTGAACAGATAATAAAAGGTGAGTTTTGCACCTATCAAATACACCTGCAGTTACGAGAAAAAATCTGTATCCTAATAAAAAGTACAGGCTGCACAAAATACAAGCTAATATTTTCACCCAAAACTGGCCAAAACTGTTAATAAAAACCCATTTCAATGCAGGGTCAAAGCAGAGTCTGGGCAGCACAATTTTTCCAAATCTCCTTTCAAAAGCCTGCCTGCCTGCCAGCCTGTCTGCTGTGTTCGCCCGCCCCCCTGGCCACCTCATCTCCCCCTCTTAATCCCCCCCCCCCCCCCCCCCGCCATGGCTGTACGCACTACCTGCTCCTTTAAAATTCTCAGCCTAAGTAACTAAAAACTGAAAATCTCTAATTTTCTAATGATCACAGCTAAAAGCATAGCTGTCTGTGTGAACAAAGAGAATAGTTTCGCTGAGCTGTTTTGAGAAAGACCGAGCACATACATCCTGCTCTTATTAGACACAGACACACACTGATCATGAACAGGAAGGGCTGTTCTATGTGAAACGAGGTCATGTGATTTTTCCAGCCAATCACAACCATACACATCCCAGTCATGACGTCGCACACCCAGCTCACCCTGCTCTTTTCTCTAAGCTGATTTGCTGGCCGCCAAAATGACAGGAAGCACCAAAAATGACGCGATATTATTAGATTAGGCGCAGATTTTCACCTAAATTATCGCGTGATCGAAAAAATTCCCATCAGCATAAAAACCGTGCCAATTTCAACTTTGTCAATAATAATCGCTCAACACTACTCACCAGTCCTCAACCCGCCTCTGTCCCATCCGGTTCCCTCAGCCAGAGATCTACTATGTGGTCTGGGCTCAGCGCCACTATACAGTGAGGATGAAGAATTTGAGGAGGGTAGTCAGCAGCTACTTGGCAGCGAAGAAATGGGGCCAATATCCCCTGCGTCTTGCAGTAGGCGGCAAAGTATAGCTGTGGAGAGTGGCATGGGAGGTCATGTTGTGAGGGGTCAGCCTCTGCATACCAAGACTGGTGATGAGGACAGCAGTGACGATGAAATACAAATCGATGATGATGTAGCCATCCGCACTTGGGAGCCGGGTGAAGCAAGGGCTTCATCATCGTCAGGAGAAGAGGGCGTCAGCTTGCGTGTCAGGCTGCGGCGCAGCCAGCAAGTGGGTTGTTGGCCGTGAGTCAGCAGGGTAGCAGCAGTGTGAGGTCAGGAGCCAAGCGGCCACGGGGTAGAAAACCCGCTTCGCAGGTCCAAGAAAGTAGCGGCACAGGGGCTCAGTGAGGCAGCGTCGGTAGTAGTCACTCAGTGCGGAGCGTTGGCGGTAAAATCAGCTACTCGGCGGTGTGGCAGTTCTTTGCTAAGACACCGGAGGAGCAGAATATGAGTATATGTAGAATCTGTGGGCAGAAAGTGAAGCGTGGCCAGGGAGCTAACGTTGGCAACATGGCCCTGCATCAACACATGCAGCATCACCATCCAGTGGCCGGGGAGAACCGTGGCTCAGATGTGGTGTTCCATCCTGCCGCCGCAGCAGCAGCAGCGCCCAGTGGCACGCATGCCATTGCAGCCAGACAAGGCTACACCACCTCTGCAGAAGGGAGCTGTTTCTCTTTGCCATCATCTCCCAGTCCAGATGCTCCTGCTCCTCGCTACTCATGGCGCCAGCAGTCGTTCAACGAGTTGATTACAAAGAGACAACAGTATGCGTCCAACCATCCTAAAGTGCAGAAGCTGACTGTGCTCCTGTCCAAGTTGTTGGTACTGCAGTCCCTCCCTTTCCAAATGGTGGACTCTGCACCATTCAAAGAACTAATGGCTTGTGCCGAGCCGAGATGGAGAGTTCCAAGCTGTAATTTCTTTTCCAAAAAGGCAGTACCAGCCCTTCACAAATATGTAGAACAGAAGATAGTCCAGTCCTTGAGCTTATCGGTTTGTTCCAAGGTGCACAGCAGCGCGGACGTCTGGAGCTGTAATTATGGTCAGGGCCAGTACATGTCCTTTACGGCCCACTGGGTGAATGTGTGACATCGATGTGTGACTTTCTCCGTGCCAACTGTGAATCGGAACCATGGTGGGGGACAATGTGAGTAAGATGGTGTCCACGCTGCACCAAGGAGGGTTGGTTCATGCGCCCTGCATGGCGCACTTGTTCCATCTGGTTGTGAAAAGGTTCCAGCAGTCTTCCACCGATCTTAAAGACATTCTAAAAAGGGAAAAAAAACGTTCTGCACTTTTTAATTCTCAAACCCCAGCACACCCCCCTTTGGCTGAAGGGGCAGAATGGCTCCCCCAACACGCTGATATGCGTTTTTCCACCCTTGGGAAATTTCCCGCCTGACATGTTAGACCACTGTATGAACAGAAAAAAGGCCATTTTTTGATTTATTGATGATCCAAGTCCTGATGAGCAGTTCCTTCACCCCCCTAGTGGGGAAAAGGCGTCGCCAGCAGCACAGCAGCAGCAGGACCTGAGGCGGGGACCCTAACCAACAGTGGGGCCTACTTGAAAGCACTCTGCCCCCCATTGGAGATCCGTGGATAGGGGCAGCCAAACTGGCCGCAACTTGCGGAGTTTCGTGGGAAGATGTCCGCTCGGCCAGTAGTGGGGTATCGGGTGGGTTTAGTGCAGCGGGGGGCCATTTTCCCCCGAGAAAAAATCCTTTTCAACCAAAAATGTGGAGAGATGCCCTTTGCCAAGATGAATCGGGCGGGAATCGGCCAGGATTTCCACCCCCAAGCCTTAGGCATCGATTACATAAACCTTTGCGCCCAAAAAAACTTTGAGAAATGGTCTGGATTGTAATCCCACCTCAGCCACTTTTCTGATGCTGCCACCGCCTGATCCCCAAACATCTGCGCCAGTTCTCCATCTTCCCCCCACCATCTTTACAGGGACGGGTATTGAACCCACCCCCACACTCTGTCATTGTGCTCTCTCTGACCCCATGCTCCTGCTGCTGCCCCGTCACCTCCACACTGTTTTATTGTGCCCTCTAGACCCATGCGTGCTGCTACTTCGCCCTCCCCCTTTCTTTGTGCCACTCTTGCCCTTGCTGCGCTGTGATCCCTTTTCTGCCGTCCCTCCACACTGTGTCATTGTGCCATTCTGTGCCTTATGCGCTGCTGTTGCTGCCGTCACCTCCAATTTTGTCATTGTGTCCCTATGTCATGCTGGTGTTGTCCCCGTCATCTCCTACGGGTCATTGTGTCTCTGGGGGCCCCCTAAAGTTGCTGGCCCCAGATTTTGTCATTCTGCCACTCTTGACCCATGCTCTGCTGTTGTGCTGCTTCCTCCACATCAGTCATTGTCCCACCTGTGGCCTATCTGTTTTTTGCCACCTCCAGAATTTGCTTGTGCCATCTTGACCTCATGCTGCTGCTGCTGTTGATGCCGTCACCTCCCCCACTGTCATTGTGCGAATCTGTAAACTTCTGTGTGTGTTGTTGCGCCGTCCCCGCCACATGTGTCATTGTGACTCTATGACCTATGCGGGCTGTGTGATGCCTCACCTCCACACTCTGTCATTGTGCAATCTGGGGCCTTTATCCTGTTGGTCCCCACTCCAGAATTTTCATTGTGCCACTCTTGACTCTTGCTGTGTGTTGATGGTCTTCCCCCGGGTTCATTGTCCCGTTTGTGGGCCCTGTGTTGTTTGCCCCCTCCAGTTTGTCTTTTTTGCTACTCTGTGGCCTATCTGCGCTGAAAAGTGCGCTGTTTCCTAGAACCCTTTGGTTTTCCCAAAGCTGTTTCACCCTCCCACCCTTTGACGTTGCCAAATTTTTTTTTTCTTTCCCCTTTTCATCTGTCAGAAGGAATGAAAAACATCAGGTTGTCTAGCCAAAAGCAGGGTGGATTTAGAACACAAAAAATGCAAATATCCCATTCTGGTTATCTTGTTTGGATCAAATCCTGTTTTTTTTTGGCTTTTTCAATACGTGGATTATTGGACCGATTGAAAACGGACACTGACGGTGAAGGAAGGGAAAATGATCAGGGGACGCAAAAAATTTCTGCGACCCCTCTCCACTCATTTGGGGGCCTTACATGTATCAGCATTTAACAGAACAGGTTTTGTCTATTTTTGACGGTGTAAAGCACTGGCCCCATGGAGTGACCCCCTGTGTGAGTCCCTTACTGTGCTGAGACCTGTGCCGGCCAGTAAATCTACTGTGTTCTTTGATGCTTTGTAGGATCTTAGCCCCCAGCTTGTTTTTTTTTCCCGTGGCCTGCCATGACTTTATCAGGCTGATTCTGCTTCAGTTTTTTTGGGAGTTTTTTCACCCCTAAGTGCCCGGGGAAATTTTTGGTGAAACGATTTAAGAGGGCGGCGTCATGTGCATGTCTACAAAACACAGGGGATTGTATGAAAACCAAACCAAGCTCCTCTGATATTTTGGTGGACAAAATTTTCAGCACCCTGGTCTCTGCAGCAGCAAAAAAATTAGAAGGGAGAATTACACAATAATGCTATTCACATAGCATGGGATGTATGATACATCTGAGTTATAAGAACACTTCAGGAGGATATATGTATGTATATAATATATGTATATAATTAAATAAAAACACCACACTCCCTCAAAATATAGGTCCTAAACAAATGAGAAATAAAGGGTTATAAGAGTGTTTGGGATTGGTTTTGGGTATCGAGATCGAGCGATAGTCGATAGTCGGCCTATCGTTAAGGTTTAGATAGTGAGCATGATTTTGAGGATTACCCTTAAAGTTATGGGAGAGCAACAAAAAACCCCTTTATTATTACACCCAAACAGGTGGGGAAGTGAAATTAAAAATTCCAAACGTCAAAAGGTACGTGCTACATCTTAGGAACCACTTGGTTTTTAAAAATCACAGAAAAAAAATCAGACCATTCACTATCCCTGTCTTGACCACGCTGACCCCTTAAACCGCATCACCCCCAAAAAAAGTGCCAGAAGGCAGTATGATTTAAACCATCTTGTTACTAGAAACCTAGACATTGAATATCCCCCTGTCCTGGTACGCAGCAGAGCCCGAAACTGCAATGGGGGGCCCCCAGATTTAAAAGTGACCGCAAATAGGAGTATTTCAACCACATTTTAGTTGAAACTGGACACTAACTATATCTGTCACTGTACCGCAGAATGACCATTAAAACCTGTCTGACCCACTGTTTAAAAAGTGCCAGAAAAGGAGTCTTTCAATCCACCATTTAGTTTGAACTGGTCATATACTGTCCCTGTCCTGGGCCACAGTATGACCATTAAACCTGTCTGACCCCCAGATTACAAAAGTGCCGGAAAAAGGAGTCTTTCAACACCACCATTTTAGTTGAATAGCATTGACTAGAACTGTCTGTGCACAGCATGACCAGGGCGGAGTTACAGTGGGTGCGGGTGGGAGAGCCCAGGCTGGCGTCTCGTCATCTATTAACACGCAGGTTAAATGCCCTGATGACGCAGCAACGTAAAACTGTCGTGCGAAAGCAGGAGTGCGGAAGCGGATGAGTGGAGAACTCCAGCCTTCTCAGTACACAGTCAAGACCTGGGTAGCGCTTGTGCCCCTCCGTATGAGTGCGGGACCAATGAGCTTACTGGAATTACTTGTGGTTAACGCTCTTGTTACACCCAGGTGCTTTTTGCTTGCATTCTTTTTTTTTTTTTCTCCATTTTTACTCAACGTGCTGGAGGAAATTGTCTCTGTACTTTGTTCTCTGTCCGTGCTCCCATATCAATGTCCTCTGAATAAACCTACTTCTGGTCAAGTTTTTCCTGTACCTCCCTTGTATCAATTCAAGGGGGAATTTTATAACAGCTATTGTGTACATGCCAAGTTATTTTAGTAGTTTTAATTCAGAAAAAACATTTTTTAAATTAGGATGAATCCCAACCATGTTCTTTGTTTCTTCTTTTTTTATTGTATTAAATGGGTTGTCTCAATACAGGGATTGATAGCTATCTAAAGATTCTTGCAAAAAACAAGTCATTTTGCAATTTGTGTCCATTTACAGTGTTCCTACCTATTCACTGTTTCTGTCTGCGATCCACATCAGACTTGACCACTCTTGACAATTGTGCAGAACAATTGGTCTGTTAGGAAGCAACATTTTTTGAATAGGACCTGTAGTATTGCTGGCATGTCACCGCAAAAATGCCCCCAAAATTCTTATCCAGGACCCATGAGCCATTTTTGACAATTGTGAAGAACAATGTCTATTAGAACAACATTTTTTTAGAATTTGGACCCCCCCATGTAGTATTGCTGCATTTCAAGTAAAATGACCACCAAAGATTCTAAGCATGGGACCCTTGAGCCACTTTGGTCATTTGAGAAGAACATATGTCTGTTAGAAACAACGCATTTTTTTATAAAGGACCTGTAGTATTGCTGCATTTCAAAGCTGCATGTACCCAAAAAATTATAAAAATGACTTATCAGCCACTGTTAAAAATTGTGAGGAGAAATGCACTTAGACGCCACAATTTCTTTCACTCAAAGGTCATGATTATTGCTGTAACTCACCAAATACATGACCACAAAAAAATGATAAAATATGACTTTACTCCAGCCACTGTTAAAAATTGTGAGGGTAGAAATGCCACTTAGAAGCCACATTTTCTGTTCCAAAGGGAACATGTTTATTGCTGTATCTCACAAAGCTTCATGACCCCAAAAAATTATAATATGACTTTCTTCAGCTCTATAAAAAATTGTGAGGGAGAAATGCACTTAGAAGCCACATTTCTGTCCAAAGGTCCAATTATAGCTGTATCTCACAGCAACATGACCTCAAACCATTGACAATGCGAAAACTTTCTTAAGATAAAGTGAGTAAATGGAATACGGTGTTGTCATGTAACACTTGCTTTCTTTTACAGTCTCCTCACAGCACAAAGTGATAAAAGAGGAAAAGAGAATTTATTGTTGTAAGAATGATCATTTTAAAAAAAAGTTTTCAAGAGGAACCATTTATGTTTGAAAAGTATGTGAAGTAGACCGGCAACTAATCGGTGACCTCGGCAATTACGGGGCACCACAAACATCATCAGAGATCCATGCCTGATTCATCTTGAGAAAGTTCAAACGATCCACATGTATCTGTGGAAAGCCTGTTGCGTTTGTCTGTTATGGGACACCTCCAGCTGTGCTGGAAGGTCCGCCTCAGATATGACGCTGGCTGCTGGGCAGGACTACTCCCTCTATGGCGTGACGAGCCAGCTCGGGCATTCGTCAATTTTGGATCCCAGAAGTCTATTGGGTCGGAGCACATGCAAAAACATCGGTGTTGAGACGCAGATAGTTGTGCACCTTGATCTTAAGTGATCTCTGTGTGATTGGATGTGTGACTGCATTGCATGCGTTGGTGAGGTGGCTAGTAAACATAGATTGCAGAGGTCACCATTAGGCTTTCCGCCACCTTGCCTGCATGTACAGGGGATACAGGAGGGTGCCACCCAGTAATGGTTGTTCCTTTTTCTTGGCCTTAATGCGAGGATCATGTTGGAGGAAATGGAGCATCCAAGCACTCATGTGAGAGATGGAGCCTTGATTTCCCATGCCTCTGGGTCGAGGGTCTATAGCAAACTGATCTTCCTTCATCTTCCTCCTCCGCCTCAATTCGCGCCCAACCTACTTTTCCAAGGCTGGGTCGTCGGTAACATCCGGTGTCTGGTAATATCTCCTCCTCCTCCTCCTCCGCTGCCTCGGCACAAGCTTCAACACAGCCCTGACTGATGACCTGAGAGCTGATGCGCCACCTTGTAATATCTACTACCCGACCCACTGCCTAATGAAGGACCGATGATATGTGAAACGGGGCGGGCCTTGTGGATAACGGAGAGATAGGCCTCCGTGTTCGCATCTGTGTCCGTCTCCTCCGACAGTCGCTTGACGGGAACCTGTTGTATTCAGAGTGTCAACGATCGTTCCAGAACTAAGTTACCACCAATGCTCATGTGACGAAGGGGCTTTGTCCGCACTGACCATTTTGGTGGCTTCTTCAAAACTGGCAAGGTTGGTTGCAGAAGCTCATTTCACCTGACTACACTCTCGGTGGTTCAACTCCCCGTGGTTCGAAACTGCTGCTTGTCAGGCCATTTTGTCACTTCGTACTGCGTAATGCATTGCGCTGCTGCACAATCGCTGGAGCATGTGGAGGGTGGTATTCCAGCGTTGTTGCCACTGTCAACAATGAGCGGTTGACGTGGGAGACAGCTGACGCTGGCAACGCAGCCAGGGGGACGAAGCAGGGTTGCGAAAGGCGGAAGTGCGAACTCAGACCTCGAGCCTTCTTCGCTGGGCAGCCAGACCCGGGTAGCTCTTAGAAATTTCTGGACGACAAGGTTCTTGACATGTGCCAGGCATGGGAATGAGCTCCAGCCTACCGTTCTGAAGGGCGGCAGCATGATTCGCCCGTATCGCACACCACCATTGCCCTGGACAGGTTCTTGTCACCCTGCACAGCGATTTGGTCTCGTTGAGGAAGTGCCGTCCACAGCTCTCCTGCCTGTGATGTGGTCGGTCTCCAAGCAGATAATTTCATCACGGACTGGTTGTCTCTGGGCACGTGATGCCACCAGAGGACCTTGGGGGAAAGGTTCCCTGCACCAGCCCTGCGGTTTTGAAAGAGCGTGCGGGCGAGAGCCACCGTCCCCCCCAGAGACATCCACCCAGCACCAGTGAGTGTCACAAAAAAAAGAATACGGCCTTGGCCGTGCTTACTAGCCCATTGGTCGGGGGTGGATGGACTTTTCCCGGAACTGATGCAGAAACGCGCTTAAAATTTTAGATGACACTGGCTGGCCAGGGCGGGGAGGGTTTTTGGCAAAGAAATCCTCTCGGCATCTGTATTGGGGGAGGGGGGCCATGATGGCGGAACCCATCTGTGTCCCCCCAGGGGAAAGGCAAACTTTTCCAAGGCAAAAAGCCTGGCAATGCCGACTTCGGTTTTGGTTTTGGGATGGTTTGGGTTAAAGGTTTTTTCTGCCCCCCAACCCCCGGAAGACAAAAGGTTGGCTGCTGATGGCCGCTGTGGTGTGAGGTCGTCAAACTAGCGGAAGGAAAAGGGGGTAGGTGGGTTTGGGTGGTCGGGGTGGTACTCGGGCGACGGTGGAGGCTGAAGCGGAGGGTATCCCTGATCTGCTTGAGGCAGGGCAGCTGAGGAAGCTTTGGGGGTGGCGGAGGAGGGAGAGGGGGAACAGGGGGTGATAGGGTGGAGGCCCGGCGTCGGGCTGGCCCTTTTTGGCCAATGTTCCCTCCATTTCAACTCATGCATTCGCTGCATGTGAATTGACATGCTGGGGTGGTTTTAACCCCCTTAAGGTTTTTGCCTATTATGCGTTTATGGCAAAGGCGGATTATGACATCGCTGGGGGAATCAATGGCTTGCTCAAAGAAGGCCCCGGCTTGAAGGGGCCTGGGCTTTTTGACGGCGAAAGGAGGAGCGGGGTTTGCGCTGACCCTGGCTGCGGAATCAATCAGCGGATTTTTGCGACCGCCCCTCCCTTTTTTTTGGCAGGACCCGTATTGACATACCCCCTCGTCTTCCTCCTCGTCCACTGATGAATCGCTCGCAAGAAATTCTGCGGAAAAGACCGGATGGGAAAACCGCAAAAGTCTTTAAAACTTTATTTATCCTCAACACAGGGGGACCTTTGGGCGGGGCCCCGGGCTTTCTTTTTTATCCCGAAGCTGCGGGCCCACAAGCAAGGGGCACTGCAAGGCGTTGCCCAAAAACCCGGGATTTTTTCCCGTTTTAAACCCGGGTTTTCCCCTTTACCTTCCCCTGATGGCATTTAAATAATGGGGGTTTAGAGCTAGAAAAACATCCCTTGATCTTTTAACATGCCTTTCCTTTACCCCAACGCTTTTGTCATCCCAAAAAGGTCTTCGACAAAAAGGGTTTCCACATTGGGGGGGAAAAGGGGTTAAAAATTTTGGGGGTGCTTTCAAAGTTGGACCCGGGTGGGTGAAAGATGCTGGGTGACAACATTTTTGGTCGTGACTTGGGGGGGAAAAGGAGGGGAAGGAAATGTAGATAGGTTTTCCCTTTTAAACCCCTGAAGGGCAGATTGGCGACGAGTTGTTACTGAATTCAAAAAGGGGCCCCGACCCACGATGAAGGCCGGGGTTCCCGCAACTGGGCATCCGCTTGGGAAGGCATGTTGTCGCCAAACATGGAAGGAGCACCTTCCTCGTACCTCTACCTTTATGTTTTAAAACCCCCCCCTTTGCCCCCTTTCCACCCCAAATTCGCCCCCAGTTTAGAAATATAAAAATTTTTAGAAGGTATGGAATAAAATTTTTTTGGGAAAATCTCTTATTTAAAAAACGGGAAATCATAGCTATTCCCCCAAAACCCTAATCAAAAAAAAAATTTTTCTGGATTCAAATTTAATGCAAGGGGTTTTTTCAACAAATCTGGACTGGGCAAAAGTCCAAAAAACCGTTAAACTGTTATGTTTTTGGGATAATAAAACGGGTATTTTTTTAAACCCTTTTAATTTTACCTTTGGGGGAAAAATAGAATTTTCTGTTTTAAAATTTATGTAGAAGCTGCTTTAAAGGGAAAAATGGGGGTGCGCAAAAGCAAAAAAAAAAAGTAATGTTAGTTTTGGGTTTAATAAACGGTGTTTTTTGCACCTTTTTAAAATTTACCTGTGGTGAATATAGAATTGCTGTTTTTTAAAATTTACCAGGTGCTTTTTCAATGAACAATGCTGGGTGGGGCCCAAAAATCAAAAAACCGAAATGTTAAGTTTTTGGGATAATTTAAAAGGGTATTTTTTGCACCCCTTTCAATTTTACCCGTTGGTTTAATATAGAAATTTCTGGGTTTTAAAAATTTTAAAGTAATTCCCGCGCAATGAAAAATTGGGTGGGTGTGCAAAAAACAAAAAACCCCGTAACTGTTATGTTTTTTATTTTAAAAAAAACGGGATTTTTTTCACCCTTTTAATTCCCCCTGTGGGGAATAAAATTGCTTGTTTTAAAAAAATTTTCCCTTAGGGTGCGGCCCAAAGAACAATGTGGGGGCGCAAAAGTCAAAAAAACACGTAACTGTTATGTTTTTTGGGATAAAAACGAAAATTTTTTTCACCTTTCAAAATTTACCTGTGGTGGAAAAATTTGAATTGCTTTTTAAAAATTTTTTTGGGAAATTTTGGGGTCAATTTAACAATTTGGGGGGTGCGCCAAAAAAGGGGCAAAAAACCCGTAAACTGTTATGTAAATTTGGGATAAAAAACGGAATTTTTTTTCACCCTTTTAATTCACCAGTGGTAATATAGAATTGCTGTTTTAAAAAAATTTTGTAGATGCTGCGTCAAAAACAATGCGGGGCCCCAAAAAATCAAAAAAACCCGTAACTGTAAAGTTTTGATATAATAAAACGGTATTTTTTGCACCTTTCAATTCACCTGTGGTGAATATAGAATTGCTGTTTTAAGATTTACGTAGATGCTGCGTCAATGAACAGTGCTGGGTGTGCAAAAGTCAAAAAACACGTAACTGTTTATGTTTTTGATATAATAAACGGTATTTTTTGCACCTTTCAATTCACCTGTGGTGAATATAGAATTGCTTTTTTTAGATTTTGGTAGATTCTGCGTCATTGAACAATGATGGGTGTTCAAAAGTCATATATGACGTTTCTGTTATTTTTTGTTATAATAAACTGTATTTTTTTCACCTTTCAATTCACCTCTGGTGAATATAGAATTGCTGTTTTAAGATTTACGTAGATGCTGCGTCAATGAACAATGCTGGGTGCGCAAAAGTCAAAAAAACACGTAACTGTTAATGTTTTGGTATAATAAACAATGTTTTTTGCACCTTTCAATTCACCTGTGGTGAATATAGAATTGCTGTTTTAAGATTTACGTGGATGCTGCGTCAATGAACAATGCTGGGTGCGCAAAAGTCAAAAAACACGTAACTGTGATGCTTTCGTACGATACACGGTATTTTTGGCAACAAACAACCTGTGCTGACTACAAGATTGCTGTATTGTAATTTAACTGCAAGGTGGATATATTAACAGTCACAGGTGTAATGGTTTAAAATTTGAAAATGAACACCTATCTGAAATGTATACTGATAATAAAAGTTTTGCAGTTAACAAAGAGACCTGCATATTACTAGAAATAAAGTGAAAACCAATATAAGTTCAGGCTGCCCAATATCCAGAAAATATTTCAATAGCAAACTGTTAATAATAAAGATTTTTCCACTACAATGTCTACACTAAGTCTTGGTGAACTTTATCCAGTGTTCTTTATAGATAGAGCTTGTCTGTTTTCGCCCGCCCCCCCCACCCCCTTGCTCCCACCCCGTGGAATTTACAGCGGTAGATGCTGCTCTAAAATTCTCTAGCTAACTACATAAAATCTTCAAATCTCTAATCTAACAAAATTGGAAGGGAAATCACACTAATAGTAGAGGTTTCTCTGTGCAGAAATAGACTAATTTCGCTGAGCTGTTTGGCCACAGGCAGAGCGCAGGTCCTATCCCTATGAGACGCTGAGAGACACTGAGGCTGAAACAGGAAACGCTGTTCTATGTAAAAACAGGTCAGGGTGATTTTTTCCAGCCAATCGCAACCATACACATCCCAGTCATGACTTCGCACACACATCTCACCCTGCTCTATTCTGTAATCTGATTTGCTGAAAATTACAGGAAGCGCCGAAAAAGGCGCGATCTTAATAGATGATGCTCAGATTTTAACCTTAATTATCGCATGATCTGGAAATTTCGATCACCATAAAAACCTTGCCGAATTTCAACTTTGTCGATAAAAATCGCTCAACACTAATTATAAGTAGCCTATGGTAATGCGGGCATATAAAATGAATGAATTCCAAATACAGATGTACTAGATAGTAATAAGGTCAGTGGGCTATCATGCCCTAAAAGACCAAATTTGGTGTCAAATGCTAAAAAAGAACCCCCCCGAATGCCAAAATTCGGCGACAGATAAATCAGTTCATATAGAACATATAAAGTAAAGAATCTCGTTCAACCCATCGGATTGTAATGTTTTCAATCGATATGTCCATTCTGTCTCCTTGCACAAAAGTCTTTTGTCTAAGTCACCTTTTCTCGATGTCATTTTAATTTTCTCAATACACACGAACGACAGCCCTGTATACACTCCTCCATGTTCCTGTCAGATATGTCTTGCTATTGATGTATCACGATGATGTTTAATATCACCAGTGTATTCACCAATGCGTACCTTAGTAGGCCTGATTGCCTTACCAACATACTGCTTCTGACAAATACAGGTACAGAGGTAGACCACCCCTTTTGTTTGACAATTCATGAAGTCACAGACCTCAAATATTTGTCAGGTAGTATGGCTTTTGAATTGTTTTTTTTTTTTTTTTTCACAAACGGACATGAGACACACCTCCCACATTTATGCATCCCTAACGGCTTTCTCTCCAACCAAGATTGTTCTTTTGGTGGTGGAGTATAATGACTGTGTACCAGCCTATCCCGGATAGACCTACCCCTCCTATATGCCACTAACGGTCTAAGTAGCATTAAGTCTTCCAAATCCCTATCTCAGAGTAAAATATCCCAATGTCTTCATAGAATATATAACACCTTTTGATTTTGATCATCAAATGTCCCCACAATAAGTGGCGGATCCCCTTCTATCTTCTTCGGGGAGTTGTTGATCAAAAGGGAATTCCTCTCTCTGGCTAGGGCATTTTTAAAGGTTGACTTAAGCTTGGATGCAGGATATCCCCTCTCAACAAACCAATTTCTCAGATCACCTGCCTGTGTATAAAAATCTTCTATCCTCGAACAATTACGTCTTATATGTAGGTATTGTTCTTTCGGTATTTCTTCTTTTAGTTTAGGGGGATGATGACTCTCCCATCTAAGGAGACTGTTCATTGCGGTGTCCTTCCTAAAGGTAGTGGTTTGTAAATACCTCATGGAGTCCTTTCAAATCTTCAAATCTAAGAATGAGAGTTCCTGTTCATGTATTTCAAAAGTGAACCTAAGGCCAATTTGGTTATTATTTAGGGCCTCAATAAAAGAACGGAAAGATGCCTCCGTATCTTGCCACATTACAAACACATCATCATCGTATCTTCCCCAGAGGAGAATGTTGAATGTAAATGACTCCAATCCCTCTCCGAACACCAGGGTCCTCTCCCATCAGCCCAGGAAGGGATTGGCATACGAGGGAGCACAGGGGCTCCCCATTGGCTGGTGGTAGAGCCTGGGTCTGAAGAGGAAGAAATTATGTGTCAAAGTAAACTCCAAAAGTTTCAATACAAGTTGATTGTGATTATCATGTTGTCTACTTCTCATCCTAAGAAAAGACTCAACCGCTATAAGACCCCAGTGGTATGGAATGCTGCTACATAGTGCCTCCACATCCACTGCAGCCAATTTAACATGTTTATCAACAGTAATTTCTTCCAATTTTTTCAGCAAATCCAAGTTGTCTCTCAAGTATGATGGTAATTACGTGACAAATTTATTTTGAATTTTGTCAGTATAAATGCCCACATTTTGAGTCAAGGAGTTAATTGCCAACACAATTGGCATTCCCTTCAATGGGGCAATATCTTTATGTATTTTGGGTAATGCATAAAAGGTTACGATCTGTGGTTTAGATGATAGTAAAAATTGTGACTCATTCTTTGAGATGAGACCTGCAACCACTCCTGCCATCAATATACATTCCAGTTCCTCAAAAAAAGCTTTAGTGGGATCCCCTGGCAGGATTGCATAGTTGGTCCGATCATTCAGTATTTTCATACACATGTTAATGTATTTACACATGTTAATGTATTTATCGTAATCAAGCAAGACAAATCAAATTCATATCTGACTCCAAGGACAAAAGTGCTTTCATTTCTTGTGGAGAGAAATCACGACTCCTATAGATCTTTAATTGTTTATTAGCTAAATGGTCGAGATAATTTGTGACCAGTCTCAAAAAGATATCTATTTGGGAGTGACCTGAGAGGGAGAGAACGAATACTTTTATTCCATTAATCCGTATAACCTGGTTTCCTACCAGTTACACTCTATCCTCCAATAATTCAACTAAGGTCCTAACCCCTGGAAGGTCTTCACTGGAAATTCCTAATCCCTCACAGGTTTGTTGATCACTGTTCTTGAAAAATTTTAGCCATTTGATTTTCCTTACAAAAAGGTTAGTGTCCTTAACCCAACAAAAATCCTTAAATTTAGTTGTTGGGACAAAAGACAGTCCGTTAGATAGAACATAAAATTCTTCCCTAGTGAAGTTCCTACTAGAGAGATTAATCACTTGGTTCTTTTCTTCGCGACTCTTTTGTTTTGTTTGTCTATTTGCTCTCTCAGAGTATAAAGTGGACCTTTTATCTGATCTAAAAAAGGAGTGGGCGATGATGATGAAGAGGAGGAGAGTGAGTTTGAAGATGAAACTAAATTGAAATTTTTTGGAGAGAGGTTTCTTGGGCTTCCGTATTGATATCCTCATCCTTTCCCATGTCCTCGAAATTTCCTTTTGTAGTTCCATGTTCTAAAGTTCCTATCCCTCACTCAAAAAGTTCTCCTTTTAAAATTTCCATATCCCAAATTATTATAAATGGTACTCTCCAATCGCTCCTGATCTGGTGAGGATACGTCAGTTTAAAATCTGTCTTGGAATATAGGGTTGGATTAGGGTGAGTCACTGAGAGGCGGGGCCGCCCTTTTTGGGGCGATATTCCCACCTATTGTTAGGAGATAACAGTGATGAGTTGGAGGAGAGTATATATATACTTCATTTACCCCTTTATGTGTAACATGATTGTATATCATATAGGAACTTATGGACAGATTTGCCTTGTGGGATACTTATAGTTGTTTTGTGGTCTTGTGGTTAAATTTACATAGTTACATAGTTAGTACGGTTGAAAGAAGACACGTGTCCATCAAGTTCAACCAAGGGTGGGGAAAATGTGGGTCTGCTTGCAATTTATGAGCATCTTCCATAGATTACACTACCCTGCATAGCTTGGTGTCATCTGTAAAAATCGAAACCGTGCTATCGATCCCTTCCACTATATCATTAATAAATACATTAAATAAGAGAGAACCTAATACTGAGCCCTGCGGCACACCACACAACCGGGGACCACTCAGAGTGGGAGTCATTTACCACCACTCTCTGAGTACGATCCAGCAGCCAGTTTTTAATCCAATTACATACTTTTATCTCTAACCCAATGGATTCTAATTTACCCAACAAACGCTTATGCGGTACAGTATCAAATGCCTTTGCAAAGTCTAAAAACACAATATCCACAGCTGCCCCGCTATCCAGACTTCTACTTACCTCCTCATAAAAACAGATCAGATTGGTCTGACAGCTTCTGTCCTTAGTAAATCCATGCTGGCAATCACTAATAATATTGTCTTTTATTATAAAGGAGATTACAGAATAAGCCTATTTGTGGACATAGTTTTGTTTCTATGTTCTACTACCTTACTACCTGCTATTATTAATTACATAAAATATTCTCTAAACTTTCGTTTTACAGATTAAATAAGTCAAAATCCTCCTTAAAGTGGTTGTATCGCTACAAAGATCATGTCTCAGATTATGGGGACAGTAAAAATAAGCACTTTTGTAATTGGGTTGCATTATCTTAGTCACTTTGTTTAGCAGATATGAGCTTTTCTGTAAATCTGTATTCTGTTTTTGCTGCTGCTGGTCGGGACACGCCCCCTGGCCGGAGCCTGCCCCCTGCACTGTGATTGGCTGGCTGACATTTCATTCAGCCTATTGGGATACGCCACCAGACATGAAATGCCCCGGCCATGCCCTCAGCACTGTGATTGGCTGCCTGCACACTCTGTGTTTTCTCCCCTCTGAGCTGTTAAAATCAATAGTGAAACCAAGGCCTGCCAGTTAATAGGGGGAGAGGAGGAGGGGGGCAGTGTGCATTGCTCCATATAACCCAGTCTCCTGCCGGGTACCCGCGGGGATGGGGTGGGGGGCAGTGTACACTCCTCACTGTTCTGTTTTAGGCTTGGGGTATAACTGCATATACACAGTCATACGTTCCGTTGGGAACAAAGGAGAGGAGGGAGGGGGCGGTCCCCTCCAAAAACTAAAAATTTCGGGACTTATAATGTTATAGCCAAGCTGAGCCTGATGCTTGAAAACAGGGGACAAACATGCGGAGGTTTATAGCTTATTGCAGAAACCCCTTTGCTTCCCCCTGCACAATCAAGGGGATGTAAGGTTTCAGTGAGGGAGACACCCCTAGGAGGAGAGGGACCCTGCTGAGAGGAGAGACTTGCCCCTGGATTTCAAATTCAATTCAGGAAAGCTGAGAGCCCAAAAATTTTTAAACGATACAACCCCCTTTAAAGCCCCTTGACAAAAACAATTTCACCAAAAGCCCTCGTGAAAAATTTAGTTTTACTTAGATGGAAATTACTTAGGCATAAAAATCTCCTCAGATAAAACCATTAAGGTAAATGATGACTCTTTATTTCTATCTTTAGAATCTGAAACAAAACAGCTAGATTCCTTCAATTTCTACTGCATGGCCAGAATAAATGTTTTTAAACTACTCCCTTCCCCAAAAAATTTATAAATTTTATCCCATATTTGTCTTGTAGCCCCTTATTTTAAATTTCAAAAATTTTACTCATAAATTTTTTTGAAAAAAAATGTGAGCTAGAGTGAAGAAGGGAATTTTATTTTGATCTATGAAAGAAGGCTGTTGGGTTCTTGACTTCGGTTCCTACAATACAGAAATATTAATTGTCCAAGTCTATCATTTATGGCACAATAGGAACAACTCAGGTTGGGTTCAAAGAGAGAAACAAAATAGTTTACAACTAGCCCCTATCAAGTTTTAAAGTAGGGTTTGGTTTTTTGCCTAAATGTCTTATTTTTTATGACATTAAGGGGGTTTAGAAATTGCAAGAAAATTAGCAACATAGATTTTTGTAGGATAGTCCCCGTTCTGTGTAGCTTTGAGGGCCAGTTGTTAGATTCCCCCTAAATTTCTCAAATTTTAAAAAACTACCCCTTAA